>SJYO01050114.1:387402-640384 GCA_006410555.1 Capra ibex | reverse complement strand
TGGGGGGAGGGTGGAGGGAGGGGTATTGTAGAGAGACCCAGTAGGGGTACGTGGTCGGGGTTCGTACGACATAGGACGTAGCCTGCATCTGACCGTTAAGCTAAGAATGTACTATCATATGTACAAAGTTACGGTAAGAGGGTTTAGTAGGGTGGGAGAGGGAGAGGGAGACTCAGGTTTTCAGGCAATATGTGTAGACGCAGAAAAAAGGACAGAACGTATGTCCCAGTAGTAACGGTAGAAAGATTTAAGGTATATATACACAATCATATGACATAACCACAAAAAGAAAGACCGAACGAAGTGAGACATATTAGCCGAGGTCAAAGTAGGTAGAGTAGTCTTGACTAAGTTTGCTTAAGAAAAACTGCCGACTCATTATGAGGTAACACATATACATGGTGTCGAAAGAATAGGTAAGCAGACGACTACCTGTAGACCCAACGAAGGTACAGGACCGATAATATTTGTCACGACGCTACTTGTAACCCCATGTACACAGAGAAAGTTAAGACCAAAGGAGCCACACATACGGGTCGTCACCCTAACGACCCAGTATTCCATCAAGATAAACGTTAAAAAATTCCTTAGAGGTGTGACAAGAGGTATCACCGACATGATCAAACGTAAGGGTGGTTGTCACATCCTCCCAAGGGAAAAGAGGTGTGGGAGAGGTCGTAAATAACGAACGTCTAAAAACCTAGTGTCGGTAAGACTGACCACACTTCACCATGGAGTAACACCAAAACTAAACGTAAAGAGATTATTACTCACTACAACTCGTAGAAAAGTACACAAACAATCGGTAGGCATACAGAAGAAACCTCTTTACAGATAAATCAAGAAACCGGGTAAAAAACTAACCCAGCAAATAAAAAGACCTTAACTCGACGTCTTCAACGAACATATAAAAACTCTAATCAACAAACAGTCAACGAAGTAAACGATAATAAAAGAGGGTAAGTCTTCCGACAGAAAAGTGGAACGAATATAAAAGGAAACAACACGTCTTCGAAAATAAAAATTAATCTAGGGTAAACAAATAAAAACGAAAATAAAGGTCTTAAGACCCTTCACCTAGTATCTCCTAGGACGGCACTAAATACAACCTCTCACAAAACGGATACAAGAGGAGATCCTCAAAATATCAAAGACCAGAATACAAATCTAGAAATTAGGTAAAACTCAAATAAAAACACATGCCACTATCTTTCACTAGATCAAAGTAAGAAAATGTTCACCAACTGGTCAAAAGGGTCGTGGTGAACAATTTCTCTAACAGAAATGAGGTAACATATAAGAACGGAGGAAACAGTTTCTATTCCACAGGTATACACACACCTAAATAGAGACCCGAAAGATAAAACAAGGTCACTAGATATAAAGACAGAAACACGGTCATGGTATGACAGAACTACTGAAACCGAAACATCATCTCGGACTTCAGTCCATTCAACCAAGGAGGTCAAGGTAAGAAGAAAGAGTTCTAACGAAACCGATAATCTCCCAAAAACATAAAGGTATGTTTAACACTTTAATAAACAAGATCGAGACACTTTTTATGACGACCATCGAACTATCCCTAACGTAACTTAAACATTTAACGAAACCCATCATATGAGTAAAAGTGATATAACTAAGAAGGCTAGGTACTTGTACCATATAAAGAGGTAGATAATCACAGGAGAAACTAAAGAAAGTAGTCACAAAATATCAAAAGATATATATCCAGAAATCAAAGAAATCCATCTATATAAGGATTCATAAAATAAGAAAAGCAACGTTACCACTTACCTTAACAAAGGAATTAAAGAAAAAGATGAAAGAGTAATAAGCACATATCCTTACGTTCCCTAAAGACACACAACTAAAATATAGGACGTTGAAATGATATAAGTAACTAATCGAGATCATTAAAAGACCACCTCAGAAATCCCAAAAGGTACATCTCCTAGTACAGTAGACGTTTGTCACTCTCAAAATGAAGAAGAAAAGGTTAGACTTAAGGAAAATAAAGAAAAAGACGAGACTAACGACACCGGTTTCGAAGGTCTTGATACAACTTATCATCACCACTTTCACCCGTGGGAACAGAACAAGGACTGAAATCCCCTTTACGAAAGTTAAAAAGTGGTAACTCCTATTACAAATGACACCCAAACAGTATATATCGAAAATAATACAACTCCATACAAGGAAGATAAGGACGAAAGACTTCTCAAAAATAGTGTTTACCTACAACTTAAAACAGTTTCCGGAAGAGACGTAGATAACTCTATTAGTATACCGAAAATAAAAAGTTAAACAATTACACCACTTAATGTAACTAACTAAACGCCTATAACTTCTTAGGAACGTAGGGACCCTATTTCGGGTGAACTAGTACCACATACTAGAAAAATTACACAACAACTTAAGACTAACGATCTTAAAACAATTCCTATAAACGTAGATACGAGTAGTCACTATAACCGGACATCAAAAGAAAAAAACACCGTAGAAACAGTCCAAAACCATAATCCCACTACCACCGGAGTATTTTACTCAAACCTTCAAATGGAAGGGGACGTTAAAAGACCTTCTCAAAGTCATCCTATCCACAATCGAGAAGAGATTTAAAAACCATCTTAAGTCGACACTTCGGCAGACCTGGACCCGAAAACAAACGACCTTCTAAAGACTAATGTCAAAGTTAAAGGCACGAACACTACCCAGACAATTCTAAAAGATAAAGAAGGACCAAGTCAAAACCTTTTAACATGAAAAGATTCTTAAACAGGTAAAGAAGGTGCAACAGGTAAAATAACCGTATATTAACGACTATCATCAGAGAATACTAGGAAACATAAAGAAACAACAGACAACACTCGAGAGGTAAAAGTAAAGATTAAAATAACTAAACTAAAAAGAGAGAAACGAAGAACTACTCAGACCGATTACCAAACAGTTAAAATAAATAGGAAAGTTTCTTGGTCGAAAACCGAAACAACTAAAAACGATACCAGAGAAAACAAAGAAAACGTAAATAAAGACGGGATTAAAAATTCTAAAGAAAGGAAGATGATTGAGACCCCAAGAGGTAAAGAAGAAAAAGATCAACGAAATCCACATCTCAATCCAACAAATCAACTGAAAAAAGAACAAAGAACTCCATACGGACATAACGATACTTGAAAGGAGAATCGTGACGAAAATATCACAGGGTGTCCAAAACCCAACAACACAAAAGTAAAAGTAATCAAAGATACGTATAAAACTAAAGAAAAAACTAAAGAAGACACTAAACAACCAATAAGTCTTCACACAACAAGTTGGAGGTATACAACCTTAAAAATTATCAAAAAGAGGACATTAACTCTAGATTAGAATTACGTAATACCAGTCTTTTCTACGAACCTTACTAAAGCTAAAAAAACTTAAATAGTTCAAATCTAAATACCGGGTCCTACACTAGATAGGACCTCTTCCAAGGTACTCGTGAACTCTTTTTCCACTTTAAGTAATAAAACCCCACTTTACAGGATATCCATAGTTAATCCAGATTGACCAGATTACATAGTAAATTTCAAACACAAAGAAACAATTAAAAGACAAATCAACTAGACAGGTATCCACACTCACCCCATAATTTCAGAGGGTGATAATAACACAATAACAACTAAAGGGGAAAGTATGAACAATCGTAAACAGAATGTATAACGCCACGAGGATATAACCCACGTATATATAAATATTAACAATATAGAAGAAGAACCTAACTAGGAAACTAGTGATACATCACCGGAAGAAACAGAGAAACGTGTCGGAAACAAAATTTCAGATAAAATAGTCTATACTCATAACGGTGAGGACGAAAGAAAACCAGAGATAAACGCACCTTATAGAAAAAGGTCGGGAAGTGAAAGTCAGACATACACAGGGAACAAAACTCCACCCAGAGAACATTCGTCGTATATCTCCCCAGAACAAAAACATAGGTAAGTCGGTCAGAAACGGAAAACCAACCCCGTAAGTTGGGTAAATGTAAATTCCATTAATAACTATTCATACTAGGGCAATGGTAAATGAAATAACAAAACCCAAGCCCAAATATGTGGGAAAAACACAAAGGACAGATCTCTTATAGGAAATCGTAAACAACCTCTCGACCAAACCACCACGACTTAAGAGAGTCGAAAACGAACAGATATTTCGAAAACTAAAGAAGAATCATAAACTTACTCTAGGAACGACCCATGTCATTAGACCCGACATCTAATAAAAGAAAGTAGTGAAATTCATACAGAACGGTAAGGGAGGACCGGACTTCTTAAAGATAACTTTCTAGTCGACAATTAGGAATACCCTTAGGGGAACACACAATAAACAACAAAAAGGGAACGACGAAGATTATAAACAAGAAACACAAACTAGAAACAATTAAACTAATTATACACAGAACCCCACAAAACGGAACCCAAATAGGATAAACCTTGAGAGACACAAAGAACCTGAACCCACTAATAAAGGAGGGGGTAAAGTCCCTTCAAAAGTTGGTAACAGAGGAGTTCCTAAAAGAGTACCAGAAAGAAAAACAGAAGAAGAAGACCCTGAGGATATTAAGCTTACAACCTCGCAAAGTACAACAGGATCTCCAGAGACTCTAACAGGAGTAAAGAAAATTAATCAAAAAGAAAAAAGGAGAGACTAAGTAAATAAAGATGGTAAGATAGAAGATAAAGTGATTAGGATAGAAGACGGAGGCAATAAGATGATAAACAACGGAGGTCTCACAAAGACTAGAGTAAATAACGTAATAAGTAATATATAACTGAGAAAAAATAAAGAAGATCCAGGAACAATTTGGAAAGAACGTAGAAGAGTTAGGAACAGAGATCCGATAAATAGACACTAAGGTAAAACTAAAGTTCTAAAACCTAGTAAAAGTGATAGTTATAAGCCTTAAGAAAGAGTCCATCTAAGGGATAGAGAAGGAGAAAACAAACCAAACCACCCGTTGAGAGGACAAGGAAATGGACGACTCATAAGGAGACAGAGAAGTAGAACCAATATAACGACGCAAACCCCACCGGAAAATTATAAGACCATTAAACACCTCAAGAGAAATAATACCTCGAAGGAGTGACACCCACCCCAACATAGTCACCGAACAGTTCCAAAGGACCAATCCCTCCGAACACAACCTCAAGACCACCCACCTCGACCCAAAGAAGAGAGACCCCACGTTACCTCACTGGTCATTACCCAATACTCTACAGTTTCTAAAACCTCACTGAAACTCGACGGACATATAACTTCGAGTCCCCACACAAGGACACAACGACCTCTTAAACGCACCATACAGAACGAGACCTTGAACAACCGGGAACCCACCTCGAACCAAAGTCACATCCATACCTCCGTAAACTACTCGAGGATAACGAATTACAAGGAACTTAAATCCTCAAAAGACTACAAAAGTCCGAAACCTGAATTCGGAGGACGAAGACCAAAAGTGAAAATAAAAACGTCATCGGAGATCTGAAGAGGTAGATATGTCGTGACTACTATTTTGTAGATCCCATTTCTACTTTTCAAAGAGGTGTAACTCCCTGTGGGTCTCTCCAAGTGACAAAAACTTCTGTTACCAGACGAAAATACCAACGGACTCCAGGAGACGGTCGGAAGTCTTCAACAAAACACCTCAAACGAGTCGCAACTTTACAAGAAAATCCTTAAACACTCCCTCTTTCACCAGAAGGGCAGGATAAGGAGGCGGTACAATCCTGGCGGAGAGAAGTATTAAAAAAGTACAATTCAAAGTTCGGTCGAAAAAGTGAAAGAAGAAAGTGGGAGTAGTTCTTCGAGAAGTCAAGGAGAAGCGAAAGACGGTAAATTCACCATAGTAGACGTATAGACTCCAACAACTATAAAGAGTGTCGTTAGAACTAAAATGGAACCCTAAGTAGGTCGGACCGTAGCGTGTACTACATGAGACGTACATTCAATTTAGTCGTCTCACTGGTATATGTCGGAACTACATGAGGAAAGGGTCGAAATTGGTCAGGTAACAAGGTACAGGTCAAGATTGACAACGAAGGACTGGACGTATGTCGAAAGAGTCCTCTGTCCATTCCACCAGACCATAAAGGTAGAGAAATTCGTAAAAGGTGTCAAACAACACTAGGTGTGTCAGTTTCCGAAATCACATCAGTTACTTTGTCTTCATTTACAAAAAGACCTTTAGGGAACGAAAGAGATATTAGGTTACTTACAACCGTTAAACTAGAGAGCAAGGAGACGGAAAAGATTTAGGTCGAACTTGTAGACTTTTAAGAACCAAGCACATGACGACTTCAGGACTAAATTTCCTAAAACTCGTATTTGAACGATCGTACACTTTATTCGTGTTGACTCGTAAGAAACCGAAACGGAAAGAAACCCTAACCTTACTTTTGACTGGAAAAGGTCAGGACACCGGTGACGACTCAAAAGGTTTAAACGTCCATATAACTCACGTCGTGAAAGTGTCGTAGTAGAAAATCCTAGACTTTATCGATTCGACCTTAAACTAGTGGAGGTGATCGAAACAATAATCATTACGAAGGATTCCGGGTGAACTGTAGTGTGAAGTCCTAGAAGTGGACATCCATACACTGGTGTAGTAATACCAATAGGTTCAGTAATTCTAGAAAAAACATGTCAAGAAGACACATAAGAACGGTGGAGAAGAATTAGAGAAGACAAAGACAATCCAGGAATGACAAAGACAGGAAATAGTACGGATAAGAACGTACCTTACCCAAGGGAACTACAGAGGTCAAAAGAACTTCTCTAGTGACCAGAAAGAGTAAGACAACAAAAGAAGATAAAGAAACGTAACAAGCAAATTCTTCCGGAAGAAATAATGTTATCTAAACGACAAGAGACCCTGAGACGTAAGTCTACCTATATAGAAAGGAAGAGAGGGAACGGAAAGCGAAAAGAAGGAGTCGATAAGCATTTCGGAGGAGTCTGTTACTGAAACGGAAGAAAATAAAAAAACAGCCCCACCCCCACCGAAACCGGTGACGGAGGACATGTGACAATCCTTGGAGACAGGTATCAAGAAGTCCGTGAGACAGATGGTCTAGATTACGGAACTTAGATAAGTAGTGGGGGTGACATACTCCCTAAAACTAAATCCAGTATTGGACTTACCGGAGCACCAAAAAGGAAGAAAGAAGTTAAATTCCGACTTAAAACGTTATGCCTCGAGTACGAGACTCGGTGTCAGTCGAGGTCCAGAACGAAAACGACTGACATATCTCGAAGAGGTGAACCTCGACGTTTCTTGTATTAGTTAGACTAAAGTCATGACTGGTAGACCACTACAGGGACAGACTGTGTGTCATCCACAAATTATTTATAAATCATTACAAACTTACTTATCAACTTTTCAAAAAAGACTGTGACTTGGTTTTAAACAGAGGAACATTAAAGGTGGGAAATTTGGACCTTATATACAAAAGGAAGAAGTGTACTGTTCAAGGTTTATAAAAAGTCCCTCTAACGCACAGAGGGCGTAATACAAGGAGAAGAAAAGGTTCGAGTTGTTGGAGTCAAAGAAGGATTGGATAAGACTCTGGGAAACGGTTGAGGTGCGGGAATAGTAATTGTAGGAAGACTAAGATTTTGTTATTATTATTATTAATTCTCCTCGACACTTTCTCTGTCATATTAATTTTGAGTGTCGGGATCAGGATCATATTGTCGAATCTGTAATTTCTCAAGTCTCTTAGGGAGACCAATTGATCAAATTCGAAGATTAAAACGTTTATTTTGACTTCAATGTTACTCAATAAGTAGTCTCCTTCTGGACGAGGACCAGGTCATCGATTAGTGTACATCTGGGTGGAGTAGGGGTTCTAATTAGTAGAATGAGATAAACTTAAGAATAAGTTTACGATTGGACTTTTTTGAATAATCTAAACGGCTTAGATAGAGGACGGTTTCTACTAAGAGAGATGTCTATACTGTTTTATCCTTTAAACTGGAAGACAAAAAATGTAATATCAAAATAAGTAAATAAATAAAAACCAACACCCCCGGAAACGTTCCCGGTGACGGATCAATACCAGATGTCCGAAGAGTGACTTTACGAGAGAACGACGTCCGGGACCCCGCGAGACCGAAGTCCTCGACGTTGCGTGTCCGAGGTCTCGTTCCGGAGTTCTCCCCGCGTGTCCCCGGGTCGGCGAGACACTGGACACCCTAGAAGGGTCCAGTCTCTTACTTGGGCTCAGAGGACTTACCCGTCCACTTAAGGAGTGGTGACTCGGCGTACCCCGCGGGACCGGAAGAAAAATATTCTTAAAGTAGTGTAGACATTTCTCTTGTCAGAAACAGTCCCTCGTTCCAAAACTTTTAGATTCAAAAAAAGTCAATTTTCTCTTCCGGTGCAAAGGACCAAGATATCGTTATTAAATATGAACAAACTCGACAAAAAGTGTTTAATGGTCTAAGAACCATCAGAAAGAAAAAAAAACCGCCCCCCACCCCCGAAGAAAAAAAAATTTAAATAAATAAAATTAACCTCCGATTAATGAAATGTTATAACATCACCAAAAACAGTATGTGACTGTACTTAGTCGGTACCCACATGGACAGAGGGGATAGGACTTGGGGAGAGGGTGGAGGGAAGGGCAGGGTAAGGAGACCCAGCAGGGTCACGTGGTCGGGACTCACGGGACAGAGTACGTAGTTTGGACCTGACCGTTAGACAAAAGAACCATCCGAAAGTTCTCTCTCAATAATTTTACCAAATATTGAACAATCTTTCCACTATCTCCAAGCGACTGTCAGGTCGCCAATTCTTAGACGGAACGTTACGTTCCTTGTGACCAAACTAGGGACCTTCTCCTTCTAGGGTGTACGGAACTCGTCGATTCGGACCCTTCGGGTTCACAGGGGTTCGCGCACGAGGTGTTGCTCTTTGTGCTGAGGCGACTCTTCGGACACGTGACATTCCTTCTCGTCTGGGACAGTCCCTCCCGGTTTTCGGTCTCTTTCGGACACACGCCGGTGCTTCTGAGTTATGGTGGTTTTTTATGTATATAAAAACTTTTTCTCGATATTTTTAGTAAAATTATTCAAGTATATATCTGAAAAAATACTATGAATTTAAGAGAATCCGGTTCGTGACTTAGAGTCACATGTTATATTCCATCTCCGTTGGGTCGATTTGGTGCTCTTCAGACACGGTGTAAAGAAAAGAAAATGGAGTATAATCCTAGTCTACCACTTCTTAGACGAACGTCACGTCCTCTGGGTCCAAGCTAGGGACCCAACCCTTCTAGGGGACCTCTTTCCTTTCCGTTGGGTCAGGTCATAAGAATGGACCTCTTAGGGTACCTGTTTCCACGGACCGCCCGATATCAGGTGCCCCAGTGCTTCTCAATCTGTGCTGACGGGTTGATTGTGTGTGTGTTTCCTTTAATTTAATTTTGGCTGAGAGGTCATGTTCTTTCCTAGTAGGTAAGGGTGGAGACAAATCGTGAAAGAAAGAAGTTAAATGGTAAAAGAGAATAGAGTCTCTTCTTACTTGTTTTCATTCATTTTTTACAATTTAAAAATCATTTCTGTAACTTTATAAAGTTTCCGTACCCGACAATGTATGTAAAATCCTTTAAGACAGAATTATAACTACTTCATCTTATTCATCGTCTCCCCAACATTCCAAATGAAACGTAAATCATTCGTGTTTCAGATAAACGTCGATTCGGTTAAACGTCTATTAGGTCAACTTCTCGACCAAATGATTGGGTAAAAGGATTTCACCTAGATGGACAAACATTAACCCTTGAAGGACCTTTTACCTATTACTTGTGTGTTCAACATGAAAGTACAGTTCATGTTTGAAATCATCAGTTGTTAAACACGTTAAAACTTTTCAAGGGTACACTTGAAGGGGTAGTTTCTGAACATTAAATTGTCCTTTTACGTGTCACATCAAGTCATAGTCTTAACGTAGTCATAATGGTCCTCTTTCGACATCTAAAAATAGAACCTTTAACGTCGATGGATATTATCCAGAAGAAAGAAAGGGACATTATTAGGAGTGGAAACTATCGAGGCAGACGGAGTCACCAAACGTTTGATACCGCAGACCGACGTAGCCGTTGTGGACCCTTGACCAATCTTTACGTTTAAGAGTTCAGGTGGGGTCTTGATGACTTAGTCTTTGGCCTCCCACCCCGGGTTGGCAGTCACAGAAATGAGCCACCGGTCCACTAAGACTACGTGCAATTTCAGACTCCTAACTGCACACAATACTATCGTCGAGTGGTGTAGGACAAGGAAATGGAAAATGCACTTTACAAGAAGGGGAGTCTGTTCGGGAACAATGGAATGTCTGTTCTCTTTCTCTTTTCGTCAGGGACTGTAGACCTCGATGAGACCGTGGGTGTCGAATCCGGGACCACATGTTGCATGTGTCTAAGTGTCTTGTAGTAGTCTCGTCCGGTGAGACGCTAGTCCTGTTTTAGTTCGGGTGAGGTGTCAGTGTAGATTTATGTCTGTTTTTGTCCTTGTGCAGGTTTGGTGTTTCTATTGGTTTTATAAAAGGTAGGATCGATTTTATTCGCCGGGAACGGAGAGACGGTTAATTTTGAAATATAAGTAAAATAAGAACGGAGAAAGGTTGTTTGAAATAATTCTATGGGTTCGTATCTTATCAGGGGTGAAGGACTCTCGTAGGTTGGGGTCTGTTTCGGGGTAGAGAGTCGTAATGGATGTGTTCAGGTTTAGTATTGGACTGTGTTTAGTAATGGATTGTATTCAGGTTTAGTGTCTAGAAGGATTAGTGTGTTCGGGGACAAAGAGACTTCAAAGTGAAATCAATGGACACCAGTTGGAGTCAGACTTTTGTAATTTACTTTTTACAGATCTTTATTAAGTATTCAAAATTTAACACACACCCAGACTCTTCGTACTACTTTAGAGAGTGACAGACGAGGTAGGTGGGCGTTACGGTTAGGAGGGAAACAGATCTATAACACCGGGAATTGGTGAGTCATGGGTTGGACCAATAGTCCAGGTGACCAGGACCATAGTGTCACGAACATAAGTTCAGTGAAAATGAATTGTTCCCGGGGGTAACATCACTTGCCACTACGACCGTTAAGTCTAGACGGGTTCTCGTCGGTGTCCGTTCCACGAAGGAAATTCACTTTTCTACTTTCAAAAGTTGAACTATTACTCGTCTTTTTTTACCAAATGACTCCAACGATTCTAGATATCCTTCTTGTTAAGAAGATAGGTACTTTAACACTTTTTCCTCTTCTTTAAGTACGGTCAAAATGACAATACGGAGTTTGACGTCTTTAATATTGGTGTCACGTATTCACGCATCAATTTTACCTTTTCCGTAATTTAAACATGTCATAAAAGTCTCTCTGGTGTAAGTGTATTGAAAATAATGTTATATAACAAAATTAATAAGATAAAATAATAATCAATGACAACAATTAGAGAATGCCCCGGATTAAATTTTTAATTTGAAATAGTATTTATCCGTACATAAAAAATTTTCTTCGTGTCATAATCGATGTCAAAGTCATAATAGGTGTAAAGTCATATCTCAAGTCATAATAGGTGTCAAGTCACCCTCAACCTTGCCATAAGGGACTCCTAGTCCCGTCTCCTGATAAGAAAGATTCTACAACGTCCAACATTGAGTAAAACGATGTTGTTCATTATTGGTTGAAAGAGTCCTTGTCTACACAAGGACACCAGAAACTTACCTGTCGTAACTATGTTCTTAATAACGTGTTGGAGGATCAGTCACCCTTGGTCACGGGAGGACACTTGTTAAACAAGGGTCAGGTTGTGTTTCATTTATGTCTTTAATCCTAAACAATAAATCTTTGTGGCTGTTGGTAAACTCTATCATTAAAATACAGACAACTTAGATTTGTATCTTGTAGTCCGACCATAAAACGTATGGTCAACAAATTTAAAATAAAAAGATAATTAAGTATTAATGTAGAATGTTTACTAGACGTTATCTACAAAATTTTTCTTTTTGACCATGAGGTAGTGTTTAACCAACTCTCCGTAACAGGATGTCCCGAAGAGATTATGGAAAGTTATAACGATAGTGTAATTAGAAGACTTTTGAGACGAAAGTTATAAAACACGGGAAAGAGTTCGTAGAATTTGTAATGTTAGAGGAGACAAAAGGTCTACTCCTCTCTCCTTAGGTTATATGAAACTCAGAGATGACATACGACAATTGACAGTTGTAAATTTATATGGGTTAAGGTTCCTTCCTTAAGATTTATCTATAATTGTAGGACAAAGTTTTGGATAACCTGTTTTTTATGTTCCTGGGTTACACAAAAACCCACTTGAAAATTTTTTAGAAATTCCTTGTAATATAACTTACAATAAATCTGTTATTTTGTCCTGTCCCCGAAGGGACTATCGAGTCAACCATTTCTTAGGCGGAAGTCACCACCTCTGGGACCAAACTAAGGACGTAGTCCTTCTACGGGACCTCTTCCCTATCCGATGGGTGAGGTAATAAGAACCCGAAAGGAACACCGAGTCGACCATTTCTTAGGCGGACGTTACACCCTCTGGACCCAAGTTAGGGACCCAACCTTTCTAGGGGACCTCTTTCCTTTCCGATGGGTGAGGTCAAAACATCGGACCTCTTAAGGTACCTGATATATTAGGTACCCCAGTGTTTCTCAGTCTGTGTTGACTCACTGAAAGTAAAAGTGAAAAGTTTTCTCCTGTCCGAAGGATTAATTAAAAAATCGTCGGTCGTATCATCCAGACCTTTTACAGTCAAAGGTAAGGTTTGGGTTTCTTCCCGTTAAGGTTTCTTACAAATTTAATGGTTTGTCAACGTGAGTAAAGTGTACGATCGTTTCACTACGAGGTTTAGGAAGTTCGGTCTGAAGTCGTCTTACCCTTGGCCTCTTGAAGATCTACATGTTCGACCCAAATCTTTTCCGGTTCCTTGGTCTCTAGTTTAACGGTTGTAAGCAATCTAGTATCTCTTTCAGTCTCTTAAGGTCTTTTTCAAGATGAATTAACTGATACGATTTCGGAAACTGACAAACTTAGTGTTGTTTGATACCTTTTAAGAATCTCAACCCTTATAGTCTAGTGGAATGGACGGAGGACTCTTTGGACATACACCTAGTTCTTCGTTGTCAATCTGAGTCTGTACCTTTTTACCTGACCAAGATTTAACCATTTCCTTATATTGTTCCGATATATGACAGTGGGACGAATAAATTGAACATACGTCTCATATAGTACACTTTACGGTCCGACCTACCTTTGGGTTCGACTTTAGTTCTAACAGTCCTCTTTATAGTTGTTGGAGTATATACGGCTACTATCGTGAGATTCCGTCTTTCGTTTCTTGATATTTTCTTAGAGAACTACTTTCACTTTCTCCTCTCACTTTTTCGACCGAACTTTGAGTCGTACTTTTTTTTGATTCTAATACCGTAGGTCAAGGAAGTGTAGTATCGTTTATCTTCCACCTTCCCACCTTCGTCACTGTCTAAAATGAAGGAACCCGAGGTTTTAGTAACGTCTGTCACTGGTGTCGATACTTTAATTTTCTGTGAACGAGGAACCCTCCTTTCGACACTGTTTGGATCTGTCACATAATTTTTCGTTTTCGTAGTAAAACGACTGTTTCCAGGTAGATCAGTTTCGATACCAAAAAGGTCGTCAGAACATACCTACACTCTCAACCTTGTATTTCTTTCGACTCACTACTTTTTCACCTCGAAAGTTTAACACCACAACTTCTTCTGAGAACTCTCAGGGAACCTGACGTTCCTCTCGTTTGGTAAGTTAGGATTTCCTCTAGTCAGAACTTGTAAGTAACCCCCCTGACTACGACTTCGACTTCGAAGTTATAAAACTGGTGGACTACGCTTCTCGACTGAGTAACCTTTTCTGGGAGTACGACCCTTTCTAACTTCCGTCTTTCTCTTCCCCTACTGTCTCCTACTCTACCAACTTACCGTAGTGGCTGAGTTACCTGTTCTTAAACTCGTTTGAGTCCCTCTATCTCCTCCTATCCACACGACGTCAGGTACTTCAACGTTTTTCAGTGTGAACTTAATCGTTAACTTCCTGTTGTCGTTGTTTATCATTTTCTTTGAACTAGTTATCTCGTAAACTTTAAAGATCACGTTATAACAATCATTTATGACTACGTTTCCACGATATGATCTGTCAACAATTTCAAACAAGGACTGAATTGTAACTGGTCCTCGAATGATTTTCGACCGTGGTAAGTGCCAGGGAAACCGTCGGTGTAAATACGGTGGAGGGGTAGAAGACAGTAAGAACCGAAATCTTCATCCCTTCTCTGTATTCTTCTCGGTTAGTTTTATGGAGTGAGAAGACCGGAGTCACTACCTTGGTCACCACACAAGTAAAGGGTACTTCTTATTTGGTCAAAAGGGGTCTTAACACGATTTATATCCATCGTCCCTTCGACGGTAAATAGGAAACAACGTTCAGTAATCCTGTACCACGTATAACGGTCATCGTATGAGGGATCTTGTACTGTTTCTAGATAGGTTATACCCCTGTTTTGTTTAGCTTTGACGTCTTTCTGTGTCTCTGTCTCGTTCTTACTCTCGTTCTCACGTTCGCTCCTTGAGAGTTGTGGTCTTAAGGGACCTGGTTCAGTTGGGTTGTAGAAGAGAAGGGAAAGAGTCCGAACCAAAGTATTTAGTTGTCTTAAGGAAAAGGCCAATTCCATCAAAACTTCGTCCTCTGTCTGTCTGAGACCATATTTGTCTCAAGTACGGGACACCTGTCTATGAGTTTCTCCTCGTCTCTCTCTACTCGACTGAGGACGGGTCCACTTTTGGTGTCTAAGGAGTAAAAGTTTCAGTTCCTCTGGAAGGGTTGGTGTGTACACGTCTTTCCGAGGTATCTCCAGTTTTCTCTCCCTCATAGTGGAGTATCATTGACTACAGTTGGATCGGTGTACAGAGAAGGGATCTAAGGTAGAACCGATTCTTTACGTGTATACCCTCCTGGGACTCTATATGGTCTAGGCTTTAGTCTTGGTCGTTTCGTTCTACTAACCGAGGTCCTTTGAACCTTTTTTACGGGGTATTGACACTAAGTTTTATAGTGTTCCCGTACCGAGAGAGAACTCGGGTGGACGTACAGGTAGATGTGCATCTAAAGAAAAGGAGGATTATTCGTGATATAACAAAGTGATGAAAGACAAAGACCCATCTTTAAGTAAAGATGTCCGGTCCCAGAACAGTGACCAGTGACCAGGGACCACCAGAAGACCGATCCTAAGTGTTGAAAGTAACGACACCGGATTGAAGTTAGAGAACGATCCTAGGTTTTGGGACTAAGTTCGGTGACGTCCGACTTCGGTGGGACTTAGTCAAACTCCAGGAAAAGACAGTAAACGTTGGGTTTTCGGAAGTGATTGTGTTTAGAAGTTATTCATCGAGTACACCATCTTTCTCGTTCCCGATTTCTGACTCTGTTTATGTCAAAAAAGGTTAATTATTAATGTACTGTTAATCGGAAAGACTTGTAGTAAACGGAACAAACGTAGACCCTTATTTATCTCGGGTGAGGATCTCAACCTGACATGCAAAACCTTCCTGTCCTTTGTACAGATGGAAAGAAGAATACAGGAAGAGATCACTGGACGATTTACCCCCCTCCCGGGGTCCTTCCAGTCTCTTTATACCAGTAAAAGAGTCTTAGGAAGTCGAATTTTATAAGTCATATGATTCTACAGTATAAAATCTATCGTACAGGATTTGGGGCAGTGAACTTTTGGTCTCAAACTAAACCGTTTACAGGGGTGTTAATTTGGGTTGAGCGACTGGAAAAACACAAAGACGAAAGTGGATGAAAAAATCGGAGATTTAAACGATTAAAGGAGTAGGTACAAAGATTTACAGGAAAACAATGTTCCCTCTTGTTTTATACTGTACAACCTAGACAAAGAAAATGAAATTGGAAACGAAGGACAACGGAAACCTATGACAGATATGTATTAATTTTCTACGAAAGAGGAACCTTCTTTTGGATATTGTTTGGATCTGTGGATAATGTTACGTCTCTTTAGTGAAACGGTTGTTTACAGGTATAGCAGTTTCGATATCAAAAAGGTCATCAGTACATGCCTATACTAACAACCCGGTATTTTTCCGACTTACGGTTTGTTAACTACGAAAGTTTGACACCACGACTTCTTCTGAGAAAACTCTCAAGGAACCTGTCCTTCCTCTAGTTTGGTCAGGTAGGATTTCCTTTAGTTAAGACTTATAAGTAACCTTCCTGACTACGATTTCGGCTTCGAGGTTATGAAACCGGTGGAGTACGCTTCTTGACTGAGGAACCTTTTCTGGGACCACGACTCTTTCTAACTTCCACCCTCCTCTTCCCCTGCTGTCTCTTATTCTACCAACCTATCGTAGTGACTGAGCTACCTGTACTCAAACTCGTTTGAGACCCTCTATCCTTCCTGTCCCTTCGGACCACACGACGTCAAGTACCCTGACGTTTCTCAACCTGTGGTGATTCACTCATTCCCTTCCTTGTTGTTGTTATGTGCTACCCGAAGGAGTCCCTTGGGACGTGAAGACGGACTTACAATTTGGTTTCACGAAACAAGTATCGGACTGGGACATGTGGACACTTACCGACGTTGATTCGTCTTTAATTGTATAGGGGAGGGACTCCGACCGGTAAGATCCTCTATAAACATTCTAATTACCGGAAAAATGAAATGAAGGAGTGGGAGAGGGTGAGACACAAGATATTTTCTTTGATAGTAGGTCTGGGTCTATTCTACCAATCAAACTCTGTGGCCTCTTCCGTTACCGTGGGGTGAGGTCATGAGACCGTACCGTTCAGGGTACCTACCTCCTCGGACCACCCGACGTCAGGTACCCCAGCGATTCTCAGCCTGTGCTGACTCGTTGAAGTGAAAGTGAAAAGTCAAAGGACGTAACCTCTTCCTTTACCGTTGGGTGAGGTCACAAGAACGGACCTCTTAGGGTCCCTGTCCCCTCGGACCACCCGACGGCAGATACCCCAGCGTGTCTCAGCCTATGTTGACTTCACTGAATCGTCGTCAGAGTTTCTTCTAAATTCAAGAGACGGTAGAAGAACCAGACTGTCAAAAGTTTATTTTAGCAATAAGGAACGGAGTTCGGGGTAGAGGACTTAATAACCGGACAGTACGCCACTCTTTTCACTCGAACCTGAACGATTGTTAAAATAGGAAATAGGTCGTAAAAATAACAGTCGTAGTTGGTTCTATAGATGTGACGGTAAAACGGTCTTTGTCTTCAGAGACTGACCATCAAGATAAACGATAAGAATACCTCAAAGTGACAAAAGTAAAGTTTTTACAAGGGACATAAATCATAATAACATCTTATAAAATTGTAAAACACGTACGTACGATTCAGTGAAGTCAGTACAGGCTGAGAAACACTGGGACACCTGATATCGGGTGTCTAAGGAGACAGGTACCCTAAGTGATCCGTTCTTATAACCTCATCCAATGGTAAAGGAGGAGGTCCCCTAGAAAGTCTGGGTCCCTAGTTTAGGCCTAGAGGACGCAGAGGACGTAACCATCCACCCAAGAATTGGTGATCACGGGGGACTATTCGGTAAAATTAGAAAATCAGGTATACTAAAAGAAGGAGTATTAATTAAACAAGTATTAATTAAACAGATTTAAAAGGGTCTACAGACTTTCAAAAGATTGGAAGCTAGTTTGTTAAGAGTATTTTATTGGTCATTTCATCTCACCAATTCTCGTACTTAAGACGTGGTTTGAAGACACGAGTTTAAGAGTAACGGTGAATCGACACCTGGGACATGGAACTTGAGGAATACACATTTTACGTCCACTATTATTATCATGGGAGGACAATCATAACTTTTCTTTTTGGTGTCAGGGGTTTACCGTAGTGAAGACGATTTCTGGTACTACGGTTTGGATCTAAATTATGGATTGGGTTGATATCAAAGTTTGAAGGGGACTTTAGATTAGAATCAGTGGGTAGACCCTTAAAAGACCAGTCATAATTCCTCTATTAGACAGGATCACCCAGGAGAGCTAGGAGAGGGGTGGGGGATTTTCTTAGGAAAGAAAAGAAAACGATTGTCGAAGGAGTGGGGTGTGAAGGAAGGTAAATCGTGTTGGAGAGTTTCACGGAAAGACAAAAGATCTGCCCTACGACGAGGGACTAGTCCTGTCCGACAGAAACTCTGACCCTATGAACAAGATCGATCGATACACAGATTTCCGAAGTGACTGGGGTCCTTAGTGTACGAGTAGAAGTGGAGGTGTCGTGGCACGCACCTGGATTACGTATCACCCATCCGGTATCGATAGAAGTCTTACAACATTTCCAATCTGTTTACTTGCACAGTCACTCAATTACCTATACTGATACTTCTAGTCCTGTCTTTAAAAACTGACACCGTAGAACAAATACACCAATGTCTGTTCCAGGTACACTCTTGTGGTCTTCTAAATTCAAGAAGAGTTTGAGTTATATTTTGTCATCGTTCTATACCGACTATTTATTAATACTATATTGGAAGTCAAGTCAAGTAAGTGAGTCAGTACAGGCTGAGAAACGTTGGGGTACTTGGCTTCGTGCGGTCCGAAGGGACAGGTAGTGGTTGAGGGTCTCAAATGAGTTTGGGTACAGGTAGGTCAACCACTACGGTAGGTTGGTAGAGTAGGAGACGGTAGGGGAAGAGGAGGACGGAAGTTAGAAAGGGTCGTAATCCCAGAAAAGGTTACTCAGTCAAGAAGTGTAGTCCACCGGAACGATAATTCAATTTTTCTCGTACCATGAGTCTTCTTTTTTTCAATCATCCCCTAAGAAGTGAGGATACCAGTCAAAGGGTTCGTAAGGTTTACGGTAAGAGGTACGTTTCCTTTGCCTAGAAGGAAAGGTTCTGTCTGAGTGCAGGTAAACAGGACAAAGGAGTACACCAAAAGAGTGTGGGTATTTTTTACGAAAGGAAGAATAGGAAGTAAAGAGATAACAGAAGGAACCTTAAAAGACGACAAGATGTTAGGGTCCGGGGTACGAGGGTGGAAAAGAGATGTAGGGAGTTTGGAGACCTTGTTACAATACCACAAGTAGAAAAAATTAAACTGTAAAGGTGATAACAACAGGAACTGAAGAAATAGTTTTTTCATAGTCGACATTACGTGACTAGTTTCCGTTCGTTCGTAGTAATAAAAGCAACATGAACGAAGGTACATGTAAAGTGTCGATAATCTAGTACTAGAAGATTTCTAGTCATTCTCTGAGAACGTAGATGTAATAAAATAAAGAGAAATTGAATGTGTCACATGGATCAATCAACAGGACCTGTTCCTTGTTTACAACGAACAGACTCCCGACTGAGTACATATAGATGTTCGGTGTTGTTCTCCTACAATTGTTGTGATCGTTCCTTGTTCCGATGTATGTATGAGGTTCGGTCCTCGGCCCAAAAACTCTGTAGAGAATTATGTATCTGTATGTCTATATAAAAGACTAATGTATAAGAGTACATGTATTTAACCTTCTCAATTGGTTGATTCTTATACTTCTCTATTGAAGGTCTTTCCCTTTATGTTTACCGATTACTTTATATGTTACCATACAGTAGAATCAATTATTTCTTCCTTTACGTTTACCTTGTTTTACTCTGTGGTACTAAACGGATGATGTAACCGTTTTCAGTTTCTGTATCTATTATTAGTCACAGTCGATGTCGCCCTTACATTTAAAATTTCTCGTGAAATGTTATGACTATTTTTTAAAAATTTGTGTCTAATGAATGATTTATTCGGGTGAAGATTCTCGGATCAGAAGTCTTATTGAAAAAGGTATAACGGTCCTACAACCGACTTCTTGCAGGAGAGACAGTAGTTTAAATATAATCATCTTTAGTCTCTTTTAGATTTATACAGTTTTGACTCTACAAGTTTATTTGACATAAGTATGAAGTATGAGACTACGAAGTATCGGTAGTGGTTTTTACTTCGTATAGATACACACATCTATGCCCCTTTACTAGAGTTATATGACAGTTTAATTTTTTCGTTTAACGTTTCGCTATTTGCATCATATTAGAGAAAAAAACACCCCCTCTTTTTTGTATGCAAGATACAAAGATACAAGTATATTTATGTGTTCAAAGATGTATTGATACACGTTTTGGTCTTCATTTTTGTTTGGATGTTTGTTTTTGTTTCCAGACTTTAGACCTTTCCTTTTGTGGGTCGACGATTGGCACCAATGGGGACCCCTCCTTTTTGTCCTTTCCGAAAATACATAAAGACGCATAACAACTTTAAAAGAAAGTTGTAAGTGAAACTGAAAAAACTTTATTTTATTATTTGAGTTAATTTCATCAATATTTTACAAACTTCTAAACTCTTTCACAATGGCTCAGGTTCGAGGGAGACGAACGACGTGCTATCCGGTTACTTAGTCTCTCTACCCACAACTCCATTGTGTCTCTGATTAGTGCCTCGGTTGTCTGACTCTTCTGCCGTCCGATCACGGAGTTTTATTGGCAGAATAACCCCAGACCTACGGTCCAAGAAAATGTCTAGTCTCTCTTTCTTCGTTACTCCTTGATTTCTGTTTTCCGTCTTATCTCTCCCTCTCCGTCGCCCCTTCATTCCACTTTCGCAGAAGTCAGAATGTTTTATAGAGGCTCCCTTACAGGTCGGAAACCTTCTCCACACAATTAGAGAAAATAAGTGTTCACCCGTCCTTGTTTGGCAGAGAGGTCCTCGACTTGTTTCCGTGGAATCGAATGTCAGTTCGTCTCCGCGCCCCAGGAGGACCGTTCGGTGACTCATACTAATATTATTATTTTTGTTCAGTTTCTTTGTCAGAGGTTGTACCTCAGTCTTAACGGAAGGAGGGACGTTGCCTGATACGATTTCAGAAACTGACACACCTAGTGTTGTTTGACCTTTTAAGAATCTCTCTACCCTCATGATCTGGTCGAACGGACGAAGGACTCTCTGGACATACGTCCAGTCCTTCGTTGTCAATCTTGACCTGTACCTTGTTGTTTGACCAAGGTTTAACCCTTTCCTCATACAGTTCGGACGAAAACACTACGACGAATAAATTGAAGATACGACTCATGTAGTACGGTTTACGACCCGACCTATTTCGTGTTCGACCTTAGTTCTAACGACCCTCTTTATAGTTATTGGAGTCTATACGTCTACTGTGGTGGGAATACCGTCTTTCACTTCTTTTGATTTCTCGGAGAACTACTTTCTCCTCTCACTTTTTGAGTTGTACCTTTTTTGATTCTAATACCGTAGACCAGGGTAGTTAAGTATCGTTTATGTACCCCTTTGTTACCTTTGTCACTGTCTAAAATAAAAGAACCCGAGGTTTCAGTGACGTCTGTCACTGACTTTGGTGATTTAATTTTTTGCCAACGAGGAACCTTCTTTTCGATACTGTTTGGATCTGTCGTATAAGTTTTCGTCTCTGTAATGAAACGGTTGTTTCCGGGTATAACAGTTTCGATACCGAAAAGGTCATCAGTACATACCTATACTCTCGACCTGATATTTCTTTCGACTCGCGACTTCTTAACTACGAAAACTTGACACCACAACCTCTTCTGAGAACTCTCAGGGAACCTGATGTTCCTCTAGTTTCGTCAGTTAGGATTTCCTTTAGTCAGGACTTATAAGTAACCTTCCTGACTACGACTTCGACTTCGAGGTTATAAAACCGGTGGACTACGTTTCTTGACTGAGGAACCTTTTCTGGGACTACGACCCTTTCTAACTTCCGTCCTCCTCTTCCCCTACTGTCTCCTACTCTACCAACCTACCGTAGTGACTGAACTACCTGTACTCAAACTCGTCCGAGACCCTCAAGCACTACCTGTCCCTTCGGACCACACGACGTCAGGTACCCCAGTGTTTCTCAACCTCTGCGACTCGTTGACTTGACTTGAACTACTGACGTTGTCTTCGTCACTAGTTTAGACATTCTTGACGTACGTACTTAATAGAGAAATTCATAACAAATCTTGAGATACAAGTTTTTTAATAAGTGTGTATAAGTACAGTCAATGACTCTGGAATTCACCATCGTATTTTTCAGTAAAGGTACAACATCTTCTCCATTCTTTCCTTGTCTTTCTTAATTTAAAGAAAGTTGTGACACCTTCTTCTTACAGAGAACATTATAGTCATTTGTTTTTTACGACGTCAGTGGTTCGGTAGTCGTTGACGTCTGTGAGGGTTCACACGTGAGACTCCCTTGAGTTCTACCCTTTCTTGCCTCATGACCGGGGTCTGTCAATTCTACGTATAGTTTCCTTACTAAAGTTACTCGGGTTTGAGAACGAAGAAGGGGACACGTGTATTTACACACGAGTCAACGAGTCACACAGACTGAGAAACGTCAGGGTACCTACGGACGGTCCGAGGAGACAGGGATCTTTTCAGGATATAAGTAGTTGAACTCTACAGGCCAAAATAAAATTAATTATCATTAGAAGACTACAAACTTGATGGACCAAAGACGTTTTGGAGTGTATAGGACCGATGAGGGAATGGAGAAACCTTGTTAAGGAGTCTCGATAGACTCTCAGACAGAGAGTCCAAATTCAGGAGTCATTCATGTGGTTTATTTTGTATTAAAAGTTGAAAATCTAACACGGAAAAAAGGGAGTCAACTGTTATGAAAAGAAATTTCTTTAACTGTTTGGTTCGTGTCCCGAG
This sequence comes from Capra ibex, assembly GCA_006410555.1. Taxonomy (NCBI): domain Eukaryota; kingdom Metazoa; phylum Chordata; class Mammalia; order Artiodactyla; family Bovidae; genus Capra; species Capra ibex. Next base: position 617,601 of record SJYO01050114.1, on the reverse strand, counting down.
AGTCTTTTTAAGTGGACTAGTAACTAAACACGATCTCCAGTGTTCAAGTCTAAAGTGTCCTCTGTCCGTTCATCGTCTCTAGTCACTCCGGTCGACCCTTATGCTATGATTTCCGGTCTCCCCGACAAACCTCTCCCACATGACGAATTTCCAGTATCGTTAAAGTTTTGAGGTCGATCAACTCTCAAACATAGACCATAATGGTCTAGAAAATTATAAAGTTTCTTTTAGTCTTTAGTCTTAAAAAGTATCGTTACAAAGTCCTTGTCTCCGGGGAAGGTCCCGGGTTCTCACCCGAGAACAGATTATGAACCTTTACTTACCAGACTTAAGTACGAATGTTTCTTTCTCTAAAATAACCTTTCTTTGCGGGTCCACGTGTCTCGTTATCCCCTTCCCTTGTGTCCTCTTGACGAGCCGGTGGACCGAGTGTCAGTGTCCAAAACACCATCATCCGAAGCAAAGATCCAGCAGAGAATCCCAAGAAGGACCAACGAACGTGTAGTGAGTCGGTTCTGCCTAAAGTCGCTCTTCCTAAGACCCTCCAACCATCCTTTATATCTGACCACAGAGGAGAGATGTAAACTGGAAAGGGGTAAAAGAAGACCAACCACCATCTACCAATTAAAGTTCAAGGAATGGGTCTGGAGGACAACATTCTGTTGAGGACATCCACTAATCTATTGATAACACGGACCGGTCCCGTCTGTCAAAATCAGTCACCAAGAGGATTGTCATTATTTGAGTCCAACTTGTAAAATTGTTGGTTAAGGAAATTTTGGAATTTACGATACAGCCATCCGTAACGTGTTTGTTTTGTGTGGAGGATCGACCTAAACCGGCTGTCGGAGAGTAGACGGTAAAAACCCAAAATGACAGAAGTGTCTCAAGATTGTGCAGGAAGTGGTGGGTTTAGTCAGGGGAGAAGAGGGTGATCGTGAAACCGGTAGCATAATATCTTTTAATCTCAAGTTTCTAAAATTTTTTTTTAGAATAACTTTAGAGAGTTAAAGAATACCATCGTTTTATATACATTGTATTTTAAACGGTGAAATTGGTAAAATACACATGTTAAATCACAGTAATTAACGTAAGTCTTCCAACACGTTGGTAGTGGTGATCGAGAAAGGTTTCAAAAAAGTAGTGGGATTTCTCTTTGAGACATGGGTAATTTGTTAACTGAGGGACGAAGAAGGAGGGGGTCAGGGACTATTTAAGATTAGGTAAGAGACAGCGATACTTAAAAGGATAAGATCCATGGAGTGTCTTTACCTCAGTATGTTATAAAAAGGAAAACACAGACAGAATAAAGTGAATCGTATTACAAAAGTTCCAAGTAGGTGTAGTGACGTACATAGTCTTGAAGTTGACTCGTTATAAGGTAACATACAACACTATAACACCAAATATAGTCCTTTATCCGTAACCCAACCGGTTTTTCAAATAACCTTAAAAAGGTATTCTACAGTGTCTTTTTGGGGTTGTTTGAAAAACCGGTTGTACTGTAAACTAGAAACAAGGGTAAAGATCGTGTCCCCAAAATCTTTATGAACCGTAGTAGATTCACCACTCTCTTTATCTACAAAGTAAACAGTACAATTACTCCACTAAAAACCTTACGTCCAATTGGTTTTGGCCCACGACCAACGGTACCGTTGGTTGGAACACTAACCTCCCAACCGTGAAAGTCGGGGAATCGGACTGGAAGTCCATCCCCTCTCCCCGATCTACAACTTAGTAGTGGTGACAGATAACTAAATTAGCTAGTACTGATAAATTACTCCGGAGGTATTTTTAAGTTTTCCTCTCAACCCTCTCGAAAGTCGAAGCACTGAGACGACCTCTAACCACGTAGACCTCTCCCGTACTTTCGAGTCACGGGAAAGGGTAGGGAACGGGAACGTGGGGAAGACAGACCAACAGGGACCCAATAGGAACCTATTGTTTTGGTATTAGACCGTGTATTTTCCCAAAGGACTCAGGACACTTGGTGAGTCCGTTTAATTGGTTTAGGTTTCTCCCCTAGTACCCCTTGGAGACTAAATATCAGTCAACCAGTGTTCGTGTCCATTGTTGGACCTGAAGACTAACCGTAGACTTCGGGTCCCGTCAGAACATACTGATTTAGGGACTGGACGCCTTAGACTAAGATAGAAGACCGTCTTTCATAGTTTTGACTCAATTTTACATTCTGTGGATTGACCATAGTTTCGTAACAAACAACCCTTTGAGACAGAACAGTGGTACCTTGGTAAAAGTCTTGGTAAACATACATATATCGCGTAAAACAAATGGGTAAAGAGAAACTTACCTGTGAACCCAACAAAGATGGTAAACTTATAACACTTTTTACAACGAAACTTGTAACTAAAATTTTATAGACGCAGGTTAAAAATAAGAAAACCCACATATGGATCCTCATCTTAACGACCCATTATACTTTAAGACATAAACTGAAAAACTCCTGGACTATTAGACAAAAGATGTGGTCAGTGTAGTAAAATGTAAGTATGGTCGTTACGTACATTCAAGGAGTAAAAATTCTAAATCTTTAGTTCCCGTTTTGACCAATCTATCGAACTGGTATCTATGTCTTTCAGTTGATGTCTAGAACATCATCGTACACCGGTATCCGTCGGGAATCGTGTGACGTAAACGACACATGTCAATCGAGTGAGGGACAATGGTCCGTTGTTAATGGTACTCTGGTAGTCACCCGGGTTAGTCGGTCGCACTCACCCCCGGTAGTTCGCCTCTCACTCCAATTCTCCGTCTAAGCCCGGAAGAGGGGTCCCAGTAGGACGACCACTCGACCCCCGGGTCCCTATCCGATCCCCGACACAAGAAGTGTAAAGGTCTCGGGAGCGGATCCAGTGGGGGACCGGTCGGGTCCGGAACTCGCCCACCACTCGAAGAAGTCGTCGTCGTCCCACGTTTCCTACATCCGACATCCTGGACCGGACCCGTCCAACTCTTCGGACTCACGGTCGACTCAACCCACTAACTGAGGGACTTGTTACTGTCGACCCGTTCCAGACCCCCGGACCGGGACTCCCTCGACGGTTGACTCGAGACGGAGAAGTCCGTCCCGAGTGGGGAATCTTCCCCTTTCCGTACGGAACCCTGGAACGGGAAAGAGTAGTCTTGTCTCTCATTGCAAATAAACCACCTCTATTTATCTTTGTAAGAATTATAAATAAACCACCTCTACTTATCTTTGTAAGAATGGACTGGTACTAGACTGGAGTTATTTTTTCCTTGACTGTGACTCTTGAAACAACCGTTGTTGATGCACGGGGAGGGAGCGGAAAAGACATTTTCCCGAAACGACTCTCGAAAGTCCCTCGAACTCCGAAAATTCCGTACTCGGTGGGTAGAGGAATGTCCCAGGAGTTATTTGGAAAGAGACAAGGTTTGAGGATACAAAACCATGATAAACCGGAGTGAGACGAGTCCGTGTGTCCGAACACGAAACGATTGTTCGACTGTTCTCTTTCGTTCATAGAACTGAGGATCATGTTAAGAGAAAATTTCCAATTGAGGTGATCCTAAATTCAGTCTATAAGTCCGATTACTGTCGTGACAGATATGTTTCTCACCCGGTGACCTTTGTCTAGTCATCTATATAACCTCCTTTGTTGTTGTTGTAACCTCCTTTCTTAAACTTAATGCAAGACCTAAAAGGAGAGATATACCTCTCTTACAAAAAAACAAGAAGAAATCCAGATTCGAGACTCTCTTCTATTTCAGTATGAACAGAAATCGGACTATGGATTAATATCTTATTAGTATGTTTATACAAACATAGTAATAATCAGAATGGTAAGATTTGATTCCCGAAATTTTTTTCAACGAACTTTACGTTATTTATAGACAAAATCTCCTCAACCTTTTAAGTCTTTCCATCTTTCCTTTTCTTTTCCCGCGGACAACAACAAGTCAATGATTCTGTACAGACTGAGAAACGTTGAGGTATCTGACATCGTGTGGTCCGAAGGGACAGGAAGTGATAGAGGGACTCAAACGAGTTTGAGTACGGGTAACTCAGTCATTACGGTTGATTGGTAGAGTAGGAGACAACGGAAGGAGAAAAAAAGGAAGTTAGAAAGGTTCGTAGTCCAAGAAAAGGTCACTCAACCGAGAAACGTAGTCCACGGGTATCATGACTTAGAAGTCGAAGTCGTAGTCAGGAAGGTCACTTTTAAGACCCAACTAAAGGAAATCTTAACTGACTAAATTAGAAGAACGTCAAATTCCCTGAGAGTTCTTAGAAGAGATCATGGTGTTGAGTTTTCGTAGTTAAGAAATCACAAGTCGGAAGAAATACCATTTTGTACATGTCCATAGACATGTTAGACATGTACTGATGACCTTTTTGGTACCGAAACTGATATGTCTAGAAACAACCGTTTCACTACAGAGACGAAAAATTATACGACAAATCTAAAAGGTATCGAAAAGAAGGTTCCTCGTTCACAGAAAAGTAAAGTACCGACGTCAGAGGTAGACGTCACTAAAACCTCCTCTTCTTTCGTTTTAGACAATGACGAAGATGAAAAAGGGGAAGATAAACGGTACTTAACTACCATGGTCTACGGTATTAGAATCAAAAAAGTACAACTCAAAGTTCGGTCGAAAAAGTGAGAGGAGAAAGTGGGAGTAGTTCTTCAAGAAATGAAGGAGAAGTGAAAGACGGAAATCTCACCATGATAGTAGAAGTATAGACTCCAAGAACTATAAAGAGGGTCGTTAGAACTAAGGTCGAACACGAAGGAGGTCGGGTCGTAAAGAGTACTACATGAGACGTACATTGAGTTTATTCGTCCCACCGTTATATGTCGGAATAGGATGAGGAAAGAGTTAAAACTTGGTCAGTCAACAAAATAAAGACCAACATTGACAATGAAGAACTGGACTTATATCGAAAGAGTTCTCTGTCCATTCCACCATAAGGGTGGAGAAATTCTTAAAAGGTGTCAAACAACACTAGGTGTGTCAGTTACTTCGTCTTCATACATATATATCTATATCTATATCTATGTATCTATCTATAAAAACCTTAAGGGAACGAAAGAAGTACTAGGTTGTTTACAACCGTTAAACTAGAGATTAAAGAGACGGAAAACATTTGGGTCGAATATGTGGACCTTAAAGAACTAAGTACATGAGGACTTCGGATCGAACTTCCCAAAACTCATATTGGAACGATCGTACACTTTACTCGTGTTGACATACCATCAAACTTGTATGAAACCCTGACCTTACTTTTGACTGGAAAAGGTCGGGACACCAGGAACGACTCAATGGACGACGACGACGACGATTCAGTGAAGTCAGCATAGGCTGAGACACACTGGAGGTATCTGCCGTCGGGTGGTCCGAGGGGGCAGGGACCCTAAGAGGTCCGTTCTTGTGACCTCACCCAACGGTGAAGTTTTTTTTACTGATAATTGAATCATGAAAAGAAGGTCCGGAAAGGGGGGATTTATACCACAAAAACAAACCATATATACCAACTTTAGTATCTTGGAATTTCGAATTCTTTTAATAATGTTAAACCCTTTGTTCGAATTTTTGTCTTATTCCTATTCACTTCTAAAGTTCCAAATCTTTTCGTGGGTCATATCTCAATCCTGCGGAAGGATCGTTCGGTGCCGGGAGTGACAGAATACTGTGAGGAAAACCACCTCACAAGAACGAGTAGACAGGTGTACCTTTACACGGTAAACAGATTTACGTATTCGAGGTTCCTGTACCGGTGTGCAATATGATAAAACAAAGAAGGAGGTACGGTACATCTCACGATGTTTGTGTCATCCAGGAGTCATTTCTTAAAGACTTACGAATAATGACTAAAGTCTGGTAGAAGTTTCAATTGTGAGGAGCCTGAGAGGTAATTCCCATTAGATTGGGTCCTGGACGTCCTGGGTCAGAACAGTCCCGAAGTGTAAGACACTGGAAACCAAGTCGTTAGTTTCTATTAAATTTCAGTAGACCCTCCGAAGGGACCACCGAGTCACCACTTCTTTGACGGACGGTTACGTCCTCTGTACCCAAGCTAGGGACCCTACCTTTTAGGGTGTACGGAGTCTCGTTGATTCGGGCACGCGGTGTTGATCACTCGGGCATAAGACCTCGGGTCGTTGACGTTGATGACTCGTGAGTGTGGTCCTGAGGACTTCGGGTGTACGGGATCTTGAGTAAGAGGTCGTTTTTTTCTTCGGTGGTGTTACTCTTACATGACCTTGATCTCTCATCGGGGGTGAGTATCGTTGATCTCTTTTCGAATACATCGTTACTTTTGGGTCGTGTCGGGTATTTATTTTTTTTATTAATTAACTAAATTTTATTTTCAGTAGACTTAGAAATGAAGGTAATGAACTTACGATATCCTTTAAGTTGAACATTGGGTATTATTGTGAAGAATTTTGGAGGAAACGGGGTAAGAGAAGTGGAGTCATGTAGAGTTCAGGTACCGACTAAATTTCGGGGACAGAGTTTTAGAAGTGGTTTTTAAGAGAGAGTTGGAGTAGGGGACACCAAGAACCAAAGTGCAAAGAAGGAGAAGTTGAAGTTAAAGAAGAAAGAAAGTCGGTTTTTAATGTCGGTAAATATAGTAAAACCACAAGAGAATAAAGAAAAAGGATGAGAATAAAGAAGTCGAGTCGGGGAGAGAGGAGTCCGAGACTAAAACGTAGTCCTTTCGAGTCCTTACCTCGACATGTGAGTCGAGGAGAGAGTCTTCCTCTGGGTCTTCAATCCTGACCCCCCCGTTCCTCCGTCTCTTCTACCCTCTTCGGTATTCACAAATATTACATGACAGAAAAGACAATAAGAGTAGTGTACTACTTTAAGAGTGTATAATAAATGAACCCCACCTGATGTACTTTCAAGAAACCCTTTTATACATCGAACAACATTTCCCTTTTACTACTTTAAAAGAAACTATTTCCTCCAGTGATGGTTGAGTGGGAGAGGAGAAATCCTACAGTGGAACTTTCATATACTATCCGGACTTTTCATCCCAGACTAGAAAACCAGAATTTTTTGTCAGTGTCCTAGACTAGGAACTTTGACGTTTGTAAGGAGACCCTAATCGAGTCTCCAGAGAGTACCCATATTATTCTATTAATGTTCAATATAGTAGAACAGAGAGTCTCTATTCAAAAGTAAAAAGAGAAAAGATGAAAGACGTATATGGACACACTTTTAGAGAGGTTTCAACCATAAGTGACAACACTATAGACTATACGTATAATAGTGACTATTACGAATGAGTTGTCATTTTAATGTAAGAGAGAAGAAATGACCATATCTCGTACCCAAGGGTTGGTCACGGTCAGGGACCGGAGAATCCTTGATCCAGTGTGTCTTTCTCCGTTCGCCGTCTGTTGACTCCCTTCGAAGTAGGCACAAATGTCGGTGAGGGGTGTCGAGGAATGAGCGTAATGACGGACTCAGGACGGAGAGTATTCTAGTCGTAGTCTAAGAGTCTCCTCGCTTGGGATGACGTGAACTTAGTAGGGGTTTGGTTGTGAGTGAAGGGGTGGAAAGTACCTTTTTGACAGAAAGTGTTTTGACCACGAACTACGGTTTTTCTAACCCCTAACGACCATACTTCTCCAGAAAACAACCTCAGAAACGATGGAAAGGGGTCGTGATACTATATCGGGAGGTTTGTTGGTACTATAGATAAATTGATATTAAGAATAAACTAGAGAAGGAGGTCAAGTCAATTATGGGTTTCATGTGAGAACGGTTCACTCTCGTTTGAACTCCATTATCGGTTGTGATGAACTGTACTCAGTTGTCCATGGTTGTCTATTAGTGGTTTTGAAAAACAAGAGGGGTCGATAGAGACACACGTAAGAACTGTCTCAAACGATATTCTGAGGTTTCCTGTCCTCCTGTCATCGTGACTCAAGTCTTTCACACTGACTTATAAGGTCCTATTCCCTATACCTCGATGGTGAGTAAATCAAGACTTCGGTGTTTTGATCCTAAGACGGAATCAAGAGAAAGGGAGTTTGTTTTGTAGACTAGCTGAGGTGTGAGTTGGGTGTACGGGTTACGTAAGTCAAGAAGGTAAAAGTGATGAAGATGGGAGCAAGTTCCGTGATACGTGGTCGGAGGATTGACTTGAAGGATAAAGGTGAGAACGAACAGAGACATCGTCGACCACACTGGTAAATATTTTTATATTCGATATTCTACGATAACGATTGAAAAATTACCAAAAAGTATAAATTTAATTGGGGGTTGAGGAGTGGACTTTTCGGGGTTCGGAGTAGAATGTATAAAAACGAAGGCGGTGTGAACGAACGAAAGACAAGGGGGTTGCGTGGTTCGAACAGATTTTACATGAAGGGGGACCAAAAGTGTACCAAGAAAATTTCCTGAGTCAAGTCAAGTCAAGTCAGTGAGTCAGCACAGGCTGAGAAACCCTGGGGTACCTGACGTTGTACGTCCGGAGGGACAAATAGTGGTTGAGGTCTCAAGTGAGATTCAGTACAGGTAGCTCAGCCACTACGGTGGGTTGGTAGAGTAACTTCCTGAGTCAACTTGAAAATGGATGAATCTCTCCTGAATGGATAAATTAACTTTCGTTTACGGGTCAACAAGAGGTAGTGTTACAACACAAAACAGTCGTACTGTGAAAAGATCAACAAAGAACTTATATACACACACAAAAGTTAACGAGTTTGAAAACAACTTACTTACTTACCACTCGGAATGAGAAGACAAAGGAGCTACCCTCTCCTTTGTGACTCTTTCTTAATTCTCAGATTCTTAAAATATAGTCTAAAAAGAAATTGAAGGAGTGTTGTCGATAAAATAGATGAAGTTTAAGAGGTAGTAATAATTGGGAATGATATCTTACCGGACCCCTAAACTCGTTGATTGAGGTATACTTCCAAACTTCTTTATTTTTGTGGTTTCTTATCTATGTACCGTCACTGAAATTTGTCCTTTCCTTTCAGACGGTTAAGGATATCGAAGGATATTTCTTCTTCGTCAGTTTCATCCTCGACTATTTGTTGGGCCCTGATTGTAACCTTTGAGGGTACCTTGAGAGGCCACGGGTGGTGGACTTCAGAGACTTGAGTCTGGAGTGGAAGGATGACGGAGTGTGTTGTATTAGGACGAGTGTAGGTGAGACTTGTCAGAGGTAGTGGTGGTGAGAGACTTGGTTTAGGAAGTCTAAGTCTGTGTCGAGAGGTTAAGGAAAAGAAAAGAAAAGAAAAAGGGGGAAACCACCCTCCGTCACCCCGTGACAGAATTCAATGACAGATACACTAGAACAAGTGACTAACTTGGGTCCGGGGGACGTAATCCTTGAGTCTCAGAACGGGTGACCTGGTGGTCCCTTCAGGGAGGTTAAGGAAAAACTCTTCAGTCAGGAATTTTTGAAATTAGGTGATTCTTGAAAGAAGAGACTGAAGGAACAAAGTTTTCCTTTTAGGTCATCCTCAAGTAACCAGAAAGAAACAAAAAGAAATGGTAATGAACATGTAAACCCAAAACGAAACAAAACGAAATAAAAATGAAAATTTATAAGAAACCTTTTTACCTGCGACTTCGACTTCGAGGTTATAAAACCGTGGACTACGCTTCTCGGTTAAGTGACCTTTTTGGGACTACGGTCCTTTCTAACGCCCGTCCTCCTCTTCCCCTACTGTCTTCTACTCTACTAGTCTATCGTAGTAACTGAGTTACCTGTACCCAAACTCGTTTGCGGTCTTCTACCACTTCCTGTCCCTTCGGACCGCGTGACGTCAGGTACCCCACGTTTCTCACTCTGTGTCAACTACTTGACTTGTCGTTGTTAAAAATGAAAATCAGAACAGAATTAGAATCTTGGGATATATCGTAGTTTGTGTTCTATAGTCATTCTCAAAAACAAAACCAAACAAACCTAATTAACTTGTCTAAGTGTAAGACCGACGTTAAACATGAGGCTTCCCTTTTTTGTACTTCTATTTTGATTTTCCTCTCCCTTCTTCCTTCACACTGTTCTTCTCCCCGAGCTTATATATTCCTTTCCTTCGTCCCCATTTTTTCTCCTTTCTCTGGGGGTTTTAGTCGAAAGTAACACTTCTGCACTAGTGTCAAAGATTGTGTAGCAGTCAGACGATTTTACCTTCAACTGTCCTTTATCCGTAGTAGTCCCTTTCCCGGTGTCTGGTTGACTGTGAGAACGCAATTTAGAAAGGTGACGAAACGGAATAAACGTCAATGGAGAGTCAGAATTTCAGTTCGTCTAAGACTAAACAAGGAGTACGTTCATACCGAAAGAGTTGTCTAACTATCATTATTAGTAGACACCTGTAGATTGGTCTACTCGGAAGGAGAGAGTGGAGAAAGAAAAATGTTTATTTTTAAATCACACCCTATATGTATTCAAAGCCTCTTCCGTTACCGTGGGGTGAGGTCATGAGAACGGACCTTTTAGGGTACCCGTCTCCTCGGACCATCCGACGTCAGGTACCCCAGTACTTCTCAACCTGTGCTGACTCGCTGAAGTGGAAGTGAAAAGTGAAAGTACGTAACCTCTTCCTTTGCCGTTGGGTGAGGTTACAAGAACGGACCTCTTAGGGTCCCTACCCCCTCGGACCATCCGACGGTAGACACCCCAGCGTGTCTCAGCCTGTACTGACCTCACTGAGTCGACGTCGTCGTCGTATGTATTCAAAGCCACCCTTTTATACTTGAGAGTCATTGAAAGTATATCAGTATTATTTTCGTCAAAGACAGTAAGGATAAGTCTTTAATTGAGTGAGACTTTGGTGAGTGACCCAGATAGTAAAATACACTGTCCATCTAGTGCTAATAAGTGACGATAAGGGATCGTGGATCGCGTCACAGACCATGTACAGTACGTACATCATTCAAAAACATATAAAAGACTATCTCATTTTCTTATTTACCATCAAGATTAGAGACCATGTGGGGACCCACTAGAATTAGTTTCTGTTCTGTATACCCTTTATGTCCTACCACAAAAACTTTTCCTGTATTCATTGACTCCCTCTTCTCATGGTCTCTAAAGGACGAGACAAATAGATTTTAAGTAAGGTACTTGTCTTTGACTTACGGAAGATACACTGTCCTTCACACAATATGGGACTCCATGTTTATATCTGTGTCTGGGACCGAGGTTACACACGAAAAAGTAATAGGGTAGTATCGGAGATTAGTGTAAGAGAATCTATGATCCGACATTGACAGTGATAAATACTGGTTGGATATATCGTATAACTTTTCGTCTCTGTAATGAAACGGTTATTTCCAGGCAGATGAGCTCCGATACGAAAAAGGTCACCAGTACATACCTACGCTCTCAACCTGACACTTCTTTCGACTCACGGCTTCTTAACTACGAAAACTTGACACCACAATCTCTCCTGAGAACTCTCAGGGAACCCGACGTTCCTCTAGGTTGGTCAGGTAAGACTTCCTCTAGTTGGGACCCTAAAGAAACCTTCCTTACTACGATTTCGACTTTGAGGTCATGAAACCGGTGGAGTACTCTTCTCAACTGAGACTACGACTCTCCCTAACCCCCCGTCCTCCTCTTCCCCTGCTGTCTCCTGTTCTACCGACCTACCGTAGTGGCTGAGTTACCTGCACTCAGACTCACTTGGGGCCCTCTACCACTACCTGTCCCTCCGGACCGCACGTCAAGTACCCCAGCGTTTCTCAGTCTGTGCTGACTCGCTGACTTGACTTGACTTGACTTGACTTGACTTGACAGTGATATAGACAGAACTGTGATATGACTTTCAAGACAATCCTTGGTCGGGTAGTGTGTCGTTCGTGATTTATTGTCGACCATTTCGTAGATTACCTCTAACATCGAAGGGTTCCCTTTTCCTGTATTAGTAGGTATATTTCAGTCCTAAGAATCAACACTCTTTCTTTTCGACTGAGACAGACTCTGTCGTCTTTTTCTCGTACAACTTCTATGACCCACCGAGAGTCTTAATAACCTTCCATTTCTCTTAGTATTGTCTTCAATCCGGAGGTCTTTACTACGTGTGTTGGTCGTCTTGGTCTGGTCACTCCTTTGGTAGAGGTAACGTCGAGGGGTAGTTGTGGTGAAGACGTAGTCTTTAAGTCAGAACGTTGGGAACTCTTTGACGACGACGACGTTCTCGACGGTTGTTTCAGTCGGTGGAGATCTCGATGAGATAGTTTACGGCTTCTTGGTCTCTCGTAGGGAACAAGTGCCTTTCCGTCCGACTCGGACCTAACACTTTACGAACCTGTCTACCCGTCTGTAGTTTTGTCGAATAAGGATTTGGTCTAAGGGGTTAATTTACCCCCGTCACAATCAGTGACAGCACAGACTGTGAAACGCTGGGGTACCTGACATCGTACGGCCCGAGGAGACAGGTACCTTAAGAGGTCCGTTCTTATGACCTCACCCATCGGTAAGGGAAGAGGTCTACTAGAAGGGGTGGGTCCCTGACTTGGACCCAGAGGGTGTAACGTCCGTCTAAGAAATGGTGGACTTGGTGGTCCCTTTTGACTTAGATGTCACGAACGAAAACCATAAACGTATATACCAACTTAGTTGTCTACTTTCAGACATTTAAGTCTTGTCTAACGGGGTCAATTGGAGATACTAATCAGTCAAGTCAGTCATCCCAGTGAGTTAGTACAGGTTGATAAACGCTGGGGTAATTGGCGTCGTGTGGACAGGTAGTGGTTGAGGGCCACGAATGGGTTTGAGTACAGGTAACTCAACCACTGCGGTAGGTTTGTAGACTGGGAGACAGCAGGGGAAGAAGAGGACGGGAGTTAGAAATGCTCGTAGTCCCAGAAAAGGTTACTCAATCGAGAAGCGTACTCTATCAGTTTCAAAACCTTAAAGTCGAAGTTATAGTCAGGAAGGATACTTGTGGGTTTTGACTAGAGGAAATCCTACCTGACCAACCTAGAGGAACGTCAGGTTCACTGAGAGTTCTCAGAAGAGGTTGTGGTGTCAAGTTTTCGTAGTCAAGAAACCTCGAGTCGAAAGAAATATCAGGTTACGAATGTAGGTGTGTACTGATTACCTTTTTGGTATCGGAACTGATCTACCTGGAAAGAACTGTATCATTACAGAGACGAAAAATTATACGACAGATCCAACCAGTATTGAAAGGAAGGTTCCTCATTCGTAGAAAATTAAAGTACCGACGTTAGTGGTAGATGTCACTAAAACCTCGGGGGGGTTTATTTCAGTCGATGACAAAGGTACCAAAGGGGTTGATAAACGGTACTTCACTACCCTGACCTACGGTACTAGAAGTAAAAGACTTACAACTCGAAATTCGGTTTAAAAAGTGAGAGGAGAAAGTGAAAGTAGTTCTCCGAGAAATCAAGAAGAAGTGAAAGACGGTATTCCCACCACAGTAGACGTATAAACTCCAATAACTATAAAGAGAACCGTCAGAACTAAGGTCGAACAGGAAGGAGGTGGAGTCGTAAAGAGTACTACATGAGACGTATATTCAATTTATTCGTCCCACTGTTATGTTGGAACGACATGAGGAAAAGGATAAACCTTGGTCAGACAAAAAGGTACAGGTCAAGATTGACAACGAAGGACTGGACGTATGTCTAAAGAGTCCTCCGTCCAGTCCACCAGACCATAAGGGTAGAGAAAGTCTAAAAGGTGTCGAATAACACTAGGTGTGTCAGTTTCCGAAACCGTATCAGTTATTTCGTCTTATCTACCAAAAGGTCTTGAGAGAACGAAAAAACTACTAGGTCGTCTAAAATCGTTAAACTAGAGACAAGGAGACGGAAAAGATTTTGGTCAAACTTGTAGACCTTCAAGTCCCAAGTGTATAACGATTTCGGACCGAACCTCTTAAAACTCGTAATGAAATAATCACACACTCTACTCACGTTAACACGTCATCAAACTCGTAGAAAACCGTAACGGAAAGAAACGCTAATCTTACTTTTGACTAGAAAAGGTAGGGACACCGGTGACGACTCAAAAGGTTTAAACGACCGTATAACTCACGTTGTGAAAGTGTCGTAGTAGAAAGTCAGAAACTTTATCGAGTTGACCTTACTGTAGTGGAGGTGATCGAAACAAGTATCACTACGAAAGATTCCGGGTGAATTGAAGTGTAAGGTTCTACAGACCGAGATCCACTCACTAGTATGGTAGCACTAATAGGACCAGCACTTCTAGAAAAAACATGTCAAGAAGACACATAAGAACGGTGGAGAAGAATTATAGAAGACGAAGACAATCCAGGTATGGTAAAGACAGGAAATAACTCGGGTAGAAACGTATTTTACAAGGGAACCATAGAGATTAAAAGAACTTCTCTAGAGATCAGAAAGGGTAAGATAACAAAAGGAGATAAAGAAAAGGAAAAAAAAAAAAAGGATAAAGGAGAGGTGCAGGTTCCATTCCTCACCACGGAGGTGAAATGACCTCGTCGGCACTTCTCTATGAGGTGCAGGTTCCATTCTCTTTAGGTTCATTCTGCCATCTGTGATTCTCGCCCTTAGTCTCCCGTGTGTCTGACTTTGGTGTTAGTGTTTTTTGATCGGTTATAGTAGTGTACCAGGTGTCGGAACAGATTGAGTAACTTTGATTCGGTACGACGCACCCCGATGGGTTCTGTCTACCCAGTACCACCTCTTCGGACTGTCCTACACTAGGTGACCTCTTCCCTTACCTTTTGGTGAAACCATAAGAACGGAACTCTTGGAGTACTTGTCATACTTTTCCGTTTTTCTATCTTATGACTTTCTCCTTGAGGGGTCCAGCCATCCACGGATTATACGATGACCTCTAGTTACCTCTTTATTGAGGTCTTTCTTACTTTCCTACCCCGGTTTCGTTTTTGTTGTGGGTCACCTCCTACACTGACTACTATCTTCGTTCCAGGCTACGACATTTCTCGTTATAACGTATCCTTGGACCTTACAATCCAGGTACTTAGTTCCGTTTAACCTTCACCAGTTTGTCCTTTATCGTTCTCACTTGTAACTGTAAGATCCTTAGTCGTTTGATTTTACCTGACCTTACCCACTTAAATTGAGTCTACTGGTAATATAGATGATGACACCTGTCCTTAGGGAATCTTCTTTACCTGATCGGTATATTAGTTGTTTTCTCAGGCTTTAAGTCATAAACCTACGTTAGAGGTATTGCTGTCTTACTAGAGACAAGTAAAGGTCCCGTCTGGTAAGTCAAGTCAAGTCAGCGAGTCAGTACAGACTGAGAAACACTAGGGTACTTGACGTCGTGCGGTCCGGAGGGACAGGTAGTGGTGGAAGGCCTCAAATGGGTTTGGGTACAGGTAACTCAACAACTCCGGTAGGTAAGTAGAGTAGGAGACAGTAGGGGAAGAGGACGGGAGTTAGAAAGAGTCGTAGTCCCAGAAAAGGTTACTCAATCGAGAACCGTAGTCCACTGGTTTTATAACCTCAAAGTCGAAGTTGTAGTTAGGAAGGTTACTTGTGGGTCCTACCTAGAGGAAATCCTACCTGACCAACCTAGAGGAACGACGGGTTCCCTAAGAGTTCAGAAGAGATTGTGGTGTCAAGTTATCGTAGTTAAGAAGTCGTGAGTCGAAAGAAATATCCGGTTGAGAGTGTAGGTATGTACTGATGACCTTTTTGGTATCGGAACTGATCTGCCTGGAAACAACTGTTTCATTACAGAGACGAAAATTTATACGACAGATCCAACCAGTATGATAGTGCCATTAGGTTCAGATACGGGACTGGTCATTACGACTTCTTCGACTTCAACTTGTCAAGAAACTTCTAGATGTTCTGGTAAATCTTGATTGTGGGGTTTTTTCTACAGGAAAAATAATATCCCCTGACCTTACGTTTTCATCCTTCTGTTCTTTGTGGACCTCATTCTCCGTTTAAACCGGAACCTCATGTCTTACTTCGTCCCGTTTCCGACTATCTCAAACGGTTCACTTACGTGACCAGTATCGTTTATGGGAGAAGGTTGTTGTGTTCTCTGTTGAGATGTGTACCTGTAGTGGTCTACCGGTTGTGGCTTTAGTCTAACTAATATAAGAAACGTCAGTTTCTACCTCTTCGAGATATGTCAGTCGTTTTTGTTCTGGTCTTGACTGACACCGAGTCTAGTACTTGAGGAATAACGGTTTAAGTTTGAATTTAACTTCTTTCACCCCTTTTGGTGATCTGGTATGTTCATACTGGATTTAGTTTAGGGAATACTAATATGTCATCTTCACTCTTTATATAAATTCCCTGATCGAGACTGTCTTACGGACCACTTGATACCTGTCTATAAACACTGTAAAATGTCCTCTGTCCCTAGTTCTGGTAGGGGTTCTTTTTCTTTACGTTTTTTCGTTTTACCGACAAACTTCTCCGGAATGTTTATCGACACTTTTCTTGTCTTCGTTTTTCGTTTCCTCTTTACCTTTCTATATGAGTAAACTTACGTCTCAAGGTTGGGGTCCCAATCATCTTCCTTTCTTTAGTATTTTTAATCCCGTCTTTATTTACGTTTTCTTTGTTTTCTCTGGTATCGTTTTTAGTTGTTTCGGTTTTCGACCAAGAAACTTTCCTATTTATTTTAACTGTTTGGTAATCGGTCTGAGTAGTTCTTTGTTTCTCTCTTTTTAGTTTAGTTATTTTAATTTTTACTTTTACCTCTCTAGTGTTATCTGTTGTGTCTTTATGTTTCCTAGTGTTCTCCGATGATAGTCGTATATATACGGTTATTTTACCTGTTACCCCTTCTTTACCTGTTTAAGAATCTTTTCATGTTGAAAGGTTTTGACTTGGTCCTTCTTTATCTTTTAAAATTGTCTGGGTAGTGTTCGTGTCTTTAACTTTGACATTAGTCTTTAGAAGGTCGTTTGTTTTCGGGTCCAGGTCTACCGAAGTGTCGACTCAACATGGTTTTTAAAGCTCTTCTCGATTGTGGACAGGATGACTTTGAGAAGGTCTTTTAACGTCTCCTTCCATTTGAAGGTTTGAGTAAAATACTCCGGTGGTAGTGGGATTATGGTTTTGGACTGTTTCTACGGTGTTTTTTTCTTTTGATGTCCGGTTATAGTGACTACTTGTATCTACGTTTTTAGGAATTGTTTTAAGATAGTTAGTCTTAGGTTGTTGTGTAATTCTTCTAGTATGTGGTACTGGTTCACCCGAAATAGGGTCCCTACGTTCCTAAGAAGTTATAGGTGTTTAGTTAGTTGTATTAAGTGGTGTAATTGTTTAACTTTTTATTTTCGGTATACTAATAGAGTTATCTACGTCTCTTCCGGAAACTGTTTTAAGTTGTAGGTAAACACTATTTTTGAGAGGTCTTTCGTCCTTATCTTCCTTGTATGGAGTTGTATTATTTTCGATATATACTGTTTGGGTGTCGTTTGTAATAGGAGTTACCACTTTTTAACTTTCGTAAAGGGGATTTCAGTCCTTGTTCTGTTCCCACGGGTGAAAGTGGTGATGATAAGTTGTATCAAGACCTTCAAACCGGTGTCGTTAGTCTCGTCTTTTTCTTTATTTTCCTTAGGTCTAACATTTTCTTCTTCATTTTGAGAGTGACAAACGTCTACTGTACTAGGAGATGTATCTTTTGGGATTTCTGAGGTGGTCTTTTAATGATCTCGATTAGTTACTTATATCATTTAAACGTCCTATATTTTAGTTGTATGTCTTTAGGGAACGTAAGGATATGTGATTTATTACTCTTTCATCTTTTTCTTTAATTCCTTTGTTAAGGTAAGTGGTAACGTTGCTTTTCTTATTTTATGAATCCTTATATAGATGGATTTCTTTGATTTCTGGATATATATCTTTTGATATTTTATGGTCACTTTCTTTAGTTTCTCCTGTGATTATCTACCTCTTTATATGGTACAAGTACCTAGCCTTCTTAGTTATATCACTTTTACTCGTATGATGGGTTTCGTTAGATGTCTAAGTTACGTTAGTGATAGTTCGATGGTCGTCATAAAAAGTGTCTCGATCTTGTTTATTAAAGTGTTGAGCATACCTTTATGTTTTTTGGAACTTATCGGTTTCGTTAGAACTCTTTCTTCTTACCTTGACCTCCTTAGTTGAATGGACTGAAGTCCGAGATGATGTTTCGGTGTCAGTAGTTCTGTCATACCATGACCGTGTTTCTGTCTTTATATCTAGTTACCTTGTTTTATCTTTCGGGTCTCCATTTAGGTGTGTGGATACCTGTGGAAAGAAGCTGTTTCCTCCGTTCTTATATGTTACCTAATTTCTGTTAGAGAAATTATTCACCACGACTCTTTTGACCTGGTGAACATTTTCTTACTTTGATCTTGTGAAAGATTGTGGTATATGTTTCCATTTGAGTTTTACCTAATTTCTAGATTTGTTTTCTGGTCTTTGATATTTTGAGGATCTCCTCTTGTATCCGTTTTGTGAGCGGTTGTATTTAGTGTCGTCCTAGGAGATACTGGGTGGAGGGTCTTATGACCTTTATTTTCGTTTTTATTTGTTTACCCTAGATTAATTTTAATTTTCGAAGACGTGTTGTTTCCTTTTATATTCGTTCCACTTTTCTGTCGGAAGACTTACCCTCTTTTATTATCGTTTACTTCGTTGACTGTTTGTCGATTAGAGTCTTTATATGTTCGTTGAGGACGTCGAGTTAAGGTCTTTTTATTTGTTGGGTTAGTTTTTTACCCGGTTTCTTGATTTGTCTATAAAGAGGTTTCTTCTGTATGTCTACCGATTGTTTGTGTACTTTTCTACGAGTTGTAGTGAGTAATAGTCTCTTTACGTTTAGTTTTGGTATTACTCCATGGTGAAGTGTGGTCAGTCTTACCGACACTAGGTTTTCAGATGTTCGTTATTTACGACATCTCCCACACCTCTTTTCCCTTGGGAGAATGTGACAACCACCCTTACGTCTGATCGTGTCGGTGATACCTCTTGTCACACCTCTAAGGAAATTTTTGACCTTTATCTCGACGGAATACTGGGTCGTTAGGGTGAAGACCCGTATGTGTGACTCCTTTGGTCTTAACTTTCTCTGTGTACATGGGGTTACAAGTAGCGTCGTGACAAATATTATCGGTCCTGTACCTTTGTTGGATCTACAGGTAGTCGTCTGCTTACCTATTCTTTCGACACCATGTATATGTGTTACCTCATAATGAGTCGGTAATTTTTCTTATGTAAACTTAGTCAAGATTACTCTACCTACTTTGACCTCGGCTAATATGTCTCACTTCGTTCGGTCTTTCTTTTTGTGGTTATCTCATATGATTGTGTATATATACCTTAAATCTTTCTACCATTACTATTGGGACAAACGCTCCGTCGTTTTCTCTGTGTCTACATATCTTGTTAGAAAACCTGAGACACCCTCTCCCGCTTCCACCCTACTAAATCCTCTTACCGTAACTTTGTACATATTATAGTATATTCTTTGCTTAGTGGGCAGATCCAATCTACGTCCTATGTCCTACGAACCCCGACCACGTGACCCTACTGGGTCTCTCTACCATACCCCTCCCTCCACCCTACCCCTAACCCTTGTGCACATGTAGGCACCGTCTAAGTACAGTTGCATACCGTTTTGGTTATGTCATAACATTTCATTTTATTTCTTTTTTTCTACTTACGTCTCAAGGTCTCTTATTGTTCCTTTCTATTCTTTGGGAAGGAGTCACTAGTTACGTTTCTTTATCTTCAGTACAGATGTTACTATCTGACTTGGACTCTAGTCTTTCATATGTTAGAGAGTATTGTATAAAACCCGTTAAATTGACGTTATAGTTCCGAAAATACAGTACTTTAGACCAAGTCCATGGTTTTCTTGGTTTTTGTAAATCTAGACGTTGTAAATATCACAACACCAACCCTACACCGACCTAGAATACACGGGACCTAGGAAGAGTTGACTCCCAAAGGGTGGGTTTAGTCCTGAGTTAAAAACAGTAAGAGAACGTAATCGGTGCCCAATGATGTCCAATAAAGTGTCAAGAACCGTCTTTGTTTTACGTCTGAAATCCTCATGACGTTCAGTTTTGTGCACTCATCGTGGTCGAGGATTCCGACTTCTCTGTGAATCCGTTTTTAATAAGTTTTGTCCAATAAGGTAGGGTTGACCCTGTCGTCTGCGGAAGAGGTTTCTCTCTTGCCTGATCCAATCTTCCCACGTTTGATCCAGAACGACCGATATGAAAGGAGACTTATCGTTGGTTAAAAGGCACAGAGGGACGGCGGTAGGGGAGGTAGAGGCGGGGTCTCAGGTGAAGTTATTGGCAAAATCCGTGCCTTCGACAGATCTCTTCGGCCCTTTGACACTTTCTTTTACCCCATATTAAACCCCATATCTCTAGTACCTACAAAATGCATATTTCACTCACTTCAGCGAGTTCTCGGCACAGGCTGAGAAACTCTGGGGTACCTGAGTGGTGCGAGGAGGTAGGTACCTTAAAAGATCCGTTTTCAGGACCTCACCTAACGGTGAAGGAAGAGGTCCCCTAGAAGGGCTGGACCCCTAGTTTGGGGCCAGAGGCCGTAACGCCCGTCTGCGAAATGGCAGACTCGATGGTCCCTTAGGATTTGCTTAAACAGAAAAGGTGGGGAGCGGGGTAGAATCCGATCAAGTGAGTCTTTTTGTTGTTGTTTTTTTTGGTAGACTGCCGGGTCCTGGGCAGTTTCCCCTAAGGTAGATGAGGTCGAAGAAAGGACCTGGAGGGAAATGCGGCGGGAGCGGGTTCCGCAGAGAGACAGTGACCTTCGGCGTTCGTAAGGGGCGTGGGGTGGTCTTTTGATGAGAAGTTTCTGAAGGAGGGCTCGGGTCTTTTCGGGCCACGCGAGGGATAGTCCTCTCCGTCGTCCACGAGCGAAAAAAGGTTTTTTTGTGCTTTGACGGTAAAGGCCCCCCCCCCGGTTTTTTCCTTGGGCTACTTCGCAAGACCCCGAGCGTCTGCGCGCGCCCTTCCCCTCTCCCGCTCCTCTCGGGGCGCGCGGGTTAGCGTTCGGGGCGGGACAGGGGCGGGGAGACGGAGCCGGGGCGGGGCGGCGGAGTCGGGGCACGACGCCGGGCGGCGGAGTCGGGCGGGGCGCTGGAGTTGGGGCGGGGCGGGGGTTCGGAGCCGGGGCGGGGCGGGGTGGAGGACCCCGCCGTGCGCTGCGGGGGAGGGCCGGTCCAAGGGCGCGGGCTAAACCACAAATCCCCCTCCGCCGCCCTCCCCACCACACGCGCCGCCTTCCCCTTCCCCTTGTCCGAGAGTCGGCGCGGCGGCGGCGGGCCACTCCTGGGCGCTCCGGAGCCGCAGGGCGGAGCCTTGTTACCCTGAGCCGCGCGCTCCAAAGGACTGCAACGACCGCGACCCCCAGCACGACCCCCACCGCGACGACTTCCAGAAGTGCCTGTCGCGCCTGGGTCTCCCACTCACCGGCGCCCCGGCGGGGGCCGGGCGCTCGGAGGGCCGACCGACACCGGAGCTCCTTTCAACACGCTCACACCCCTGCTCGCACGCCGCCGGCACGCGCCCGGACTCCGCCGCCCCCCGGCGGTCGACTTCCCTGCAGACCGGGAGGCGAGTCGAGGCCCCGCGCGGCGTCAGCGCCGGCCTCCCGCCGCTCAGTGGACAACGCGATGGCTGCTAGCCGGACGTCGCGCCAACAATGTCGGAAAGGGGTTTCAATTGCAAAGAGCCCCTCCAATCTCAAGGAGAGTCCGAAGGAAAACATTTGCCAATCCCCCTGACCTTTTATACAGATGGCTGAGGACTCGTCTGCACAATCAACGCTTGGAAAGTCGCAAAAGGCCGCAGACTAGCGGAGCACATTTTAGTTTGGCCAATACGTATATATCAGAATTCCTGGGGTCTGCGGAGTTCAAACGTGAAACCCCGAGTACACCGTCCAACCCTCGAAGCCCCCGTACGCTGGTCGGGAGGGCCCGCGTCCACTACGAGCGCGGGAACACCTACCGGCGAGGGCGGGAAGCACATGGCATTTGTCGCCGGCTCCGCGTAGCCGAGACGCCGGAACTTGTCGACGCGCCTACAATCCTCAAGTCCTATGGCGGTCATCTCAGTACTGTCTTACTAAAACTGGAAAGCGAAGATCCCCTTCCCTCCACAGGGAAATCCGGAAACCGGAAAACCCCTGAAAAAGCTATTTCGCCGTTTTCGACCCTAAAGGACACATTTAAGACAAAAGAGAAAAAGTTGAGATTATCTTCAGTCTAGTGACCAATTACTAGTCATTTGGTGTTATTCAATCAAATTTCTGGGTTCGAAAAGTACCGAAAATTTAAGATAGGTGACATATAAATCAAAATGTAATCAAAATAGGTCGTCAAACGTTTTGGCCCATTAAGTCTGTGTTGCGGATGAAAACGATCTTATTAGACCCACTTAATCTGTTGCTAAAAGAAAACGAAACGACTTAAAAAAACAAACGAAACGACTTAACGTGTACACTGTCTGATCGAAACATCTGGCGTAAAACTCTATAAAATTCCTTTCTTACTAGTTATTTTCGTACAGGTAGTATAAAAGTTATCATACTCCACAAACTAACATTTTCACTTGACAGATCTCAATTTTTCATATTGAACCACGATTAAAATATTGTTATCAATACAGTCATCCAGAGGTAAAAAACAAAATGAAACACTTTCATATGGAAAAATAACAAAGAGACTTCTTAATGACTCATCTCTTTTTCACAGGAACGAAAAGAACATAGGAGTATTGTCTGAAAAAACGGGATTAAATTATGAGTGACAAACTGGAAGACAAATAATGGACTATTAGAGTGATCTACAATTACGAAAAACTTTTAAAACCTTACGAGATGATACACTCTCGGAACTAAAGTACTTGACCATATTGGTTACACTCGCCCTTAGGTAAAGAGGTCTGATATTACAGTGGAACTTTGATTTCCTTCTAAGATATTTCCTGTAGAGTTTTCTTACTCATTTACAACAGGATCACAAATCTCCATTAGACATTAGGCAAATTTCACAGTAATACTTCACGTCACTAAAAACAGTATGATCTCAAGGCATTGATTAAAAATGATCTGTGAGAGTAGAGTGAGGCACTCGAAGAGTGAGACACGATTAACTCCAGGTATGTAGTAGGGTAACCTAGGAAGGTCATAATAGGGGTAAAATATTTACTCCTTTAACTCCGAATCTTCAATGGATTGAACACGTTTCACTTTGTTGATTATCTACAAACTAAAGTCTCCGGTCTTAGTTAGAAAGTTGGTAAAAGGTGATTCGATGTAACACACTACAACTGAGAAGTTCGTTATGACAGTAACGGGTCTTATAACACCCTTTTCTTTTTTTCTAATCACTTTAGGATGAAAATTCTATAAGAAGTCAGACGACGTATTAAAGTATTTATAAAAGTCGACTTCCTCCTCCCTATGATACTTGTTCAATCGTTCGGTCGTTTGTCCTATCTTACACCATCATGTTACTTTCTATAGTCCCTACCCTTTCGACAATGAGTCCTGACAATCATCATCGTTCACTGTCTTTGGGTGGAATTTGTTCGTATCCCCTTTCCTCCCTTAAATTACTGGTACTTGACTTTTCGGGTTCCTAACTCCACCGAAGTCTTTACGACGGAAGTTCTAAGTTTGTCCAACGATTCTCTGTCGGTAAAGATTACGAGATCTAACGTAGATCCGACTGACACCGAGTCTAGTACTTGAGGAATAACGGTTTAAGTCTGAATTTAACTTCTTTCATCCCTTCTGGTGATCTGGTAAGTCCATACTGGATTTAGTTTAGGGAATACTAATATGTCACCTTCACTCTTTATCTAAATTCCCTGACCTAGACTATCTATCTCACGGACTACTTGATACCTTACTCTAAGTACTGTAACATGTCCTCTGTCCCAAGTTCTGGTAGGGGTACCTTTTCTTTACGTTTTTTCGTTTTACCGACAGACCCCTCCGGAATGTTTATCGACACTTTTCTTCTCTTCACTTTTCGTTTCCTCTTTTCCTTTCTGTATTTGTAGACTTACATCTCAAGGTTTCTTGTCGTTCTTCTCTATTCTTTCGGAAGGAGTCGCTGGTTACGTTTCTTTATCTCCTTTTCTTGTCTTACCCTTTCTGATCTCTAGAGAAGTTCTTCTATGGTTCCCTTGTAAAGTACGTTTCTACCCGAGTTATTTCCTGTCTTTACCATACCTGGATTGTCTTCGTCTTCTATAATTCTTTCTACCGTTCTCATGTGTCTTCTTGACATGTTTTTTCTAGAAGTACTGGTCCTATTAGTGCGACCATACTAGTGAGTGGATCTCGGTCTGTAGGACCTTACACTTCAGTCCACCCGGAATCCTTCGTAGTGATACTTGTTTCGATCACCTCCACTACCGTAAGGTCATCTCGATAAAGTTTCTGACTTTCTACTACGACACTTTCACGACGTGAGTTTTACGGTCGTTTAAACCTTTTGAGTCGTCACCGGTGTCCATACCTTTTCTGGTCAAAAGTAAGGTTAGGGTTTCTTTCCGTTACGGTTTCCTACGAGTTTGATGGCGTGTCAACGTAAGTAGAGTGTGCGATCATTTCATTACGAGTTTTAAGAGGTTCGGTCCGAAGTTCTCATGCACTTGGCACTTGCAGGTCTACAAGTTCGACCAAAATCTTTTCCGTCTCCTTGTCTCTAGTTTAACGGTTGTAGGTGACTTAGTAGCTTTTTCGTTCTTTCTCTCAAGGTCTTTTTGTAGATAAAGACGAAATAACTGATACGGTTTCGGAAACTGACACACCTAGTGTTATTTGACCTTTTAAGACACTCTCTACCCTTATGGTCTGGTGGACTAGACGGAGAACTCTTTGGATATACGTCCAGTCCTTCGTCGTCAATCTTGACCTGTACCTTTTTGTCTGACCAAGGTTTATCCTTTTCCTCATGTAGTTCCGACATATGACAGTGGGACGAATAAATTGAATATACGTCTCATGTAGTACTCTTTGTGACCCGATCTTCTTCGTGTTCGACCTTAGTTCTAACGACCTTCTTTATAGTTATTGAGTCTATACGTCTACTGTGGTGGGAATACCGTCTTTCATTTCTCCTTGGGTTTTCGGAGAACTACTTTCACTTTCTCCTCGAACTTTTTCAACCGAATTTCGAGTTGTAAGTCTTTTACTTCTAGTACCGTAGACCAGGGTAGTGAAGTACCCTTTCTCTACCCCTTTGTCACCTTTGTCACAGTCTGAAATAAAACCCCCGAGGTTTTAGTGACGTCTACCACTGACGTCGGTACTCTATTTTTCTGCGAACGAGGAACCTTCTTTTCAATACTGGTTGGATCTGTCGTATAATTTCGTCTCTGTAATGAAACGGTTTTTTCCAGGCAGATCAGTTCCGATACCAAATCTCGACCTGACACTTCTTTCGACTCGTGGCTTCTTAACTACGAAAACTTGACACCACAACTTCTTCTGAGAACTCTCAGGGAACCTGACGTTTCTCTAGGTTGGTCAGATAGGATTTCTAATCGGGACCCACAAGAAACCTTCCTTACTACGATTTCGACTTTGAGGTTATGAAACCGGTGGAATACACTTCTCAACTGAATAACCTTTTCTGAAACTACGACCCTCCCTAACCCCCGTCCTCCTCTTCCCCTGCTGTCTCCTGCTCTACGGACCTACCGTAGTGGCTGAACTACCTGCACTCTAACTCACTTGAGGTCCTCTACCACTACCTGTCCCTCCGGACCGTACGACGTTAAGTACCCAAACGTTTCTCAATCTGTACTGACTCGTTGACTTGACTTGACTTGACTTGATTCTAATGTGGACAGTTTGGAATCCGTTCGCGACTTTACAAGAATCGGACGTCCCCCTTAGGTTTATTCTCCTTGAAAGATTTCACTAACTCAAGTCAAGTCAAGTCAACGAGTCAGTACAGGCTGAGATACACTGGGGTACCTACGATCCGGAGGGACAGGTAGTGGTTCAGGACCTCGGATGAGTTTAAGTACAGGTGGCTCAGTTACTACGGTAGGTTGGTAGAGTAGGAGACAGCAGGGGAAGGGGAGGGTGGAAGTTAGAAACGGTCGCAGTTCCAGAAAAGTCCACTCAGTCAAGAAGCGTAGTCAACCGGTTTCATAACCTCAAATTCGAAGTCGCAGTCAGGAAGGTTACTTATAAGTCCTGACTAAAGGAAATCCTACCTGACCAACCTAGAGGAACGTCAGGTTCCCTGAGAGTTCTCAGAAGAGGTCGTGACTTCAAGTTATCGTAGTTAAGAAACCACGAGTCGAAAGAAACATCAGGTTGAGAGTGTAGGTATTTCCTCATGACCTTTTTGGTATCAAAACTGATCTGCCTGCATACAACCGTTTCACTACAGAGACGAAAAATTATATGACAGATTTTACTAAAGGTGTGAAGTCTTTGGTGGTATTACCCATCGGTTAATCCTCTATTTTAATTAGAAATTACTAAGAGCCGGTAAAATACTTGAATTAAGGTAAATCTCGTCATAACACGATATTATGAACTCAGAAAAAAAACCAGTTCATTTCGTAGGTGGAGGAACATGAATCTAACAGGTTCTGTAAGAAATAAAGTCGAACGTGTGTCATCCATGAAGTATTCATAAAAAACTTTTTTCCACTTCTCGAATCTTCTATCAAAGACGGAAGAAGGAGTTCAGTTTTGTTTTCTTTTTTCATTTTGTAGGTAGTATTCTCACTGTTGTCGTGCCTCTCTTTTTATCCTCCGAGAACATTAGACCCGTTTTCTACTTCTGTACCCCATTACCCCTATTCTCCCATCTCAGATCTAGATGAACCCCACACCTTGACTTTAGTAACGATTACCTAACCTACCACCTCACTCCTTCTTCCTTCTTAGTTTTCTATTGAAGGACCACAATCCCAACTCGTTAGTCGTTACGTTGTTGACCCTTGTACGTCCGCCTTCGTCCAAATAACATCTTTTAGTTGTGAAGGTAAACCGTGAGTGCATGCGTGAAACCTTAGTTTGTCGGACCAGGTGTAGACTCTTAGGCGGCGAATGACCGACCCACGGGTCTTAGACGGACGTTCCGTCCTCTGGGACCAAACTAAGGACTCACCCTTTCTAGGGGATCTCTTTCCCTAGCCGATGGGTGAGGTCATAAGTACCCGAAGAGACCACCGAGTCTACCATTTCTTAGACGGACGTCACGTCCTCTGGACCTAAGGTAGGGACCCAACCCTTCTAGGGGACCTCCTCCTGAACCGTTCAGTGAGGTCATAAGAATGGATCTCTTAGCGATACTTGTCTCCACGGACCACCCGATGTCAGGTACCCTAGCGTTTCTCAACCTGTGTTGCCTCGTTGATTTGTGTCGACCCCCAGGGGACAACCAGAGGACACCCAGAAGACACCCTGAAGACAGTGACGGATCGACACAAGGACAGCGTTTTAACAAAATCCCGAATCTACCCGATTACGTCCAATTTACGAGGGGTGTTCCGTACCGTTCATCATTCGGGAAGTATTATAACAGTCAATAAACGATGGACGACGATTTATATAGATTTATGTATCGGAGGATTGGAACTAGAAAAAGTCCAAATTAGAACTGTGGTATCAGAAAACCCTATTTACCTAATACCAAGGTCGTTCTCCTTCTTTAAACGTGTATCTCATTTCTATCGAGGTAGTCTTAACAATAACGAATGAAAGAAACATGAACCCTCTAAAAACCCCACCCCTCCCGGAAGAAACCTTTTCGTGTATTATTGTATGAACGAGTGGAGGGTACAGTATATACACAAAAAAAGAAGGTAATATATTTCTAGGTTCCACTTATTACGTGGGACTTTTCAACGAATTGACCTCGTATCTTAAGAAGGTTTGAAAAAGGTTTAAAATTCCATGATCAATTTTTAAGTTTCTTAACATAGTTCTTACGAAGGTTAAAATGTACTTTTGGGATTCGGTGAAGTAGAAGAGAGGTAACATACTTCAATCCACACGATCACGTGTTCTGGACCCCGTGAGTAATTATCATTCCCACCAGGTGAGAGGAGTCTTCTCGTCTCAACAGTCATCATCTTTAAGGAGTATTGGTGTACCGGAGTACAGGTTTGATAAAATAGTCACCGGTCGTGTATCATTCATGGACCATTCATACATGTAATCGATATACAAAAGACAGAATTTTTTAGATCATCATATCTAGATCTAAATACTTGTCAAAGTTCCGTACAAAGTATCTTCGTCACGTTTTCATCTTGAAGGACGCCTTATTAGATGGGAGGTGGGGAGTCCCCGACTTTCTTTGTATAACGGTCATGGGAATCAACTTATAACTACCGACAAGAAGTGTTCTATAAAGAAACAAAAATATCCTAGAGGTTCGGTCTTCTTAGGATACAGACATCTTTTGAGGTTACTATTGGTTCGTCCACTCCAAATTTTCCAGTCTTTTGCCAAATAGACAGATCGTATGTATTTGATTATAGTCGATCAGGTCATGTACATTCGACCATGTGACTGGACAGAATTGGTACTAAACACGCAAACACTTATGAATTTCGGATGGTAGTCTCCGAAGGGAATCATCCGTAGTCCTTTACTATCAAGTGACCTAAGTGGTAGAAAGAGTCAGATCGTTGCAACACTCATTTAAGATCTTGACAATTATTTTTTTACGACCTTAAATAATGACTCAAAACTTCGTGTAAAAATCCATACTGTGAAACACGAGACGGATACTTATAGTTGATCTTAAGTATTTATACGACTAGAACGACCGCCTTCTTTAGTAAAATTTGACCAGTCGGTACCGTCGGAATTAAATGGAACCACCTGAGATTCCTCTGGGACGAATATAAAGTGGGTAGTCAATCTAAAGTTAGGTGGGGGAAAGAAGGAATAACTTTTCCATCTACTGTGAAAAAAGAAGACGAAAATCAAATCCTGTCTACCTAAAGAAGGAACTAAAAGACTTAATTGTACCTTTCTCTCCTTGGTCTGATTGCAAAATTATTATCATGGTAGTTGCGTACAAAGAAGATTCACTATAAACCACATAGAAGAGTGACGGAAGTAATTCTCACTGTCTCCATCTTTGAAATTTTTCCATGTGTTTAGGATAGTGACTTGGGTAAAAAAGATGAAAATAAGTTGTTTATAAATAACTCACAGAAATTACACACCTGTGTCATGTTTTCCCTGGTTCGAGACTGAAGAACCTCAAAAAGAAACAAAAAAACACAATAAAATAACAACTTTGTATGTACATTTTATTTTAAGTGTTGCAATCGGTAAAAAGTCACATCTCCACCGTAATTTATGTAAGTGTTATAACACGTTACAGTACATCAATAAAAATAATTAAAAAATAACTTCATGTCAATTAAATGTTACAACAAAATTAAAGACGACATGTCGTTTTACTGAATCAATGTATGTACATATGTAAGAAAAAATAAAAGAAAAGGTAACACCAAATAACGTCTTATCATTTACCTCAAGGACTCGTGACCAACTAAGAGTCAAGATATACATTGTCAAACGTAGATGATTGGGGTCTGAGGATCAAGGAGGGAGGGTAATCTTTGGAACCCCAAAGAAACCTTTGGGACACACACAAGACATACAGACACTCAGACAAAGATGAAGTATCTATCTAAGTAAACACGGTATAATATCTAAGGTGTATATTCACTAAACAAGAAGAAATCAGTGATTCAGCACAGACTGAGACACTGGAGTACCTGACGTCGTGCGGTTCGAAGGGACAGGAAGTGATAGAGGGCCTCAAACACGTTTGAGTACAGTAAATGAATGTAGTGACTAATTAGTCACTAATTAGGTGGGTCAGTGGAGTAGGAGACAACGGGGGAAGAAGAAAATGGAAGTTAGAAAGGGTAATAATCCCAGAAAAGGTTACTCAGTCAAGAAGCGTAGTATACCGGTTTCATAACATCGAAGTCGTAGTCAGAAAGGTTACTTATATCTTCAACTAAATGAAATCCTAACTTACCAAACTAGAGGAATGACAGGTTCCCTGAGAATTCTTAGAAGAGGTCGTGGTGTAAGTTTTCGTAGTTTAGAAACACAAGTCGGAAGAAATACCAGGCTGAATGTAGGTAAGTACTGATGACCTTTTTGGTATCGACTACCTGGAAACAAACGTTTTATTACAGAGACGAGAAATTATACGATAGATATACCACTAAGGGTCTGAAGTTTTCGGTGGTATTACCCATTGGTCAATCCTCTACTTTAATTAGTAATTACTTAGACACGGTGAAATACTTGAATTAAGGTAAATCACTTCATAAGACGACATTATGAACCAGAGAAAAACAGTACATTTCATAGGAGGAGGAACATGAATCTAACAGGTTCTGTCAGAAATAAAGTCACGAACGTGTGTCATCCATGAAGGATTCATATAAAACTTTTTGTCACTTCTTCAGAATTTTGATCTTTCACGAATCTTCCTTCCGTCAAAGACGGAAGAAGGAGTTTGGTTTTTTTTCTTTTTTCCTTTCGTAGGCAGTATTCTCACTGTTGTCGTCCCTCTCCTTTTCTCCTCCGAGAACATTAGACCCGTTTTCTACTTCTGCACCCTATTACCCCTATTCACCCATCTCAGATGAACCCCACACCTTGACTTTAGTAACGATTACCTAACCTACCACCTCACTCCTTCTTCCTTCTTAGTTTTCTATTGAAGGACCACAATCCCAACTCGTTAGTCGTTACGTTGTTGATCCTTGCACTCCCGTCTTCGTCCAAATAGCATCTTTTAGTTGTGAAGCTAAACCGTGAGAGTACATGCATGAAACCTTAGTTTGTCGGACCAGGTGTAGACTCTTAGACGGCGAATGACCGAGCCACCGGTCTTAGTGGACGTTCCGTCCTTTGGGACCAAGTTAAAGACCCACCCTTTCTAGGGGACCTCTTTCCCTAGCCGATGGGTGAAGTCATAAGTACCCGAAGGGACCACCGAGCCTACCATTTCTTAGGCGGACGTCACGTCCTCTGGACCTAAGGTAGGGAACCAACCCTTCTAGGGGACCTCCTCCTGTACCGTTGAGTGAGGTCAAAAGAACGGACCTCGTAGAAGTGCCTGTCTCCACGGACCACCCGTCGTCAGGTGTCCTAGTGTCTCAGTCTGCCTCGTTGATTTGTGTCGACCCACCAGGGGACACCCAGAGGACACCCAGAAGGACACCACAAGACAGTGACGGATCGACACAAGGATGGCGTCTTAACAAACCCACAATCTACCCGATTCCGTCCAATGTACGAGGGGTGTCCAGGACCGTAAAAATGCGGGAAGTATTATAACGGTCAATAAACCATGGACGAAGATTTATGTTGATTTATATATCAGATGACTGGAACTAGAAAAGGTCCAAATTAGAAGTGTGGTATCGAAAAACCCTTATTACATGATACCAAGGTCGTTCTCCTTCTTTAAAAGAGTGTGTCATTTCTATCGAGGTAGTCTTAATAATAACGAATGAAAGAAAAATGAACTTTCCAAAAAAAAAATTCCCTCCCGAAGAAACACTTTTCATGTGTTATTATATGAACGAGCGAAGGGTACATTATATACAGAAATTAGAAGGTAATATATTTCTAGGTCCCATTTATTACGTGGGACTTTTCAACGAATTGACTTCGTATCTTAAGAAGGTTTGAAAAAGGTTTAAAATTCCATGATCAATTTTTAAGGTCTCTTCCGCTACCGTGGGGTGAGCTCATAAGAACGGGTCTTTTAGAGTACCTGCCTCCTCGGACCATCCGACGTCAGGTACCTCAGTGCTTCTCAACCTGGACTGACTCGCTGAAGTGAAAGTGAAAAGTGAAAGGACGTAACCTCTTCCTTTACCGTTGGGTGAGGTCACAAGAAGGGACCTCTTAGGGTCCCTGCTCCCTCGGACCACCCGACGGCAGATACCCCAGCGTGTCTCAACCTGTGCTGACTTCGTTGAATCGTCGTCGTCCATTTTTAAGTTTCTTAATAGAACTCTTCCGAAGGTTGAAATGCACTTTTGGGACTCACTGAAGTAGAAGAGAGGTAACATACTTCAATCCGTACGACCACATGTTCTGGACTCGTGAGCAGTTATCATTCCCACCAGGTGAGAGGAGTCTTCTCGTCTCAACAGTCATGATCTTTAAGGAGTATTGGTGTACCGGAATACAGGTTTGATAAAATAGTCACCGACCGTGTATCATTCATGATCCATTTACACATGTAATCGATATACAAAAGACAGGATTTATTAGGTCATTATCTCTAGATCTGAATACTTGTTAAAGTTCCGTACAAAGTATCTTTGTCACGTTTGTATCTTGAAGGACACCTTATTAGATGGGAGGGTTGGGTGTATCGGACTTTCTTTTTGTAACGGTCATGGGAATCAACTTATAACTACAGGAAAGAAGTGTCTTATAAAGAAACGAAAATATCCTTTATGTTTGTTCTTACTAGGATTCAGACGTCTTTTGAGGTCACTATGGGTTCCTCCACTCAAATTTTTCCAGTCTTTTACCTAAAAGACAGATCGTATGTATTTCATTATAGTCAATCAGTTCATGTACATTCCACCATGTGACTGGACAGAATTGGTACTAAACACGTAAACACTTACGAATTTCGGATGGTAGTTTCCGAAGGGAATCGTCCGTAGTCTTTTACTATCAAGTGACCTAAGTGGTAGAAAGAGTCAGATCGTTTCAACACTCATTTAAGATTTTGATAATTATTTTTGTATACCCTTATATAATGACTTACATCTTCGTGTAAAAATCCATACTGTAAAACCCGAGACGGATACTTATACTTGATCTTAAGTATTTAGACGACTAGAACGACCACCTTCTTTAGTGAAATTCGACCAGTCGGTACAGTCGGAATTAAACGGAAGTCAGGTGGGGAAACGAAGGGATAACTTTGTCATCTACTCCGAGAAAAGAACACGGAAATCAAACCCTGTCTACCTAAAGAAGGAACTAAAAGACTTAATTGTACCTTCCTATCCTTGTTCGGACTACAATATATCATGGTAGTAGTGCAAAGAAGATTCATTATAAATCAAATAGAAGAGTGACGGAAATAATTCTCACTGTCTCCATCTTTGAATTTTTCCATCTCTTTAGGATAGTGACTTGGTAAAAGAGTTGTTTATAAATAACTCACAGAGATTACACACCTGTATTATGTTTTCCCTGGTTCGAGACTGAAGAACCTCAAAAACAAACAAAAAACACTATAAAATAACAACTCTGTATGTGTATTGAATTTTAAGTGTCTCAATCGGTAAAAATTCACAAATCAAGTCAAGTCAACGAGTCAGCACAAGTTGAGAAACGTTGGGGTACTTGGCGTCGTGTGGTCCGGAGGGAGAAGTAGTGGTTGAGGACCTCAAGTGGGTTTGAGTACACGTAGTTCAGCTACTACGGTAGGTCGGTAGAGTCGGAGACAGCAGGGAAGAGGACGGGGGTTAGAGAGGGTCGTAGTCCCAGAAAAGGTTACTCAGTTGACAAGTGTACTCCACCGGTTTCATGACCGTAAAGTCGGAGTCGTAGTCAGGAAGGTTACTTGTGGGTCCTGACTAGAGGAAATCCTTCCTGACCAATCTAGAGGAACGTCAGGTTCCCTGAGAGTTCTCAGAAAAGGTTGTGGTGTCAAGTTTTCGTAGTTAAGAAACCGTGAGTCGAAAGAAGTGTCAGGTTGTGAGTGTAGGTCTGTACTGGTGACCTTTTTGGTATCGGAACTGATCTGCCTGGAAACAACCGTCTCATTATAGAGACGAAAAATTATACGACAGATCGAACCAGTATTGAAAGAAAGGTTCCTCATTCACAGAAAATTAAAGTACCGACGTCAGTGGTAGACGTCACTAAAACCTCGGGGGGTTTTATTCAGACAGTGATAAAGGTGACAAAGAGGTAGATAAAGGGTACTTCCCTACCTTGGTCTACGGTGCTAGAATCAAAAGACTTACAACTCGAAATTCGGTTGAAAAAGTGAGAGGAGGAAGTGAAAATGTTCTCGAAATATCAAGGAGAAGTGAAAGACGGTATTTCCACCATAGTAGACGTATAGACTCAATAACTATAAAGAAGGTCGTTAGAACTAAGGTCGAACACGAAGAAGGTCGGGTCACAAAGAGTACTACATGAGACGTACATTCAATTTATTCGTCCCACTGTTATATGTTGGAACTGCATGAGGAAAAGGATAAACCTTGGTCAGACAACAAGGTACAGGTCAAGATTGACAACGAAGGACTGACCGTACATCCAAAGAGTTCTCCGTCCAGTCCACTAGACCAAAAGGGTAGAGAACTTCTTAAAAGGTGTCAAATAACACTAGTTGTGTCAGTTTCCTAAACCGTATCAGCTATTTCGTCTTTATCTAGAAAAAGACCTTGAGATAACGAAAAAGTTACTAGGTCACCTACAACCGTTAAAGTAGAGACCAAGGAGAGGGAAAAGATTTTGGTCGAACTTGTAGACCTTCAAGTGCCAAGTGCATAACGACTTCGGACCGAACCTCCAAAAACTCGTAATAAAATGATCTGACACTTCACTCACGTTAACACGTTATCAAATTCGTAAGAAACCGTAACGGAAAGAAACTATTATGTGAAAGAAAAATTCACATGTCCACCGTAATTTATGTAATTGTTACAACACGTCACAATACCTCTATAAAATACTTTAAAAATAACTTCATGTCAATTAAACGTTACAACACAAGTAAAGACGACATATCGTCTTACTGAATCAATATATGTACATATGTAAGAAAAATTAAAGAAAAGGTAACACCAAATAAGGTCTTATCATTTACCTCAAGGGACTCGTTGTAAGACCAAAGAGTCAAGATATACATTGTTAAACGTAGACGATTGGGGTTTGAGGATCAGGGAGGGAGGGACTGGGGCCGAGGGGGAACCTTTGGGATACAGTCAAGACATACAGACACTCAGAGAAAGATGAAGTATCTATCAAAGTAAACACAGTATAAAATCTAAGGTGTATCTTCACTAAACAACAACAAATCAGTGATTCAGCACAGACACTGGGGTACCTGAACCTGACGTCATACGGTTCGAAGGGCCAGGAAGTACAGAGGGTCTCAAACGAGTTTGAGAACAGGTAAATTAGTCCAGTGACTAATTAGTAACTAATTAGGTAGGTTAGTGAAGTAGGAGACAAAGGACGAAGAAGAAAACGGAAGTTAGAAAGGGTCGTAGTCCCAGAAAAGGTTACTCAGTCGATAAGTATAGTCCACCGGTTTCATAACATGGAAGTCGTAGTCAGAAAGGTTACTTGAAACTCCCAACAAATGAAATCCCAACTGACGAAACTAAAGGAACATCAGGTTCCCTGAGAGTTCTCAGAAGAACGTTGTGGTGTCAATTTGTCGTAGTTAAGAAACCGTGAGTCGACAGAAATATCAGGTGGAGAGTGTGTGTATGTACTGATGACGTTTTTGGTATCGAAACTGATTTGTCTGATAACAAACGTTTCATTACAGAGACGAAAAATTATTACGATAGACATTTCACCAACGGTCTGAAGTTTTCGGTGGCATTACCCATCGGTCAATCCACTACTTTAATTAGAAATTACTTAGACACGGCGAAATACTTGAATTGAATTAAGGTAAATCACTTCATAAGACGATATTATGAACCAGAAATAAACAGTACATTTCGTGGACGGAGGAACATGAATCTTTCAGGTTCTATCAGAAATAAAATCACGAACTTGTGCCATCCATGAAGGATTCCTAAAAAACTTTTTGCACTTCTCCATAATTTTGATCTGTCTCGAATTTTTCTTCTGTCAAAGACGTAAGAAGGAGTTCGGTTTTTTTTCTCTTTTCCTTTCGTAGACAGTATCCTCACTGTTGTCGTCCCTCTCCTTTTGTCCTCCGAGAACATTAGACCCGTTTTCTACTTCTGTACCCCATTACCCCCATTCCCCCATCTCAGATCTAGATGAACCCCCACACCTTGACTTTAGCAACAATTACCTAACCTACCACCTCACTCCTTCTGGGTTTTCTATTGAAGGACCACAATTTCAACTCGTTAGTCGTTACGTCGTTGACCCTTGTACGCTCGTCTTCGTCGAAACAACATCTTTTAATCGTGAAACTAAACTGTGAGAGTACATACGCGAAACCTTAGTTTGTCGGACCAGGTGTAGACTCTTAAACGGCGAATGACCGTCCCACCAGTCTTAGAGGGACGTTCCTTCCTTTGGGACCAAGCTAAGGACCCACCCTTTCTAGGGGACCTCTTTCCCTAGTCGATGGGTGAGATTATAAGTACCCGAAGGCACCACCGAGTCTGCCATTCCTTAGGCGGACGTCACGTCCTCTGGACCTAAGGTAGGGAACCAACCCTTCTAGGGGACCTCCTCCTGTACCGTTGAGTGAGGTCATAAGAACGGACCTCGTAGAGGTACCTGTCTCCACGGACCACCCGTCGTCAGGTGTCCTAGTGTTTCAGTCTGTGTCGCCTCGTTGATTTGTGTCGACCCACCAGAGGACACCCATAGGACACCCAGAAGGACACGACAAGACAATGACGGATCGACACAAGGACAGGGTCTTAACAAACCCCCAATCTACCCGATTACGTCCAATGGAGAGGGGCGTTCCGCACCGTACATCATTCGGGAAGTATCAGAACCGTCAATAAACGATGCACAACGATTTATGTAGATTTATATATCAGATGATTGGAACTAGAAAAAGTCCAAATTAGAAGTGTGGTATCAGAAAACCATATTTACCTAATACCAAGGTTGTTCTCCTTCTTTAACCGTCTCTCATTTGTATCGAGGTAGTCTTAACAATAACGAATAAAAACCTTGAAGCCTCAAAAAACCCAACCGTCTCCGTAAGAAACCCTTTCATGTGTTATTGCATGAACGAACGGAGGGTACATTATATACACAAAAAAGAAGGTAATATATTTCTAGGTTCCACTTATTACGTGGGACTTTTCAACGAATTGACCTCGTATCTTACGAAGGTTTGAAAAAGGTTTAAAATTCCATGATCAATTTTTAAGTTTTTTAATATAGTTCTTCCGACGGTTCAAATGCACTTTTGGGATTCGGTGATGCAGAAGAGAGTAACATACTTCAATCCGCACGACCACGTCTTCTGGACCCCGTGAGCAATTATCATTCCGACCAGGTGAGAGGAGTCTTCTCGTCTCAACAGTCATGATCTTTAAGGAGTATTGGTGTACCGGAGGTCAGGTTTGATAAAATAGTCACCGACCGTGTATCGTTCATGGACCATTCACAATGTAATCGATGTACAAAAGACAGAATTTTTTAGGTCACTACGTCCAGATCTAAATACTTATCAAAGTTCCGTACAAAGTATCTTCGTCACGTTTTCATCTTGAAGGACACCTTATTAGATGGGACGGTGGGGAGTCTCCGGCTTTCTTTGTATAACGGTCATGGGAATCAAGTTATAACGACCGGTAAGAAGTGTCCTATAAAGAAACAAAAATATCCTAGAAGTTCGGTCTTATTAGGAGTCAGACCTCCATTGAGGTTACCATTGTTGGTTCGTCCACTCAAAATTTTCCAGTCTTTTGCCTAAAGACGGATCTGTATTCATTATAGTCGATCAGGTCATATCCATTCGGACATGTGTCCGGACAGAATTGGTACTAAACACGCAAATATTTATGAATTTCGGATGGTAGTTTCCGAAGGGAATCATCCGTAGTCCTTTACTATCAAGTGACCTAAGTGGTGGAAAGAGTCAGATCGTTTCAACACTCATTTAAGATTTTGATAATTATTTTTGTATGACTTTA
This sequence comes from Capra ibex, assembly GCA_006410555.1. Lineage (NCBI taxonomy): Eukaryota > Metazoa > Chordata > Mammalia > Artiodactyla > Bovidae > Capra > Capra ibex. The sequence goes on along the minus strand of SJYO01050114.1, from coordinate 579,766 downwards.
CATAATGACACAAAAGTTCGGGTAAAAAGTCACACTGTAACACACGAGACGGATACCTATACTTGATCTTAAGGATTTAGACGACTAGAACGACCACCTTCTTTAGTGAAATTCGACCAGTCGGTACCGTCGGAATTAAACGGAACCACCTGATCAACTTCTGGGAAGAATATAAAGTGGGTAGTCAATCTAAAGTTAGGTGTGGGAACGAAGGAATAACTTTGTCATGTACTCCAAAAAAACAATACTATAATCAAACCCTCTCTACCTAAAGGAGGAACTAAAAGCCTTAATTGTACCTATCTATCCTTGGACTGACTACAATATTTATTATCATGGTAGTTGTGTACAAAGAAGATTCACTATGAATCAAATAGAAGAGTGATGGAAATAATTCTCACTGTCTCCACCTTTGAATTTTTCCATATGTTTAGGATAGTCACCTGGGTATAAAAGATGAAAATAAGTTGTTTATAAATAACTAACAGTACCTGTAAACAATAATTAAAAAAACTTGATGTCAATAAAATGTAACAACACAAGTAAAAAACGACATGTCGTTTTACTAAATCAATATATGTATATATGTAAGAAAAAATAAAAGAAAGGTAACACCAAATAACGTCTTATCATTGACCTCAAGGGACTCGTGGCGACACCAAAGAGTCAAGATTTATATTGTCAAACGTAGATGATTGGGGTCTGAGGATCAAGGAGGGAGGAGCTGGGTCCGAGGCGGAAACTTTGGGATTCAGACAAGAACTACAGATACTCACACAAAGATGAAGTATCTATCCAAGTAAACGAGGTATAAAATCTAGGTGTACATTCACTAAACAACAACAAATCAGTGATTCAGCACAGACACAGACACTGGGGTACCTGAACCTGACGTCATACGGTTCGAAGGGCCAGGAAGTACAGAGGGTCTCAAACGAGTTTGAGAACAGGTAAATTAGTCCAGTGACTAATTAGTAACTAATTAGGCAGGTTAGTGAAGTAGGAGACAACGGGGAAAGAAGAAAACGGGAGTTAGAAAGGGTCGTAGTCCCAGAAAAGGTTACTCAGTCGAGAAACGTAGTCCACCGGTTTCATAACATTGAAGTCGTAGTCAGAAAGGTTACTTATAACTCCTACTACAAGAAATCCTAACTGACCAAACTAGAGGAACGACAGGTTCCCTGAGAATTCTTAGAAGAGACCGTGGTGTAAGTTTTCGTAGTCAAGTAACACAAGTCGGAAGAAATACCAGACTGAGTATAGACATGGACTTATGACATTTTTGTTATCGAAACTGATCTACCTGGAAACTACCGTTTTATTATAGAGACGAAAAATTATTCGGTACATATTTCACTAAAGGTCTGAAGTTTTCGGTGGTATTACCCATCGGTGAATCCTCTACTTTAATTAGATTACTTAGACTCGATGCAATACTTGAATTAATTCAGGTAAATCACTTCATAACACGCGATTATGAACCAGATAAAAACAGTGCACTTCGTGGGTGGAGGAAAATGAATCTAGTAGGTTCTGTAAGAAATAAAGTCACGAATGTGAGTCATCCATGAAGGATTCATAAAAAACTTTTTCTACTTCTCCAGAATTTCGATCTTTCTCGAATCTTTCTCCCGTCAAAGACGGAAGAAGGAGTTAGGTCTCCTTTCTTTTTACCTTTTGTAGACAGTATTCTCACTGTTGTCGTCCCTGTCTTTTTGTCCTCCGAGAACATTAGACCCGTTTTCTACTTTTGTACCCCATTACCCCTATTCTCCCATCTCAGATCTAGATGAACCCCACACCTTGACTTTAGTAACGATTACCTAACCTACCACCTCACTCCTTCTTCCTTCTTAGTTTTCTATTGAAGGACCACAATCCCAAGTCGTTAGTCGTTACGTTGTAGACCCTTGTACTCTCGTCTTCGTCGAAATAACATCTTTTAGTCGTGAAGCTAAACCGTGAGAGTACATACACGAAACCTTAGTTTGTCGGACCAGGTGTAGACTCTTAGGCGACGAATGACCGACCCACCTGTCTTAGACGGACGTTCCTTCCTTTGGGACCAAGCTAAGGACCCACCCTTTCTAGGGGACCTCTTTCCCTAGTCGATGGGTGAGGTCATAAGTACCCGAAGGGACCACCGAGCCTGTCATTTCTTAGGCGGACGTCACGTCCTCTGAACAAGGTAGGGACCCAACCCTTCTAGCGAATCTCCTTCTGTACCGTTGATTGAGGTCATAAGAACGGACCTCGTAGAGGTACCTGTCTCCACGGAGTAGCCGATGTCAGGTGTCCTAGTCTCTCTCAGTCTGTGTCGCCTCGTTGATTTGTGTCGACCCACCAAGGGACACCCAGAGGACACCCAGAAGACACCACAAGACAGTGACGGATCCACACAAGGACAGCGTCTTAACAAACCCCCAATCTACCCGATTCCGTCCAATGTACGAGGGGTGTTCCGTACCGTACATCATACGGGAACCATTATAACAGTTAATAAACGACGACGACGATTCAGCGAAGTCAGTACAGGCTGAGACACGCTGGGGTATCTACCTTCGGGTGGTCCGAGGGGGTAGGGTTCTTAAGAGGTCCGTTCTTGTGACCTCACCCAACGGTAAAGGAAGAGGTCACGCACTTGCACTTCAGGGAGTCAGCACAGGCTGAGAATCGCTGGGGCACCTGACGTCCGATGGACCGAGGAGGTAGGTACCCTAAAAGGTCCGTTCTCATGACCTCACCCCACGGTAAGGGAAGAGGCGTTAAAAACGATGGACGACGATTTATGTAGATTTATGTACCAGATGACTGGAACTAGAAAAAGTCCAAATTAGAAGGGTGGTATCAGAAAACCATATTTACCTAATACCAAGGTCGTTCTCCTTCTTTAACCGTCTGTCTCATTTGTATCGAAGAAGTCTTAACAAAGACGGATGAAAGAAACATGAACCCTCCAAAAACCCCACCCCTCCCGGAAGAAACCCTTTCATATGTAATTGTATGAACGAGTGGAGGGTACATTATATACACAAATTAGAAGGTAATATAGTTTATAGGTCCCACTTATTACGTGGGACTTTTCGACGAATTGACCTCGTATCTTAAGAAGGTATGAAAAAGGTGTAAAATTCCATGATCAATTTTTAAGTTGTTTAATATAGTTCTTCCGAAGGTTCAAATACACTTTTGAGATTCGGTGAAGTAGAAGAGAGTAACATACTTCAATCCGCACGATCACGTCTTCTGGACCCCGTGAGCAATTATCATTCTCACCAGGTGAGAGGAGTCTTCTCATCTCAACAGTCATGATCTTTAAGGAGTATTGGTGTACCGGAGTACAGGTTTGATAACATAGTCACCGGTCGTGTATCATTCATGGACCACTTACAATGTAATCGATGTACAAAAGACAGAATTTTTTAGGTCACTACGTCTAGATCTAAATACTTGTCAAAGTTCCGTACAAAGTATCTTCGTCACGTTTTCATCTTGAAGGACACCTTATTAGATGGGACGATGGGGAGTCTCCGGCTTTCTTAGTATAACGGACATGGGAATCAAGTTATGACTACCAGCAAGAAGTGTCCTATAAAGAAACAAAAATATCCTAGAAGTTCGGTCTTATTAGGATGCAGACCTCCATTGAGGTTACCATTGTTGGTTCGTCCACTCAAAATTTTCCAGTCTTTTGCCTAAAGACGGATCGTATGTATTCATTATAGTCGATCAAGTCATGTACATTTGGACATGTGTCCGGACAGAATTGGTACTAAACACGTAAACACTACGGAAGAGAAGCATCCGTAGTCCTTTACTATCAAGTGACCTAAGCGGTAGAAAGAGTCAGATCGTTTCAACACTCATTTAAGACTTTGATAATTATTTTCGTATGACCATGAATAATGACACAAAAGTTCGGGTAAAAAACCACACTGTAACACGTGAGACGGATACCTATACTTGATCTTAAGGATTTAGACGACTAGAACGACCACCTTCTTTAGTGAAATTCGACCAGTCGGTACCGTCGGAATTAAACGGAACCACCTGAGATTCCTCTGGGACGAATATAAAGTGGGTTCTCAATTTAAAGATAGGTACCGGAACGAAGGAATAACTTTGTTATCTACTCCGAAAAAAGAACACGAAAATCAAACCCTGTCTACCTAAAGAAGGAACTAAAAGAGTTAATTGTACATTTAATCCTTGGTCTGACTACAATATTTATTATCATGGTAGTTGTGTACAAAGAAGATTCACTATAAATCAAATAGAAGAGTGACGGAAATAATTCTCACTGTCTCCATCTTTGAATTTTTTCCACGTGTTTAGGATAGTCACCTGGGTATAAAAGATGAAAATAAGTTGTTTATAAATAACTCGCAGAAATTACACATCTGTGTCATGTTTTCCGTGTTTCGAGACTGAAGAACCTCAAAAAGAAACAAAAAAACAATAAAATAACAACTTTGTATGTGTATTGTATTTTAAGTGTTACATCAGTAAAAAGTCACATCTCCACCGTAATGTATTTATGTAAGTGTTACAACACGTCACAGTACCTCAAAGAAATCATTGAAAAAGAACTTCACGTCAATTAAATGTCACAACACAAGTAAAGACGACATGTCGTTTTACTGAATGAATACACGGACATATGTAAGAAAAAATAAAATAAAAGGTAATATTAAATAAGATCTTTTCGTTTACCTCAAGGGACACATGACAACACCAAAAAGTCAAGATATACAATGTCAAACGTAACTGATTGGGGTTTGAGGATCAGGGGGGGAGGGGTTGGGGAAAGGGGGAACCTGTGGGTTTCAGACAAGACATACAGACACTCAGACAAAGATGAAGTTTCTATCCAAGTAATCGAGGTAAAAAACTAAGGTGTATATTCCCTAAACAGTAACAAATTAGTGATTCAACACAGACTGAGACACTGGGGTACCTAACGTCGTACGGTCCGAAGGTACAGGAAGTACCGAGGACCTGAAATCAGTTTGAGTACAGGTAAATTAGTCTAGTGACTAATTAGTCACTAATTAGGTAGGTCAGTGGAGTAGGAGACAACGGGGGAGACGAAAACGGAAGTTAGAAAGGGTCGTAGTCCCAGAAAAGGTAACTCAGTAGCGAAACGTAGTCCACTGGTTTCATAACACCGAAGTCGTAGTCAGAAGGTTACTTATAACTCCCAACTAAAAAAAATCCTAACTGACCATACTAGAGGAACGTCAGGTCCTCTGAGAATGCTTAGAAGAGGCCGTGGTGTAACTTTTCGCAGTCAATAAAACACAACTCGGGAGAAGTACCAGACTGAGTGTAGACATGTACTGATGACGTTTTGGTATCGAAACTGATCTGTCTGGAAACAACCTGGAAAAATTATTCGATTCATATTTCACTAATGACCTCTTCCGTTACCGTGGGGTGAGGTAATGAGAACAGACCTTTTAGGGTACCTACCTCCTCGGACTATCCGACATCAGGTTCCCCAGTGATTCTGAGCCTGTACTGACTCACTGAAGTGAAAGTGAAAAGTGAAAGTAGGAAACCTCTTCCTGTACCGTTGGGTGAGGTCATAAGAGCGGACCTCTTAGGGTCCCTACCCCCTCGGACCACCCACCGGCAGATACCCTAGCGTATTCAGCCTATGCTGATTTCCCGGAATCGTCGTCGTCGTCGTCGTTTCACTAAGGTCTGATGTTTTCGGTGGTCGGTGATATTACCCATCTTTAATCCTCTACTTTAATTAGAAATTACTTAGACACGGTGAAGCACTTGAGTTCAGGTAAATCACTTCATAAGACGATATCATGAACCAAAAAAACCAGTCCATTTCGTGGGCGGAGGACTTGAATCTAGTAGGTTCTGTAAGAAATAAAGTCACGAATGTGAGTCATCCATGAAGATTCATCAAAACTTTTTCCCACTTCTCCAGAATTTTGATCTTTCTGGAATCTCCTGCCGTCAAAGACGGAAGAAGGAGCCCGGTTTTTTTTTCCTTTTGTAGTTAGTATTCTCACTCTTTTTGTCCTCCGAGAACATTAGACCCGTTTTCTACTTCTGTACCCTATTACCCCTATTCTCCTACCCCAGATCTAGATGAACCCCACACCTTGACTTTAGTAACGATTACCTAACCTACCACCTCACTCCTTCTTCCTTCTTAGTTTTCTATTGAAGGACCACAATCCCAACTCGTTAGTCGTTACGTTGTTGACCCTTGCATGCCCGTCTTCGTTCAAATAGCATCTTTTAGTTGGGAAACTAAACCGTGAGAGTACATGTACGAAACCTTAGTTTGTCGGACCAGGTGTAGACTCTTAGACGGCGAATGACCGACCCACCGGTCTTAGACGGACGTTCCGTCCTCTGGGACCAAGCTAAGGACCTACCTTTTTCTAGGGGACCTCTTTCCCTAGCCGATGGGTGTGGTCATAAGTACCCGAAGGGACAACCGAGTTTACCATTTCACAGGCGGACGTCACGTCCTCTGGACCTAAGGTAGGGACCCAACCCTTCTAGGGGACCTCCTCACGGTCCTCGGTCGTGCCCTCTAGGGTGGTACTGTTCCAGTATACCTCTCTGGACTACCCGTTCCGCTCAATCCAGAGTTCCCCAGGAGACGGACTCGTAGATAGGGCTTTGGTGTCAGACAGACAAATGACAGACGATATGACATGAGGAGACTGTATTGTCCCCAATATGGGCTTTCTCAAGTAAGTCTCGAGGTCAATTGTCAGAGGACGTGTATTTTTCTTACAGAGTCGAATTTTGGGGAAACTACCGAAAGATTGAATGGACTGGACAGTCGGCCCTGAAAATGTTGAACAATTAACAAATGTCGGGACGTTGGCGCTCTCCGTGCTTCGAATTTTGTAGAATTTCTATATCTCGGAAATCTGAATTCTTAATCAAACCACTTCTCGAACAACTCAATTACAAACGGTGGTCCGGAGGTATAGGAAATAGAAAATCCGTGGACCCTCCTATAATTAGTCACATTTGCCCTACGTCTTTATCCTTATATCATCAAAACTACAATAGTTATGATCTGAAAACTCAATTAATGAAAAGAGAAACAATATTTAGTGACATGAGGAAAAGGAACAATATTTACCAACACAGGAACAACACATTCTTACATTGAAATAAATCACGAAAGACTCTCACCGTGGTCTGAAACCCTTCTTGTTGTGATAATGGGAATAGTCTTTTCCCGACATTTTACGATTAACCGGAAGACCGGACTTCTACTACATTTAGTGGATTCTGAACACATATGTTGGTCCATACGTCTCTCTTTCGGACCAGAGCTATTCTCAGTCCCGACAACTGTGACGTATTAAAAGATAATAGGTAACTAGAGATACATGTTTTTTTCCATATTTTTCGGAAATTCTTGTTATTTCCTACCTGGTCAAAGAGTCTGGTCGAAGAGTTTGACCAAAGAACCTTTAGACCGAGGGGGACACAGTTTAGAGAGAGAGAAAGAGGGAGAGGGAGGGAGAAGAAAAGTCCGACTTAAGGGTAGACCCTGTACCTCCGAGAGGCTCAGATGAATGAACGGGACCGAAGATTCTGGGTGCGCTCTCCCTCGGATTCCGGTCCGTGGGAGGCGATAAGTTCACCCACGGCCACCGGATTGTATCTACCACGTTCAAGGAACAGAACCTTGAAATAATCAAAAGGTGCATTTGGTTCAATAAGTCGGAGAAAAGTGATTTAAAGGGTGATATGATAAGAAAGTATTAGAGAGAAAATATAAAGATTTATTCATTTAAAAAGGAGCGGATGAGGCAGAGGGGAAGCATAATGGGACCTAGGTGGTCCCGTCCTGGGACCGTCTCCTCCTGTACCGTTGAGTGAGGTCATAAGAACGGACCTCGTAGAGGTACCTGTCCCCACGGACCACCCGGTGTCAGGCGCCCTAGTGTCTCAGTCTGTGTCGCCTCGTTGATTTGTGTCGACCCACCGGAGAACACCCAGAAGGACACCCAGAAGACAGTGACGGATCAACACAAGGACAGCGTCTAAACAAAACTCCCAATGTACCCGATTACGTCCAATGTACGAGGGGTGTTCCACACCGTACATCATTCGGGAAGTATTATAACAGTCAATAAAGGATGGACGACGAGTTATGGAGATTTATGTATCAGGCGACTGGAACTCAAAAGTGCAAATTACAAGTGTGGTATTAGAAAACCCTATTTACGTAATACCAAGATCCTTCTCTTTCTTTAAACATGTGTCTCATTTTTATCATGGTAGTCTTAACAAGAACGAAAGAAGCATGAACCCTCCAAAAACCACACCCCTCCCGGAAGAAACCCTTTCATGTGTTATTGTGTGAAGAGTGGAGGGTACATTATATACACAAAAAAGAAGGTAATATATTTCTAGGTTCCACTCATTACGTGGGACTTTTCAACGAATTGATCTCGTATCTTAAGAAGGTATGAAAAAGGTTTAAAATTCTATGATCAATTTTTAAGTTGTTCAATATAGTTCTTCCGAAGGTCCAAATACACTTTTGGGATTCGGTGAAGTAGAAGAGAGGTAACATACTTCAATCCGTACGATCACGTGTTCTGGACCGGTGTGTAATTATCATTCCCACCAGGTGAGAGGAGTCTTCTCGCCTCAACAGACATCTTTAAGGAGTATTTGTGTTCCGGAGTACAGGTTTGATAAACTAATCACCGACCGTGTATCATTCATGGACCATTCACAATGTAATCGATATACAGAAGACAGACCTTTTTAGGTCACTACGTCTAGATCTAAATACTTGTCAAAGTTCCGTACAAAGTATCTTCGTCACGTTTTCATCTTAAAGGACACCTTATTAGATGGACGGTGGGGACTCCGGCTTTCTTTGTATAACGGTCATGGGAATCAAGTTATAACTACCGGTAAGAAGTGTCCTATAAAGAAACAAAAATATCCTAGAAGTTCGGTCTTATTAGGAGTCAGACCTCCATTGAGGTTACCATTGTTGGTTCATCCACTCAAAATTTTCCAGTCTTTTGTCTAATAGACCGATCGCATGTATTCATTATAGTCGATCAGGTCATGTCCATTCGGACATGTGTCCGGACAGAATTGGTACTAAACACGTAAATATTTATGAATTTCGGATGGTAGTTTCCTAAGGGAATCATCCGTAGTCCTTTACTATCAAGTGACCTAAGTGGTGGAAAGAGTCAGATCGTTTCAACACTCATTTAGGATTTTGATAACTATTTTTGTACGACCTTAAATAATGACACAAAAGTTCGGGTAAAAAGTCACACTGTAACACACGAGACGGATACCTATACTTGATCTTAAGGATTTAGACGACTAGAACGACCACCTTCTTTAGTGAAATTCGACCAGTCGGTACCGTCGGAATTAAACGGAACCACCTGATCAACTTCTGGGAAGAATATAAAGTGGGTAGTCAATCTAAAGTTGGGTGTGGGAACGAAAGAATAACTTTATCATGTACTCCAAAAAAACAATGCTAAAATCAAACCCTCTCTACCTAAAGAAGGAACTAAAAACCATAATTGTACCTATCTATCCTTGGACTGACTACAATATTTATTATCATGGTAGTTGTGTACAAAGAAGATTCACTATGAATCAAATAGAAGAGTGATGGAAACAATTCTCACTGTTTCCACCTTTGAATTTTTTCCACGTGTTTAGGATAGTCACCTGGGTATAAAAGATGAAAATAAGTTGTTTATAAATAACTAACAGTACCTGTAAACAATAATTAAAAAAAACTTGATGTCAATAAAATGTTACAACACAAGGAAAAGACGACATGTCGTTTTACTAAATCAATATGTGTATATATGTAAGAAAAAATAAAAGAAAGGTAACACCAAATAACGTCTTATCATTGACCTCAAGGGACTCGTGGCGACACCAAAGAGTCAAGATTTATATTGTCAAACGTAGATGATTGGGGTCTGAGGATCAAGGAGGGAGGGGCTGGGTCCGAGGCGGAAACTTTGGGATTCAGACAAGAACTACAGACTCAGACAAAGATGAAGTATATCCAAGTAAACGAGGTATAAAATCTAAGGTGTATATTCACTAAAAAACAACAAATCAGTGATTCAGCACAGACACAGACACTGGGGTACCTGAACCTGACGTCATACGGTTCGAAGGACCAGGAAGTACAGAGGGTCTCAAACGAGTTTGAGAACAGGTAAATTAGTTCAGTGACTAATTAGTAACTAATTAGGTAGGTTAGTGAAGTAGGAGACAACGGGGAAAAAAGAAAACGGGAGTTAGAAAGGGTCGTAGTCCCAGAAAAGGTTACTCAGTCGAGAAACGTAGTCCACCGGTTTCATAACATTGAAGTCGTAGTCAGAAAGGTTACTTATAACTCCTACTACAAGAAATCCTAACTGACCAAACTAGAGGAACGACAGGTTCCCTGAGAATTCTTAGAAGAGACCGTGGTGTAAATTTTCGTAGTCAAGTAACACAAGTCGGAAGAAATACCAGACTGAGTATAGACATGGACTTATGACATTTTTGTTATCGAAACTGATCTACCTGGAAACTACCGTTTTATTATAGAGACGAAAAATTATTCGATACATATTTCACTAAAGGTCTGAAGTTTTCGGTGGTATTACCCATCGGTGAATCCTCTACCATAATTAGATTACTTAGACTCGGTGAAACACTTGAATTAATTCAGGTAAATCACTTCATGACACGACATTATGAACCAGAAAAAAACAGTGCACTTCTTGGGTGGAGGAAAATGAATATAGCAGGTTCTGTAAGAAATAAAGTCACGACCGTGTGTCATCCATGAAGGATTCATAAAAAACTTTTTCCACTTCTCCAGAATTTCGATCTTTCTCGAATCTTTCTCCCGTCAAAGACGGAAGAAGGAGTTAGGTCTCCTTTCTTTTTACCTTTTGCAGACAGCATCCTCACTGTTGTCGTCCCTCTCTTTTTGTCCTCCGAGAACATTAGACCCGTTTTCTACTTCTGTACCCCATTACCCCTATTCTCCTACCTCAGATCTAGATGAACCCCACACCTTGACTTTAGTAACGATTACCTAACCTACCACCTCACTCCTTCTTCCTTCTTAGTTTTCTATTGAAGGACCACAATCCCAACTCGTTAGTCGTTACGTTGTTGACCCTTGCATACCCGTCTTCGTTCAAATAGCATCTTTTAGTTGGGAAACTAAACCGTGAGAGTACATGTACGAAACCTTAGTTTGTCGGACCAGGTGTAGACTCTTAGACGGCGAATGACCGACCCACCGGTCTTAGACGGACGTTCCGTCCTCTGGGACCAAGCTAAGGACCTACCCTTTCTAGGGGATCTCTTTCCCTAGTCGATGGGTGTGGTCATAAGTACCCGCAGGGACCACCGAGTCTACCATTTCACAGGCGGACGTCACGTCCTCTGGACCTAAGGTAGGGACCCAACCCTTCTAGGGGACCTCCTCACGGTCCTCGGTCGTGCCCTCTAGGGTGGTACTGTTCCAGTATACCTCTCTGGACTACCCGTTCCGCTCAATCCAGAGTTCCCCAGGAGACGGACTCGTAGATGGGGCTTTGGTGTCAGACAGACAAATGACAGACGATATGACATGAGGAGACTGTATTGTCCCCAATATGGGCTTTCTCAAGTAAGTCTCGAGGTCAATTGTCAGAGGACGTATATTTTTCTTACAGAGTCGAATTTTGGGGAAACTACCGAAAGATTGAATGGACTGGACAGTCGGCCCTGAAAATGTTGAACAATTAACAAATGTCGGGACGTTGGCGCTCTCCGTGCTTCGAATTTTGTAGAATTTCTATGTCTCGGAAATCTGAATTCTTAATCAAACCACTTCTCGAACAACTCAATTACAAACGGTGGTCCGGAGGTATAGGAAATAGAAAATCCGTGGACCCTCCTATAATTAGTCACATTTGCCTTACGTCTTTATCCTTATATCATCAAAACTACAATAGTTATGATCTGAAAACTCAATTAATGAAAAGAGAAACAATATTTAGTGACATGAGGAAAAGGAACAATATTTAACAACACAGGAACAACACATTCTTACATTGAAATAAATCACGAAAGACTCTCACCGTGGTCTGAAACCCTTCTTGTTGTGATAATGGGAATAGTCTTTTCCCGACATTTTACGATTAACCGGAAGACCGGACTTCTACTACATTTAGTGGATTCTGAACACATATGTTGGTCCATACGTCTCTCTTTCGGACCAGAGCTATTCTCAGTCCCGACAACTGTGACGTATTAAAAGATAATAGGTAACTAGAGATACATGTTTTTTTCCATATTTTTCGGAAATTCTTGTTATTTCCTACCTGGTCAAAGAGTCTGGTCGAAGAGTTTGACCAAAGAACCTTTAGACCGAGGGGGACACAGTTTAGAGAGAGAGAAAGAGGGAGAGGGAGGGAGAAGAAAAGTCCGACTTAAGGGTAGACCCTGTACCTCCGAGAGGCTCAGATGAATGAACGGGACCGAAGATTCTGGGTGCGCTCTCCCTCGGATTCCGGTCCGTGGGAGGCGATAAGTTCACCCACGGCCACTGGATTGTATCTACCACGTTCAAGGAACAGAACCTTGAAATAATCAAAAGGTGCATTTGGTTCAATAAGTCGGAGAAAAGTGATTTAAAGGGTGATATGATAAGAAAGCATTAGAGAGAAAATATAAAGATTTATTCATTTAAAAAGGAGCGGATGAGGCAGAGGGGAAACTTAATGGGACCTAGGTGGTCCCGTCCTGGGACCGTCTCCTGTACCGTTGAGTGAGGTCATAAGAACGGACCTCGTAGAGGTACCTGTCCCCACGGACCACCCGGTGTCAGGCGCCCTAGTGTCTCAGTCTGTGTCACCTCGTTGATTTGTGTCGACCCACCGGAGAACACCCAGAAGGACACCCAGAAGACAGTGACGGATCAACACAAGGACAGCGTCTAAACAAAACTCCCAATGTACCCGATTACGTCCAATGTACGAGGGGTGTTCCACACCGTACATCATTCGGGAAGTATTATAACAGTCAATAAAGGATGGACGACGAGTTATGGAGATTTATGTATCAGGCGACTGGAACTCAAAAGTGCAAATTACAAGTGTGGTATTAGAAAACCCTATTTACGTAATACCAAGATCCTTCTCTTTCTTTAAACATGTGTCTCATTTTTATCATGGTAGTCTTAACAAGAACGAATGAAAGAAGCATGAACCCTCCAAAAACCACACCCCTTCCGGAAGAAACCCTTTCATGTGTTATTGTGTGAAGAGTGGAGGGTACATTATATACACAAAAAAGAAGGTAATATATTTCTAGGTTCCACTCATTACGTGGGACTTTTCAACGAATTGATCTCGTATCTTAAGAAGGTATGAAAAAGGTTTAAAATTCTATGATCAATTTTTAAGTTGTTCAATATAGTTCTTCCGAAGGTTCAAATACACTTTTGGGATTCGGTGAAGTAGAAGAGAGGTAACATACTTCAATCCGTACGATCACGTGTTCTGGACCGGTGTGTAATTATCATTCCCACCAGGTGAGAGGAGTCTTCTCGCCTCAACAGACATCTTTAAGGAGTATTTGTGTTCCGGAGTACAGGTTTGATAAACTAATCACCGACCGTGTATCATTCATGGACCATTCACAATATAATCGATATACAGAAGACAGACCTTTTTAGGTCACTACGTCTAGATCTAAATACTTGTCAAAGTTCCGTACAAAGTATCTTCGTCACGTTTTCATCTTGAAGGACACCTTATTAGATGGGAGAGTGGGGGATCTCCGGTTTTCTTTTTTTTTCTACGTATAACAGTCAATTTATAACTACCGGTAAGAAGTGTCCTATAAAGAAACAAAATATCCTAGAAGTCTGGTCTTATTAGCAGTCAGACGTCCTTTGAGGTTACTATTGGTTCCTCCACTCAAATTTTTAAAGTCTTTTGGTTAATAGACGGATTGTATGTCATTATAGTCGATCAGGTCATGTACATTCGGACATGTGTTCGGACAGAACTGGTACTAAACACGTAAACACTTATGAATTTCGGATGGTAGTTTCCGAAGGGAATCATCCGTAGTCCTTACTATCAAGTGACCTAAGTGGTAGAAAGAGTCAGATCGTTTCAACACTCATTTAAGATTTTGATAATTATCTTTGTATGACCTTAAATAATGACACAAAAGTTCGGGTAAAAAACCACACTGTAACACGTGAGACGGATACCTATACTTGATCTTAAGGATTTAGACGACTAGAACGACCTCCTTCTTTAGTGAAATTCGACCAGTCGGTACCGTTGGAATAAAAAGGAACTACCTGAAAATTCCTCTAGAACGAATATAAAACGGGTTCTCAATTTAAAGATAGGTACAGGAACAAAGGAATTACTTTGACATCTACTCCGAAAAAAGAACACAAAAATCAAACCCTGTCTACCTAAAGAAGTAATTAAAAGAGTTAATTGTACATTTCTATCCTTGGTCTGATTACAATATTTATTATCATGGTAGTTGCGATCAAGGAAGATTCATTATGAATCGAATAGAAGAGAGACGGAAATAATTCTCGTCGTCTCCATCATTGAGATTTTTCCATGTATTTAGGATAGTCACCTGGGTATAAAAGATGAAAGTAAGTTGTTTATAAATAACTCACAGAAATTACACACCTGTGTCATGTTTTCCCTGTTTCGAGACTGAAGAACCTCAAAAAGAAAAAAACACACAATAAAATAACAACTTTATATGTGTATTGTATTTTAAGTGTTACATCAGTAAAAAGTCATATCTCCACTCATATTATGTAAGTGTTACAACACGTTACAGTACCTCTAAAAAATCATTAAAAAAAAAAAAACTTCACGTCAATTAAACGTCACAACACAAGTAAAGACGATATGTCGTTTTACTGAATCAATATATGTACATATGTAAGAAAAAAATAAAAGAAAAGGTAACATCAAATAACGTCTTATCATTTACCTCAAGGGACTCGAGGTAACACCAAAGAGTCAAGATTTATATTGTCAAACGTAGATGATTGGGGACCGACGATCAAGGAGGGAGGGACTGGGTCCGAGGGGGAACCTTTGGGATACAGACAAGACATACAGACACTCACACAAAGATGAAGTATCTATCCAAGTAAACGAGGTATCAAATCTAAGGTGTATATTCACTAAAGAACTACAAATCAGTGATTCAGCACAGACACAGATACTGGGGTACCTGACGTCGTACGGTTGGAAGGGACAGGAAGCACAGAGGGTCTCAAACGAGTTTGAGATCAGGTAAATTATCTAGTAACTAATTAGTAACTAATTAGGTAGTTTAGTGAAGTAGGAGACAACGGGGAAAAAAGAAAACGGGAGTCAGAAAGGGTCGTAATCCCAGAAAAGGTTACTCAGTCGAGAAACGTAGTCCACCGGTTTCATAACATTGAAGTCGTAGTCACAAAGGTTACTTATAACTCCAACTACAAGAAATCCTAACTGACCAAAGTAGAGGAACGACAGGTTCCCTGAGAATTCTTAGAAGAGGCAATGGTGTAAGTTCTCGTAGTCAAGAAAAACAACTCGAAAGAAATACCAGACTGAGTGTAGACTGGACTGATGACATTTTTGGTATCGAAACTGATCTACCTGGAAACTACCGTTTTATTATAGAGACGAAAAATTATTCGATACATATGTCACTAAAGGTCTGAAGTTTTCGGTGGTATTACCCATCGGTGAATCCTCTACTATAATTAGATTACTTAGACTCGGTGAAATACTTGAATTGATTCAGGTAAATCACTTCATAACACGACATTATGAACCAGAAAAAAACAGTGCACTTCGTGGGTGGAGGAAAATGAATCTAGCAGGTTCTGTAAGAATAAAGTCACGACCGTGTGTCATCCATGAAGGATTCATAAAAAACTTTTTCCACTTCTCCAGAATTTCGATCTTTCTCGAGTCTTTCTCCCGTCAAGGACGGAAGAAGGAGTTAGGTCTCTTTTCTTTTTACCTTTTGCAGGCACAATTCTCCCTGTTGTCACTCTCTTTTTGTCCTCCGAGAACATTAGACCCGTTTGCTACTTCTGTACCCCATTACCCCTATTTACCAATCTCAGATCTAGATGAACCCCACACCTTGACTTTAGTAACGATTACCTAACCTACCACCTCACTCCTTCTTCCTTCATAGTTTTCTATTAAAGGACCACAATCCCAGCTCGTTAGTCGTTACGTTGTAGACCCTTGTACGCTCGTCTTCGTCGAAATAACATCTTTTGGTCCTGAAACTAAACCGTGAGAGTACATACGCGAAACCTTAGTTTGTCGGACCAGGTGTAGACTCTTAGGCGGTTAATGACCGACCCACAGGTCTTAGACGGACGTTCCGTCCTCTGGCACCAAGCTAAGGACCCACCCTTTCTAGGGGACCTCTTTCCCTAGCCGATGGGCGAGGTCATAAGTACCCGAAGGGACCACCGAGTCTGCCATTTCTTAGGTGACGTCACGTCCTCTGGTCTAAGCTATCGACCCAACCCTTCTAGGGGGCCTCCTCCTGTACCGTTGAGTGAGGTCATAAGAACGGACCTCATAGAGGTACCTGTCTACACGGAGCACCCGATGTCAGGGGCCCTAGTTTTTCTCAGTCTGTGTCGTCTCGTTGCTTTGTGTCGACCCACCAGGGGACACCCAGAGGACACCCAGAAGGACACCACAAGACAGTGACGGATCGACACAAGGACAACGTCTTAAGAAAAGCCGCAATCTACCCGATTACGTCCAATGTACGAGGGGTGTTCCGCACCGATCATCATTCGGGAACCATTATAACAGTCAATAAACTATGGACGACGATTTATGTAGATTTATGTATCAGACGACTGGAACTAGAAAAGGTCGAAATTAGACGTGTGGTATCAGAAAACCCTATTTACCTACTACCAAGGTCGTTCTCCTTCTTTATTCGTCTGTTTCATTTGTATCGAAGAAGTCTTAACAAAAACGGATGCAAGAAACATGAACCCTCCAAAAACCACACCCCCGCCGGAAGAAACCCTTTCATGTGTCATTGTATGAACGAACGGAGGGTACATTATATACACAAAAAAGAAGGTAATATATTTCTAGGTCCCACTTATTACGTGGGACTTTTCGACGAATTGACCTCGTATCTTAAGAAGGTATGAAAAAGGTGTAAAATTCCATGATCAATTTTTAAGTTGCTTAATATAGTTCTTTGAAGGTTAAAATGCACTTTTGGGATTCGGTGAAGTAGAAGAGAGGTAACATACTTCAATCCATACGACCACGTGTTCTGGACCCCGTGAGCAATTATCATTCCCACCAGGTGAGAGGAGTCTTTTCACCTCAACAGACATCATCTTTAAGGAGTATTGGTGTACCGGAGTACAGGTTTGATAAAATAGTCACCGACCGTGTATCACTCATGGACCATTCACTATGTAATCGATGTACAAAAGACAGAATTTTTTAGGTCACTACGTCTAGATCTAAATACTTGTCAAAGTTCCGTACAAAGTATCTTCGTCACGTTTTCATCTTGGAGAACACCTTATTAGATGGGACGGTGGGGAGTCTCCGGCTTTCTTTATATAACGGTTTTCGTCTCTGTAATGAAACGGTTGATTCCAGGTAGATCAGTTCCGATACCAAAAAGGTCATCAGTACATACCTACACTCTCAACCTGACACTTCTGCCGACTCGCGGCTTCTTAACTACAAAAACTTGACACCACAACCTCTTCTGAGAACTCTCAGGGAACCTGACGTTCCTCTAGGTTGGTCAGGTAAGACTTCCTCTAGTCGGGACCCTAAAGAAACCTTCCTTACTACGATTTCGACTTTGAGGTCATGAAACCGGTGGAGTACGCTTCTCAACTGAGTAACCTTTTCTGACTACGACCCTCCCTAACTCCCGTCCTCCTCTTCCCTTGCTGTCTCCTACTCTACCGACCTACCGTAGTGACTGAGCTACCTGTACTCAGACTCACTTGAGGTCCTCAACCACTACCTGTCCCTCCGGACCGTGAGACGCTAAGTACCCTAGTGTTTCTCAGTCTGTGCTGACTCGCTGACTTGACTTGACTTGACTTGGGAATCAAGTTATAACTACCGACAAGAAGTGTCCTATAAGGAAACAAAAATATCCTAGAAGTTCGGTCTTATTAAGAGTCAGACCTCCACTGAGCTTACCATTCTTGGTCCGTCCACTCAAAATTTTCCAGTCTTTTACCTAATAGACGGATCGTATGTATTTCATTATAGTCGATCAAGTCATGTATATTCGGACATGTGTCCGACAGAATTGGTACTAAACACGTAAACACTTATGAATTTCGGATGGTAGTTTCCGAAGGGAATCCTCCATAGTCCTTTACTTTCAGTGACCTAAGTGGTAGAAAGAGTCAGATCGTTTCAACACTCATTTAAGATTTTGATAATTATCTTTGTATGACCTCACATAATGACTCAAAAGTTCGGGTAAAAAACCACACTGTAACACGTGAGACGGATACCTATACTTGATCTTAAGTATTTAGACGACTAGAACAACCACCTTCTTTAGTGAAATTCGACCGGTCGGTACCGTCGGAATAAAACGGAACCACCTGAGATTCCTCTGGGACGAATATAAAGTGGGTTCTCAATTTAAAGATAGGTACGGGAACGAAGGAATAACTTTGTTATCTACTCCGGAAAAAGAACACGAAAATCAAACCCTGTCTACCTAAAGAAGGAACTAAAAGAGTTAATTGTACATTTAATCCTTGGTCTGACTACAATATATATTATTATGGTAGTTGCGTACAAAGAAGATTCACTATAAACCAAATAGAAGAGTGACGGAAACAATTCTCACTGTCTCCATCTTTGAAATTTTTCCACGTGTTTAGAATAGTCACCTGGGTATAAAAGATGAAAATAAGTTGTTTATAAATAACTCGCAGAAATTACACACCTGTATCATGTTTTCCCTGGTTCGAGACTGAAGAACCTCAAAAAGAAACAAAAAAAAAAAAACAATAAAATAACAACTTTGTATGTGTATTGTATTTTAAGTGTTACATCAGTAAAAAGTCATATCTCCACTGTAATTTATGTAAGTGTTACAACACGTCACAGTACCTCTAAAAAGTCATTAAAAAATAACTTCACGTCAATTAATGTTACAACACAAGTAAAGACGACATGTCGTTTTACTGAATCAATATATGCACATATGTAAGAAAAATAAAAGAAAAGGTAATACTAAATAAGGTCTTATCATTTACCTCAAGGGACTCGTGGTGACACCAAAGAGTCAAGATTTACATTGTCAAACGTAGATGATTGGGGGTCGACGATCAGGAAGGGAGGGGCTCGGTCCGAGGGGGAACCTTTGGGATTCAGACAAGACATACAGACACTCAGACAAAGATGAAGTATCTATCCAAGTAAACATGGTATAAAATATAAGGTGTATATTCACTAAAGAACTACAAATCAGTGATTCAGCACAGACTGAGAACTGGGGTACCTGACGTCGTACGGTTCGAAGGGACCGGAAGTACAGAGGGTCTCAAACTAGTTTGAGAACAGGTAAATTAGTCTAGTGACTTATTACTCACTAATTAAGTAGGTCAGTGAAGTAGGAGACAACGGGCGAAGAAAACGGGAGTCAGAAAGGGTCGTAGTCCCAGAAAAGGTTATTCAGTCGAGAAACGTAGTCCACCGGTTTCATAATATCGAAGTCGTAGTCAGAAAGGTCACTTATGACTCCAACTACAAGAAATCCTAACTGATCAAACTAGAGATACGACTGGTTCCCTGAGGAATTCTTAGAAGAGACAGTGGTGTAAGTTTTCGTAGTTAAGAACACACTTTGGAAGAAATTCCAGACAGAGTGTAGACATGTACTGACGACCTTTTTGGTATCGAAACTGATCTACCTGAACACCGTTTTATTATAGAGACGAAAAATTATTCGATACACATTTCACTAAAGGTCTGAAATTTTCAGTGGTATTACCCATCGGTGAATCCTCTACTTTAATTAGATTACTTAGACACGGTGAAATACTTGAATTCAGGTAAATCACTTCTTAAGACAACATTGTGAACCAGAAAAAAACAGTGTATTTCGTGGGCGGAGGAACATGAATCTAACAGGTTCTGTCAGTAAAGTCACGAACGTGTGTCATCGATGAAGGATTCACAAAAACTTTTTGCACTTCTCCAGAATTTTGACCTTTCTCTCTTTCTCCCGTCAAAGACGGAAGAAGGAGTTCGGTCTTCTTTTGCTTTTACCTTTTGTAGACAGTATTTTCACTGTCGTCGTCCCTCTCTTTTTCTCCTCCTAGAACATTAGACCCGTTTTCTACTTCTGTACCCATTACCCCTATTCTCCCATCTCAGATCTAGATGAACCCCACACCTTGACTTTAGTAACGATTACCTAACCTACCACCTCACTCCTTCTTCCTTCTTAGTTTTCTATTGAAGGACCACAATTACAACTCGTTGGTCGTTACGTTGTTGACCCTTGTACGCCCGTCTTCGTCCAAATAGTATCTTTTAGTCATGAAGTTAAACCGTGAGAGTACATACGTGAAACCTTAGTTTGTCGGACCAGGTGTAGACTCTTAGGCGTAGAATGACCGACCCACCGGTCTTAGACGGACGTTCCGTCCTCTGAGACCAAGCTAAGGACCCACCCTTTCTAGGGGACCTCTCTCCCTAGTCGATGGGTGAGGTCATAAGCACCCGAAGGGACCACCGAGTCTACCATTCCTTAGGAGGACGTCACGTCCCCTGGACCTAAGGTAGGGAACTAACCCTTCTAGAGTACCTCCTCCTGTACCGTTGAATGAGGTCATAAGAACGGACCTCGTAGAGGTACTTGTCTCCACGGACCACCCGACGTCAGGTACCCTAGCGTTTCTCTATCTGTGTCGCCTCGTTGATTTGTGTCGTCCCACCAGGGGACACCCAGAGGACACCCAGAAGACAGTAACGGACTGACGCAAGGACAGCGTTTTAACAAAACCCCCAATCTACCCGATTACGTCCAATGTACGAGGGGCGTTCCGCAACGTACATCATTCGGGAACCATTATAACAGTTAATAAACGATGGACGACGACGACGACGACGACGACGACGACGACGACGACGACGACGACGCAGCGAATCAGCACAGGCTGAGACACGCTGGGGTATCTGCCGTCGAGTGGTCCGAGGGGGCAGGGACCCTAAGAGGTCCGTTCTTGTGTCCTCACCCAACGACAAAGGAAGAGGTTACGTACTTCCACTTTTCACTTTCACTTCAGCGAGTCAACACAGGTTGAGAGTCACTGGGGTACCTGATGTCGGGTGTCCGAGGAGACAGGCACCTTAAAAGGTCCGATTTATGTAGATTTATGTATTAGATGACTGGAACTAGAAAAAGTCGAAATTACAAGTATGGTATTAGAAAACCACATTTACCTACTACCAAGGTCGTTCTCCTTCTTTAACCGTCTGTCTCATTTGTATCGAAGAAGTCTTAACAAAAACGGATGAAAGAAACATGAACCCTCCAAAAACCACACCCCGCCGGAAGAAACCCTTTCATGTGTTATTGTATGAACGAGCGGAGAGTACATTATATACACAAAAAAGAAGGTAATATATTTCTAGGTCCCACTTATTACGTGGGACTTTTCAACGAATTGACCTCGTATCTTAAGAAGGTATGAAAAAGGTGTAAAATTCCATGATCAATTTTTAAGTTTCTTAATATAGTTCTTCCAAAGGTTCAAATGCACTTTTAGGATTCGGTGAAGTAGAAGAGAGGTAACATACTTCAATCCACACGACCGCGCGTTCTGGACCCCGTGAACAATTATCATTCCAACCAGGTGAGAGGAGTCTTCTCGTCTCAATAGTCATGATCTTCAAGGAGTATTGGTGTACCGGAGTACAGGTTTGATAAAATAGTCACCGACCGTGTATCCTTCATGGACCATTCACAATGTAATCGATGTACAAAAGACAGAATTTTTTAGGTCACTACGTCTAGATTTAAATACTTGTCAAAGTTCCGTACAAAGTATCTTCGTCACGTTTTCATCTTGGAGAACACCTTATTAGATGGGACGGTGGGGAGTCTCCGGCTTTCTTTGTATAACGGTCATGGGAATCAAGTTATAACGACCGGTAAGAGGTGTCCTATAAAGAAACAAAGATATCCTAGAAGTTCGGTCTTATTAGGAGTCAGACCTCCTTTGAGGCTACCATTCTTGGTTCGTCCACTCAAAATTTTCCAGTCTTTTGACTAATAGACCGATCGTATGTATTAATTATAGTCGATCAGGTCATGTACATTCGACCATGTGACTGGACAGAATTGGTACTAAACACGCAAACACTTATGAATTTTGGATGGTAGTTTGCGAAGGGAATCCTCCGTAGTCCTTTACTTTCAGTGACCTAAGTGGTAGAAAGAGTCAGATCGTTTCAACACTCATTTAAGATTTTGATAATTATCTTTGTATGACCTCACATAATGACTCAAAAGTTCGGGTAAAAAACCACACTGTAACACACGAGACGGATACCTATACTTGATCTTAAGTATTTAGACGACTAGAACGACCACCTTCTTTAGTGAAATTCGACCAGTCGGTACCGTCGGAATTAAACGGAACCACCTGGTCAACTTCTGGGACGAATATAAAGTGGGTAGTCAATCTAAAGTTAGGTGCGGGAACGAAGGAATAATTTTGTTATCTACTCCGGAAAAAGAACACGAAAATCAAACCCTGTCTACCTAAAGAAGGAACTAAAAGAGTTAATTGTACATTTAATTCTTGGTCTGACTACAATATTTATTATCATGGTAGTTGTGTACAAAGAAGATTCACTATAAATCAAATAGAAGAGTGACGGAAATGATTCTCACTGTCTCCATCTTTGAATTTTTTCCACGTGTTTAGGATAGTCACCTGGGTATAAAAGATGAAAATAAGTTGTTTATAAATAACTCGCAGAAATTACACACCTGTATCATGTTTTCCCTGGTTCGAGACTGAAGAACCTCAAAAAGAAACAAAAAAAAAAAACAATAAAATAACAACTTTGTATGTGTACTGTATTTTAAGTGTTACATCAGTAAAAAGTCACATCTCTACCGTATATTATGTAAGTGTTACAACACGTTACAGTACCTCTAAAAAATGCTTAAAAAATAACTTCACGTCAATTAAACGTCACAACACAAGTAAAGAAGACATGTCGTTTTACTGAATCAATATATGTACATATGTAAGAAAAATAAAAGAAAAGGTAACACCAAATAACGTCTTATCATTTACCTCAAGGGAAGACAGTGACGGATCGACACAAGGACAGTGTCTTAACAAAACGCCCAATCTGCCCGATTCCGTCCAATGTACGAGGGGTGTTCCGCACCGTACATCATTCGGGAACCATTATAACAGTCAATAAACGATGGACGACGGTTTATGTAGATTTATGTATCAGATGACTGGAACTAGAAAAAGTCCAAATTAGAAGGGTGGTATCAGAAAACCCTATTTACCTAATACCAAGGTCGTTCTCCTTCTTTAACCGTCTGTCTCATTTGTATCGAAGAAGTCTTAACAAAAACGGATGAAAGAAACATGAACCCTCCAAAAACCACACCCCCGCCGGAAGAAACCCTTTCATGTGTTATTGTATGAACGAGCGGAGGGTACATTATATACACAGATTAGAAGGTAATATATTTCTAGGTCCCACTTATTACGTGGGACTGTTCAACGAATTGACCTCGTACTTAAGGAGGTTTGAAAAAGGTTTCAAATTCAATGATCAATTTTTAAGTTTCTTAATATAGTTCTTCCAAAGGTTGAAGTGCACTTTTAGATTCGGTGAAGTAGAAGAGAGGTAACATACTTCAATCCACACGACCACGTGTTATGGACCCCGTGAACAATTATCATTCCGACCAGGTGAGAGGAGTCTTCTCGTCTCAACAGTCATCATCTTTAAGGAGTATTGGTGTTCCGGAATACAGGTTCGATAAAATAACCACCGACCCTGTATCATTCATGGACCATTAACAATATAATCGATATACAGAAGACAGACTTTTTTAGGTCACTATGTCTAGATCCAAATACTTGTCAAAGTTCCGTACAAAGTATCTTTGTCACGTTTTCATCTTAAAGGACACCTTATTAGATGGGAGAGTGGGTAGTCTCCGGCTATCTTTTTCTTTTCGCTCCCTCTTCGTATAACGGTCATAACAATCAATTCATAACTACAGACAAGAAGTGTCTTATAAAGAAACAAAAATATCCTAGAGTCTTGGTTCTATTATGAGTCAGACTTCTTTTCGTGTTACCACTGCTTTTTCCACTCAAATTTTTCCTGTCTTTTACCTAATAGACGGATCGTATGTATTTCATTATAGTCAATCAGGTCATGTACATTCGACCATGTGACTGGACAGAATTGGTACTAAACACGCAAACACTTATGAATTTCGGATGGTAGTTTGCGAAGGGAATCCTCCGTAGTCCTTTACTATCAAGTGACCTAAGTGGTAGAAAGAGTCAGATCGTTTCAACACTCATTTAAGATTTTGATAATTATCTTTGTATGACCTTAAATAATGACTCAAAAGTTCGGGTAAAAAACCACACTGTAACACGTGGGACGGATACCTATACTTGATCTTAAGTATTTAGACGACTAGAACAACCATCTTCTTTAGTGAATTTCGACCAGTCGGTACCGTCGGAATTAAACGGAACCACCTGAGATTCCTCTGGGACGAATATAAAGTGGTTTCTCAATTTAAAGATAGGTACGGGAACGAAGGAATAACTTTGTTATCTACTCCGGAAAAAGAACACGAAAATCAAACCCTGTCTACCTAAAGAAGGAACTAAAAGAGTTAATTGTACATTTAATCCTTGGTCTGACTACAATATTTATTATCATGGTAGTTACGTACAAAGAAGATTCACTATAAATCAAATAGAAGAGTGACGGAAACAATTCTCACTGTCTCCATCTTTGAATTTTTTCCATATGTTTAGGATAGTCACCTGGGTATAAAAGATGAAAATAAGTTGTTTATAAATAACTAACAGTATCTATAAAAAATAATTCAAAATAACTTGATGTCAATAAAATGTTACAACACAAGTAAAAACGACATGTCGTTTTACTAAATCAAAATATATATATATGTAAGAAATAAAAGAAAAGGTAACACCAAATAACGTCTTATCATTTACCTCAAGGGACTCGTGGCAACAACAAAGAGTCAAGATTTATATTGTCAAACGTAGATGATTGGGGTCTGAGGATCAGGGAGGGAGGGGCTGGGTCCGAGGGGGAACCTTTGGGATTCAGACAAGAACTACAGACACTCACACAAAGATGAAGTATCTATCCAAGTAAACGAGGTATAAAATCTAAGGTGTACATTCACTAAACAACAGCAAATCAGTGATTCAGCACAGACACAGACACTGAGGTACCTGACGTCATACGGTTCGAAGGGCCAGGAAGTACAGAGGGTCTCAAACGAGTTTAAGAACAGGTAAATTAGTCTAGTGACTAATTAGTGAAGTGAAAAGTGAAAGGACGTAACCTCTTCCTTTACCGTTGGGTGAGGTCACAAGAACGGACCTCTTAGGGTCCCTGCCCCCTCGGACCACCCGACGGCAGATACCCCAGGCGTGTCTCAGCCTGTGCTGACTTCGCTGAATCGTCGTTAGGTAGGTTACTGAAGTAGGAGACAACGGGGGAGAAGAAAACGGGAGTTAGAAAGGGTCGTAGTCCCAGAAAAGGTTACTCAGTCGAGAGACGTAGTCCACCGGTTTCATAACATCGAAGTAAGTCGTAGTCAGAAAGATTACTTATAACTCCCAACTAAAAGGAATCCTAGCTAATCAAACTAAAGGAACGACAGGTTCCCTGAGAATTCTTCGAAGAGGTCGTGGTGTAGCTTTTCGTAGTTTAGAAAACGGAAGTCGGAAGAAATACCAGGTTGAGTGTAGGTGGGTACTGTTCACCTTTTTGGTATCGAAACTGATACACCTGGAAACAGTCACCTTCCTACGGAGACGAAAAGTTATACGAAAGATCCAAACAGTATGGAAAAGAAGATTCCTCGTTCGCAAAAAAGTAAAGTTCCGACGTCGGTGGTAGGAGTCACTAAAACCTCAGGTTCTTTTATTTTGCAGTGACAAAGACGAAAGTGGGGTAGATAATCGGTTATTCACTACCCTGGTCTACGGTACTAGAAACAGAAAAATTAAACCCAAAGTTCAGTCGAAAAAGGGAGAGGAGAAGGTGAAAGTAGTCCTCCGAGAAATAGAAATCAAAAGGCGAAAGACGGTATTCCTGTCACAGTACACGTATAGACTCCAATAACTATAAAGAGGGTCTTTAGAACTAAGGTCGAACACGAAGTAGGTCGAGTCGTAAAGTGTACTACATGAGACGTATCTTCAATTTATCCGTCCCATTGTTATATGTCGGAACCGTATAAGAAAAGGGTTAAAACTTGTTTAGACAACAAGGTACAGGTCAAGATTGACAACGAAGAACTGTACGTATGTCCAAAGAGTCCTCCGTCCATTCCACCAGACCATAAGGGTAGAGAATTCTTTAAAGGTCAAACAACACTAGGTGTGTCAGTTGCTGAAATCGTATCAGTCACTTTGTCTTGATCTACAAAAACCTTAAGGGAATTGAAAAAGATACTAGGTCGTCTACAACCACTATTCTTTAACCAATGTCCCTTTTTGTTCCATATAGGTCATAGTGTTTGTCTAACTTCAAAGATTACTGTCTAGGTTACCAGTCTCTTCAAGGTGCAAAACGTCATCAAACCCTTTACGGTTATTCTCGTAACAGAAGGATTCTTACTCTCTTTTTCCATATGACCGGACCAAGACAGTAGAACCTTTTCGACAGAGGAAGTCTACAGTAGACGAAGTAAAGAATCTTCAGAAACAAAAGTTCAGTGGTCACGTTCAGGTGAGACCCAAACTACGAAAGAAATATACACTACACAATTAGGTTCTCAGATAAAGAAAACCTTAAACTACTGTGTTCTAACCAATTGTCATGGACTAACTCCGGAAAAGTCACCCTAACTTTCCTCAGAAAGATCTCCACTTTAAAGGTCTGACGTCTCACACCACAAATTCCAAAGCAGAGGGTCCTTATGTGATACTTGTCTAATGACTTCAACCAATAAAGACATTGTATGTAAAATTCTATGATTGGTCTAATGCTGACTATTGTAGTATGGTCCTGTATAGTCTTAAAATATTTTAAAGACCTTGTAAATATATATAAAAACCCTTGTAAATATAATTATTGTAAGTGGTACGTAATATTGGATTCTTCCAAATAGTAGTGAATAAATTGTCACGAAGGGTATGTCAAATGGTACGGTTTACTCGGATTAATCAAACTAAAGAGAAAAACATTTCTTTCTCTTGTTTAGAAAACTCTACAACATCCTCGAGAGACTTTTACAGGTCACAATGAAAGTCCAGTCTTTCTGAAATAAATCTTAAACTAGAACCCCTTCAAACAGTTTTTGTAGTCTTCCCAAGTCTGTAGACTGATTTATACTAGCGTATAATAATATTTAGTTATGAAATAATGGATTCTTCCAATGTATCCAGACTCGTTTTAAATCGAGAAAATCTTAAATTTTTGAAACAAAAGTATTCATTTTTGTTTCTAGACTGACTCTATTGTACTTCGTGTGTTTTTATTAAAACCATTTTGTGTTTTAGAAGCGAAAGATCTGTTCTCATGAATTTTCCATTCTTTCTTTTGAAAGTATCTTAAAATAGTCTTCGTCTAGTATCAGGTTCGTTTGAAACCAGAAAGTCATCTACTACTTTTTAATTCAATGTTAAAATGCATTCATGTGATAACTATAATTTCGAATAAAAAATTTTTTCGAATGTTGTTTAAGAAAACTAGAATGGGTAGGACTAGTGAGTATTTTCAGGAAAGGGTCTAAGAGAAAGGTTTTAGGATGTTGAAAGAATTATGGGGAATTCTAAAATAAGACACAAAAAGGAGAAAGGGAAAGACTTTACTATTCGGACGAAATCCAGTCAATGAAAGAAAATAAAGTTGTTTTTATATAGAGAATATGGAGGAATTGGTAGGATAAAAAGAATATATACTTCTAAAAAGTGAATTATAAAGAACATCGAAATTAATAAAATTTCCTAATCTTAAGAATTGGGAACCATTGGAACCAAAGATTATTTCGTAAGAAATCAGTTAAATACTTATGTGAAGTATTAAAGATCTTAGCACGAAAGAGTATCATGTCAAGAAATCGTACCATGTTTTGTACAAATGATTCTTTTGGTTTATAGAAATCATTGAGACAGTTTCTTTCGGTTTTGACCTATTTGGATACAAGCCATAAATGAAAAAGTCACAAAAAAGAATAAACTTTTACTAAGTCTATAAGTCACTTAAATTGAGTGATAAATCGACTTGAATTGTTTTAAAATTCCAAGATCCCATGGTCTTCTAAATTCTTTAAAAATTTTCAAATAGATTTCCGATAAGACACATGTAGATAAATTAAATGAACAAAAAATTTTTAATATCAATCTAATTAATACTTTCAGACTAGTATGACAATAAAAAGAACGACTTAATGGTAATTTCGAGTCACGTCATGAAACTCTTATCGAAGTCCGAACTAGGAACCCAACCCTTCTATGGGACCTAATTCTTTACCGTTAAGTGAGGTTATAAGAACGAACCTTTTAAAGTGTCTGTCTCCTCGGATCGTCTGCCATCAGGTCACCAAGCGTTTCAGTCTGTGCTGACTAGTGTGTGTATGTGTGTGCAATCTCAGGTACTCTATTGAAATTTACGAGGAAGATCGTGTCCCATATATAGAACTCCCCCTTTTTCGTAACGGAGTTTAAAAAGGACTTCTCGGGTCTATTATGTCGGTAATATTTTTACAAAACAAATAACACATTCTAAAAACGTGTTGACAAAATAGGGAAACTATATAGAGACTTCGAACTTCTAGGAACTTAAACAAAAAAATTATCCTGTATTACGAATTATAAAACAAAGCAATCATTGTAAAGATTAATATCTTTTTAACAGTAAACTTGTATGACAAATGGTTAAATAACCCACGTTAAATCACGTCAAATAAACCGTGGACAGGGTTTTCCTTTTGTTATGGAAACTCTTTAGGACATACTACACAAGAGATCGTTACATGACAACCGTTTTCTCCTCTGACGATCGTCATGGTGAATGTTGTACGTAGACATAGTGACAATGTAACCTGAGTGGTGTAACTTAAGTCGTTTAGGTCAGCAAAATCTAAAACAAACAAACAAAAACCAGAAGGAGACTCAAGACACTCACGAAAGATACTAAATAAGTAGAACCGTGGATTGTGATATACCTTGGTTCATGTATAAAACATCAACGACTAAATGTTTCTTGGTGACATATACAAAAAGTCTGAACTGACCAGGTACGAGGTTAGAATAGACAATAAGATCGACCTAAAAAAACAAATATCTCATTCTATCTGTGAACTCCAGTTTCTTTGTCCTTAATTCCAATGAAAGATTGACATGGTGTCTCAATGTACACTACCAAAACAAAAAATCATACAAGATTATTAATAAACTTCTGTCTGTATGAAAACTGTAACAAAACATGTCCCTGAACAAACTATGAAGTAGATGAATCTTTCTTTTATTAAAGGGGGTAAAGTACATATCAGACTCTCTCTCGTATAACAAATCCCAGACACCTACCTATCTAAATAGGAAAGACACGTTCTTTCCGTGTCCGGGTCTAACAAAAAGTAATGTCCCAAACCCGTTCCTTTACATTGTATCAGATCTTACCTGTCATCTATTAGTCTTGTTATCAAGTCATAGTCAATCCTATGTCCTCGTAAGAAGAACTAGTCAATCCTAATTGCGAAGGGGGGTTTTCCCTCAGAGTCCAAGTTCCATGGTGGTAGGTCAGACTTCGAGAAAAGAACCCGTATTAAAATGGTTCGACATGAGTTTCGTCAACTGGAGGGAATTACAAGAGTGGTATGTACTAACGAACCATGTCAACAAACCATGTAGGAACCATGTCAAGGAACCCGATGAGATCATCCCAACCGAAATAACTGTCTAGGCTGTCCTGGCATCGTCAAAACTTGTCTACGTGGACAAACTCACAATCTAAAGACGTCTTCTCCCATCACCTTTAAACCCTTGTCGAATGAGTTTATTAATAAGGTTGAAAACGGGGGTTACTTTTCTTCGGAATGACTACACCCTTCTTAAGTAGTCCATGTATTAGAGTCTCAGGAGTCATGGAAGGAAATAAAGGAAACCCATTTTACCAAATACATACTTTCTTTGTAATCTACCTTTGAAGGTCAATCCAACATTCGACGATATTCTGTCCTTGGTCTACTGGACTGTCCAATGGAGTCTACGTCTACCACAATCTGCCTGTCTGTCTCTACATCTATATCTATAACAATAAAGATTGGTCTCTCAACTGCATCTTTTGTTAAAGAGACTGATGAGGTTTCCAATGACATATGAATTCCTTCACGAAGTTGAGGAGTTTCTGAAATCAAACAAGTTGAGTACAAATACTCTGACGTAAACTTTTAACGACTATTAAAAATTGTAGTAATCTAAAACATCCTTACATTTAAAGTTCCTTACATCTCACCCTTTACTAATATAAGTCAAAGTCCGACTCAGTGATTCAGCACAGACTGAGAACGCTGGGATACCTGATATCGGACGGTGCGAGGAGACAGGTACCCCGAAGAGGTCCGTTCTTATGACCTCACCCATCAGTAAGGGAAGAGGTCCCCTAGAAGGGTTGGGTCCCTAGTTTGGACACAGAGGACGTAACGTCCGTCTAAGAAATGGTTGACTCGATGCTCCCCACCCCTCTATGTCTGATACTCTATTAGTTGACTTCCACTAAAGTCTAGCACTAAAAATCTTTATTTGTCCTATAATATATATACACACACACACACCACCTCTTACTGACTCCTTCCCGACGAAGTCTGGCCCACCAGACCCTCCTGGAGAGACTCCACCCCAGCAGACTCGACTCGGGACTGACTATCCTTCGTCGACCGGGACGTGTATGGTCGTCCTTCTCGTAACGTCCGTCTTCCTTATTAAGCACGTCCGCACTTTGTCCTCACTTGGAGACACAGTACACCGACCGTACGTCGGCACCCACACGTGAATAATGTATGTCCTTAATACTTTACCCTTATATCACAAATTATACATTCTCAACATAAAACTTTGTAGTTTTTGTATCATCTCGTGTGAAGACTTCTCCTCCGGCCTTTACGCCTAAGACCGATGAAGTAATTGAAAAGACCCAGAAACAACAGGAAGCTCACCTCCATCCACAATCAAGAAGTCCGTATTTTACAATACCAATAAGATTTGGTGTCACGCGGAAGTATAAGAGACATGAAAGTTCTGTCGTCCATATCATTATTTAACCTTGACAAGACCACGAAAGAAAGGACTTCACACGACGATAGGGCTTCAATATTAATCCTCGGTCTACTTTTCGAAGGTCAAGTCTAGTTGTTGACAACGAACATGAACTAACATTACACTCGAAATTTTCCCTTGTCGTCTACAAATTGTCAATTTAGTAAAATTCCCAATCTCCATACCCCGACCCATTGGTCGGACGACATACTCAAGACCCTTTTGGGTCCTTTAACTCTTACAATCGAACCCAAACACTCCCGCCACTCCAGCACTACTTACCTCCAATCTCTCTGCCACGTCCTACGAGTACGTGACTCTTAAGTTACGTCTTTAGGGTCTTTGTGGGTCTTTACGATTTGTCGTTGTCTTTACTCTTTTTATTTACTCGTCAAAAATTATGAAAACAAGGAAAAGTGTCTACCACATCTTCTATTCGTATCCACAGGAGAGGGGGTTTTTCATTTGGATCCCGTCTTTCGGTCGATGGCCTGGGAGACAAGGATAACAGAAAGTCATACGGGTGTTCCCAGACTGTGTCACTCACGGGTCACCCAGGAACGACTTAGACTTAAGATCAAACTTATCCTCTTACCTGAATGTACCGTAACTTATGTACTGTGAGTAAAAAAATCGAACGAGACCTGAGAGTACAGTAGAGAGTCTGTTTATAATAACTGAATAGATAAGTCAGTACATGTCATTATGTATCTCTAACGGGTTCTTATTGAAAGGGTCTACGTATCATAATTTTTTTCTTTCTGAAACTACATGATTAATATCTTAATTCGTCATCAACTATAGTCCATTTCGTAGACGGACGTTACGTCCTCTGGGTCCAAACTAGGGACCCAAACCTTCTAGGGGACCTCTTCCTTTACCGTTGGGTGAGGTCATGAGAACGGACCTTTTAAGGTACCTACCTCCTCGGACCATCCGATGTCAGGTACCCCAGCGTTTCTCAACCTGTACTGACTCGCTGAAGTGAAAGTGAAAGTGAAACCATAGTCCGTAAGTAGAAAAACAAACAGTCATAGAAGAAAAAGAGGAATTATAAAATTAAAACAAATGTTGAATAATATTTTATACTCATTACGTACATGTATTAAACTTTCAAGTCTCTCATAAACTTTTATACTTTATGTATTATGGACGGAAGGAAAGAGACAACTCAGGGGGACTGAGGAAAAGAGTTTACAGGAGATTACCAGTTTTCGGTCTGAGTAATAAAGGTAGGTTTCTAGACATAAAGCACAGAGTGAACTTACTGGTTGGTAAACATAGATTTCGTTCTTTAATAATGGTCAAAATGTACATAAGAAGGCTCTGCGAAGTTTTCACTTTCACAATCAACGAGTCAGCACAGACTGAGAAACACTGGGGTGCCAGGCATCGAGTGTCCCTAGGAGACAAGTACCTTAAGAGGTACGTTCTGTCAAATTCGGATTAGGTATATATCGTCTACACAAAAAAAGCCTGTATTTACCTATTCGTGTATTTACACACTTCGTGCGGAAAGGGACGAGTCGACCAGAGTGAACGCGAGTAGGAAGGACCACCGATGTACATAAGGTGCTATGTCTACGTCGGGCCGACTAAGAGGGTCCGGGGGTGACTCCTCACACGTCCAATAAAAGTCAGAGACGAGTAAATTCGTCACGACGTCCCTCGTAGGGAGGACAAGACATCCCGGGGACACTACGAGGAAGGTTCACCACCTTAAACACTCAGTCTAACATGTATATAAAATTGACTACAAAACGATTTAAAAGAACGTTCCTCTAATGTGATCAAATGAGGGTGTCCGTCATTTTCCCCGAACAAAAGGTGTCGGAGTTGTCGTGACCCATTATCGTTTATAAAATTATAAACGGTTAGATTATGCACTAATTACTTCAGAGGAACAAACCTCAATGTCACGAAATTTATTCAAATCTTATAACAGTATAACCAATACTTCCCCGAACCAAGAAAAAATTTTTTTGTCGAAAGTCAAGTCAAGTCAGTGAGTCAGTACAGACTGAGAAACGTTGGGGTACTTAGCGTCGTGCGGTCCGGAGGACAGGTAGTGGTTGAGGGCCTCAAGTGGATCTGAGTGCAGGTAGTTCAGTTACTACGGTAGGTCGGTAGAGTAGGAGACAGTAGGGGAAGAGGAGGACGGGGTTTAGGGAGGGTGGTAGTCCCAGAAAAGGTTACTCAGTTGAGAAGCGTACTCCACCGGTTTCATGACCTCAAAGTCGAAATCGTAGTAAGGAAGGTTTCTTTAGGGTCCCGACTAGAGGAAGTCTTACCTGACCAACCTAGAGGAACGTCAGGTCCCCTGAGAGTTCTCAGAAAAGGTTGTGGTATCAAGTTTTCGTAGTTAAGAAGTCGTGAGTCGGAAGAAGTGTCAGGTTGAGAGTGTAGGTATGTACTGGTGTCCTTTTTGGTATCGGAACTGATCTGCCTTGAATCAGCCGTTTCATTACAGAGACGAAAACTTACATGATAGATTCAACCAGTATTGAAAAGAAGGTTCCTCATTCGTAGAAAAGTAAAGTACCGACGTCAGTGGCAGACGTCACTAAAACCTCGGGTTTTTTTATTTCAGACTGTGACAAAGGTGACAAAGGGGTAGAGAAAGGGTATATCACTACCCGGGTCTACGGTACTAGAAGCAAAAGACTTACAACTCGAAATTCGGTTGAAAAAGTGAGAGGAGAAAGTGAAAGTAGTTCTCCGAAAACTCAAGGAGAAGTGAAAGACGGTATTCCCACCACAGTAGACGTATAGACTCTAATAACTATAAAGAGGACCGTTAGAACTAAGGTCGAACACAAAGAAGGTCAGGTCGCAAAGAGTACTACATGAGACGTATCTTCAATTTATTCGTCCCACTGTTATATGTCGGAACAGTATGACGAAAGGGATAAACCTTGGTCAGACAACAAGGTACAGGTCAAGATTGACAACGAAGGACTGGACGTATGTCTAAAGAGTTCTCCGTCCAATCCACCAGACCATAAGGGTAGAGAAAGTCTTAAAAGGTGTCAAATGACACTAGGTGTGTCAGTTTCCGAAACCGTATCAGTTATTTCGTCTTTATCTACAAAAAAGACCTTGAGAACACGAAAAAGGTACTAGGTCGCCTACAACCGTTAAACTAGAGACCAAGGAGACGGAAAAGATTTTGGTCGAACTTGTAGTCCTTCAAGTGTCAAGTGCATAACGACTTCGGACCGAACCTCTTAAAACTCGTAATGAAATGATCACACACTCTACTCACGTTAACACGTCATCAAACTCGTAAGAAACCGTAACGGAAAGAAACTTTAACCTTACTTTTGACTGGAAAAGGTCAGGACACCGGTGACGACTCAAAAGGTTTAAACGACCGTATAACTCACGTCGTGAAAGTCTCGTAGTAGAAAGTCCTAAACTTTGTCGAGTTGACCTTAAGGTAGTGGAGGTGATCGAAACAAACATCACTACGAAAGATTCCGGGTGAACTGAAGTGTAAGGTCCTACACACGAGATCTACTCACTGTCGAAATGACTCTATATTCAGTGAGTAAAGACCACATAAGTCACCAAAAAATCATATAAGTCCATACACGTTGGTAGTGGTCAATTAAAACCTTATAAAAGTAACGGAGTTTTTCTTTAAGACACGGGAAATCGGTAGTGGGGGGAATGGGGGTAGAGAGGGACTGGGGAGTCAGGGATTCGTTAGTAAATAGATCAAAGATAAAGATCTAAAGGAATAAAACCTGAAGGCATACTTACCTTAGTAAAATCATAACTAGAAACTACTAACTGAAGAAAGTGAATACAAAGCTTTATTGCACTCAACATCGTTCAACAGTCGTGAAGTAAGGGAAAATACCGACTCATTACAAGGTAACATGTCTCTAAGGTATATTACGAATATATCAGTAGGGAACCACCTGTAAATCCGACGAAGTCGGAAAACTGACAATACTTATCATAACGATATTTGTTCACACGTTTT
This sequence comes from Capra ibex, assembly GCA_006410555.1. Taxonomy (NCBI): domain Eukaryota; kingdom Metazoa; phylum Chordata; class Mammalia; order Artiodactyla; family Bovidae; genus Capra; species Capra ibex. The sequence continues at coordinate 544,154 of SJYO01050114.1, read as the reverse complement.
AACTACCCAGTATACCGTTGTGACATGCACTACTTGACGGTCCGACAAAAGGATTTTCCGACAGGGTAAAGTGTAAGGGCGATCATCTCATGTGACACAGTCCTAAAACTAAAGAGACGTAGGAAAAGTCGAGAAAATTTGAAAAACTAAGATAATAGGATCATCCATATTTTATCATAGAGTAACACCAAAACGAAACGTAAAGAAACAACCGATTACTACAACGCGTAGGAAGTACACAAATAATCAGTAAACGTATAGAAGGAACTTTTTTATGGACCAAAAGAATCAAACTTCACATCAACTAAATGTCACAACACAATTGATGACGACATGTCGTATCACTAAGTCAACATAACAACAAATCAACGATTCAACACAAGTTGAGAAAAAGTTCGGGCACCTGACATCGGTGGTCCGAGGAGACGGGCACCCTAAAAGGTCCGTTCTTATGACCTCGCCCAACAGTAAAGGAAGAGGTCCCCTAGAAGGACTGAGTCTCTGACTTGGACACAGAGGACGTGACCGTCCGTCTAAGAGATGGTGACTCGCTAGGCCCTTCGGGACTAAGTCAAAGTGTATGCATATACACGTAAGAAGAAAATATACAAGAAAAGATAATACCGAATAACATCGTGTGACTTATATCAAGAGACACGATGTGTCATGCTGGAACGACAAATAGGTAAGACATATATTTTCGAATGTAGACGATTGGGGTTAGTGGGTGAAGTTTTATAAATTTATAAAACGGGTAAAAAATTAATTATTTAAAAAAGACTAATATATTTATCAAGAACATCTCTAAAACCTTTGATATCGTTTCATAAAAAATTAATAAGTTTAATGAGGGTGGTTCGTGAAAATCAATAACAATCTGAGTCTCAACTATATATCCGTGTCAAAGAATTTACCTTTGATTGTGACAAGGTGTTTTGTAAAATAATACCAAGGTTCAATGTTGTACTCTTGTTGAGCAACTCTTCACTGTGAAAATCGGATAATGGACAATGTTATTATTGAATGATAACGAGTCATTCGAAACCAAACTGATGAAAAGAGTGAGACGTCACTTAAACTAAACGGTCAAAATCACAAAAAGTGGGGCCACACACACGGGACAACATAAATCTCCTTCTATGTTTCTCTTTCATTAACAAAACAACATGTCACTTGAACCTAATCCATGAATTGGAGAGACACGAAGTCAAAGAAAACATTTTTATTTTGACTATTTTATTATGTCCAGAGGATTACCCCATTTAATGTTCATTTCGTGGACCGAAATTTTGTCATGGACCGTGTTTAATATTTGATTCATTTACACAAGGGGAAACGAGAGGTCGGTACTACCAGGAAAAAAAAAAAAGTAACTTTATATTAATTAAATTTTACAATGCAATCGAAGTCGTTCACGAATCGTATCATTAAACCACAAGAAGATGTAATTCTTTACAAGTGGTGTCATTCAGATCAATAGTAGACAGTGATATGTTTCGCAAATGTTATAACAACTAGTACAAGTGACACGACACGTAATAGAGAAGTGCTGAATGAAATATTGCTCTTCAGACACGGAGAATCAGTGGGAAACGTGCGTGAGGAGACGAGGAGAAGGGACAGTGGCGGCCAAACAGGAGACGCGGACACTCTTACCTGGAAAAACTAGGGGTCGACACGAGAGACGGGGTCTTGGAACCGTCTTCGACGAGAGTGAGGGACCCAGTGAGAGGGCAGGGTAGAGACGAAGACGGACGACTTGTGGATAAGGTGGGAGTCCCGAGATGAGGCCGGAGTGGAGGAGTCCCTTATCAGGAACTGGACACGAATGTCCGGAGGGCTCCTGGTATAGACAGACACAATCCGAAATCACTTCTGACGGAAGAGTCGACTTTTCAGTAGAAAGAGTCGTGGTGTAGCGGTCACAGGTCGAGTCCGGACTGTATAAAAACAACTTCGTTTCCTGTTCACTTACGAGACCCTCCTCCTTAGAACAAAGACACGAACGATGGGGTCGGAATGGAAGTTCCAATCAACCCTCAGGAAACTAGTGTTATTTAGTGGTAGACGAGAGATGTATGAAGAGATTACCCTACGTCCCAAAAAGTGAAATGTCAACCCTTCTTGTCCGAATGTACTATCATCCTGACAACGGTATTAAGACAGTGACACAAGGACCCGTTGAGGACAGAAACGAGAACAAGGGTACTTCGCGGAGGTCGGTCCGGGACTAGGCACTCCCCACACCCCTTCCCCCACCTGTCCCCGGAAGTCTAGGTACTCCTGTCTCGCCTCGAGCGGTCCGAATCGTCCCGGTGCGACACGAGTCAGAAGGACTGCTCAGCCCCCACGAGTCCAGTAAGTCGGGACCACTGGACGACGTCCTCCCCTGGTAGACACGAAACACACTGCGTTCTCCAGTATCGCCACTACGTCCCTCCTCCGCAACCCAAATGAGTACAACCCACTACCCTCCCCAACGGGTTCGGGGAATCCCTCATACCGAAACTGTCATTACGGCACCCTTCTGTAACGTCTCAAAATTTGTCTAATCAAGTTTACCTACTACCCGGCCCTACGATACCACCTGTACTTCTGTCTAAAACGACTACCCGACTGACACCGTCCACTCTCCTTCTCCCCCTGACCACCGACCCATAAACTCAAACTCGAGTCTACAACATGACCGGGTCCGTTTGGGTTGTCGACCGGTGGTGCACAGGTCCGTCAATGATGTCCCCTCCTCAATTTTTACTCTTACCGACTCTCTAGGGTCGTCCGACCTAGAGACAGGTTTCTACACTCACAGGTGCTCACAGGTTTCTACCTCTCGGAACACTACTTTCTGTCTCCCTTCTCGTACCTGTTTCTTCACCCCCTACTCCTCTTGGGGTGAAACACACAAAGTAACAGAAACTCTTTCAACTCTCAATCCCCACTGTCACACTCTTAATCCGTCAAAATTGAAGGATGTACTCGGTCAAAACCCCCCAGAAATGTCCCATTCAGAATCTTTAACAGTAGATCATAATTATCAATATAATGACGTAAAATAACAAAATTTAATAGTTTGGAATCTTGACCTTCATTGGAAACTCGTCACAAAGAGGAATAATCGTGGTGTAAGATTGTTTGATTCGTTGGACAGTAAGGGAGTCAACATACTAAAAAAAAAAGAAAACCAATAAATTTGACAAACATGACCTTTGATACTATTACGAATCAATACACTTTTAATATTTGGTTTTTCATGATATGTCAAGATTTCACTTGTAGATTTGAATTGGTCCCTCCTCTTTCAGAAGTCAAAGACTGAAAAAGGTCAACTCAAATCGATCAGTCAAAAGAACACTCAACATATTAGGTTCAAAACGGTACTGAATAGAGAAGTTAAGTGTCTCAAACACAAAGTGTTTCATCGGAATTTTAAGTCGTCAGACGTCATTGACACTGTGTGGTTCCGATAATGTACGAATGGTGTCGTATTAACAAAACTACTCTACTGTACTATACATATTGTTTACATACACACCGACAGAGACATTTCTCCAATTAGAGAGAAACATAATTCAAAAAGACTCCTACTAAGACAAATATTGATCTGAGATCTAGTACGACTACGTCCTACTTGAAAAATCTGATTCACGAAATTTACTACGATTCAGAGATATTCAAGTCACTCAGACCGACGTAGACCCTAGGTGTGATCAAATGGTCACTTTCCACGATATATATTCTGTATTTTGAAGACGAATCATCTTACGATACTAAAATTGTTAAATGAAATCTTAGTTTTGAATCTCAGATCAACTGAACCATATCCATTGTGACGTCGTGTGTCTGTGTCCTTAAGTACAAGCAATCGAATCTTCAAGTATCTCCCCACACTTTTAGATAAAGTTTTTCTTTACAGATTAAAATCTTCGAAGATGAAATGTATGGTCTTGAAAACAAAGTCATTTATCGAACCCATTAAAAGGACGACCGTGTTCAACTTTTCACGTAAGACAACCTTTCCTTTTTTCTTTTATTGGACTGTTCTTTGATATTCGGACAAATACTTCACTTCCTTGTCCTTCTTCTTTCATTTGTAGTGGTGTCCAAATTAAAAGTATAAAGTATAAAGGACAATGTACATAAACCAACGTTCGTTGTTTTTCGTTGAGGTCGATTCGTGAATCCGTTTGTTCTTTAACAACCTGTGTCTACCCCAGTGAGTGTCTTAGTTTCTCTTTTGTGACTTGTCGATCTGGATCGTGATCCATAAAATTCCTTTCCTCACTTGTCTTTCTTAGAAAATTCCTCAACAGTTTTACCGAACAGTCGAGAAAAGGTAAGATAACATGCGACAAACTCAAAGTTTAAGCACCCTTCTAGACTAACTGGATTAAACTCAGTAGCGAATGGGTAACTGTCAGGGAGGTCTGACGTACCTCCCGTCCTGACTCCCCAGAAATTTCCTTCTCACCTTCGACAATACTTTTTACTCCTGGACCTCGATCTGTTCCCTTTTTGTCACTTACAAGTAATACGGGTGGAACATCGGTGTCAGTCATCATCACTAAGACGTGCTGATCTCATTCACGGTCTATCAATGACAGAAAGAGAAGTCTTTGTCGAGAACAGTCGAAACATAAGTAATCAATTGACACCACTTTTATAATACGGTGAAACTTAACCTCTCCCTAGTAAAGGGAACTTAAACTCTTAGAGAAAAAGTACATCAAAATATTTAACAGGTCTACTGGTCATTAAAGACTATACCTCATTTTTATTAGATCTTAGTGAAAAGAACAAACGAAGTTAAAAAAAAAAAAGTCGTTCAAGAATATGAACTTCATACATAACGGTCTTTCAATAGTACTATTAAGAGTCTTCCATTTATACATAAGAAGAAAAGATGTAGAGGCACATCTCTCTTATAAGAAACAGAAGGACTTACTTGACCATCTAACAAATGTAAATTTCAGATAAAGGATCCTAAAGGGACCACCAGGTCACCAATTCTTAGACGGACGGTCACGTCCCTTGTGTCCAAGTTAGGGACCAGGTCCTTCGAGGTGTACGGCACCCGGTTGATTCGGGCGTGAGGTGTCGACGACGCGGATTTGAGACCTCGGACACGAGGTGTCATTCTCTTCGGTGACACCACTCTTCAGACACGTGGTGTCGACCTCTCCCCGAGGAGAGCGATGTTGGTCTCTTTCGGGTACGTTACGTCACTTCTGGGTCCCTTCGGGTTTCCTTTTTTACTTCTTAACACACAAAATTTCAGATAAAGGAATCTTGAATATGGGTGGGATAAGAACAGGACGGTGAAGATGGAAAGAGGAACAGGGAGTATAAGAAGAGGGGATCGACCAGTCCATGATTCCCTGGACCCCGTCGAAAACACTTTGAGTTTTGTTAGTTTTTCGGGTACCTTGTCCTTAACTTTACACAACCCCATTGTAACACGGTAATCGGAACTTCTCGTCACCGGTGACGAGTCACGACGGGGTGTCGGTACTTGAGCCGTTCGCGCGGTTCCACCGGTCCATGCGAGCCAAATACACCCGGACAGGGTCTCCACGTACCAGAGTGGGCCCCACTCACTAACACGTGTGTCCCTTGACAAGTTCCAGAGACTCGTGTTCACCCGGGAGGTCAGGTACTCCTTTTCCCACCCCTGGGGGTGGCACGGTTCTCCTTCTCCCTCCCGACTCGTCGGGATTCCTTTGGCCGACGTCTCTTCCTGACTCGGCGGAAGGAGGGTCGCGTGTGGGTCTGGAAATGTGCCTGTCTCTCCGTCCATGACGAATCCTGTAATTCGGTCGACACTTACTGTCTCGACCAGTCGTGAGATCGAACTATGTCCCACACCTATTCTCTGTACATCATTCAAGGTTGGTGTCTGACTTCCAACACTTTTCTCTTGGACGATTTCTGGTTTTGGAACGTCGAATTAAGACGTTCAATTTCGTAAGGTGTCACCTGTCATTGTGTAAGTGTCAATCTTCTGAAGGTAAGCCGCACCACTGTAGGGTCGATAAGATCTGATCGTGCATTGACCAACATATACGGGTCTGTGTTTCGAAAAATAGGTGTCGACCGATAAGTCAATTATTTTTCCAAACACTGATCCGTATATGTAGTCAATAAACGATAAATACCATTAGTCCTATAGCGGTTTATTTATCTTCAAAAGATTAATATTTACATAGTCGGTCTAAAATTAGTTATTCATCCCTTATTTTGTCGGAAACATTTGTGATCCGGTGTCCGAGTAAGTCAGAAATAGTAGTATGAACTCATTCATTAAAACGAAAGTCACAATTTGTTATGGTTGTTTTCCGCATGGTTTTAGGAGTGTATGGAACCCACATCTGAAAGGACCCCAAAAGGTAATAATTACTTCAGTTTCTGTTTAAAATATTGAAAGAACTCTATCGATTTTGAATGTACCGTTAGAGACATACATCCCTATAATCTCATAATCTCATAATTTTCTTTGACTGGAAGGTAATAAAAGATGAGTTCTGTCCCAAAACCAATTTACGTTAAAAACAAGACAAAATTTTAGAGTATATACGAGACAGGTAGGGTGATCAATCGACGTTCTGTCAACTGGAGTCTGTTTCAATTCAGGAAGACCTTCGAGTAACGGATCTCTATCCCTCTGCCAAATGAACGATAACTGTGACAAATCAATCTTTATTCATGTTCACAGAGTCATCTAGTCACCTTTAGTTAATACTATCATCTAATTCTTCATCTTTGAAGAAAATGGAACTCCTTTTGTATTTCTGATTATAGTGACTTTATACTTATCCTTTTCTCACCTTTTATTTCGTATCTTGATTAAGATTGGCTGTCTTCAAAATATCTCTAATGACTCCATTTGATACTCCTCGAAACGTTGTGAATTATTTAAGAGGAATGGGTAAAATCGAAAAATTTTAACAACCGAGGACAAAAATGGCTAGACTCAAAAGTAATCAGAAGGAAAAAGAATGTGTTAATCTTCCTTTTCTTAACTTTAAAAATACGGAGTCAAAAGAAGATCGTGAAGAAAGATTCCAACAACACTCCTAATTCACTCAACTATCTACATTTCCTAAATCTTGTCACGAACCGTGTAGTATTTACGATATATATATATATATATATATATATATATATATACTTAATGATAATAACAATTCTTACTAGGTCTACAAGTTCTCACTCTTCAGTCTCAAGATTATCTTACGATATCAATGAATCCCCGAAAGGTCTACCGAGTCACCATTTCTTAGGTGGACGGTTCGTCCTCTACACCCAAGCTAGGGACCCAGTCCTTCTAGGGGTCCAAGCTAAGGACCCAGTCCTTCTATGGGACTTCTTCCTTTACCGTTGGGTGAGGTCATGAAAACGGACCTCTTAGGGTACTTGTCTCCTCGGACGGTCCGATGTCAGGTACCCCAGCGTCTCTCTGTTCTAAAACGTTGATTTATTGGTGTATCAATGAATCTGAGTTTCGATATTTTTGGATCGACTGGAAAGACAGTTCTCAAGTCACTATTAAGACGATGTATTTGGAGATTATAAGAAAAGAATGTAGGTAAGTAGTTTCCAAGGAAAACTTGGATTATACAATCCGTCACACGAGACACCCTCAACATCTCTGGTTGACCTATATCTGTGACAGAAATACTATGAACCTTAAATGAAGGTTTTCATTATTCTTGGTTTTATCGATATTAGTTTTTACACGAATCATCTTTTTGTGTGAGCTTCCTCCCTCTCTAATGAAAGTCAATCCTTTTGGAACTTCCTTTATCGTGAACTTGTACAGACTCACCTACACCGTAAGTTTTTACCTCATTCCTTCGTGTCTAAACAGTAACCTCCTGTGCTACACTCCTTTCCACATCCCTTCCCTTACCTAGACCCGACCTGCTACCAGGTCCGACAGAAATTCAGTACACGAGGGAAAACACTTAACTCCCTCTCCCACCACCACCATTGTTACCATCGGAGACCGACGGTTCGTAGTACACCAAGAAGTGGGAACAACAACTTAAGACGTACTATTGGTCTACTCAATTCATAACAAAAGGGATAAAATCTCTACTCCTTTGCAACATGTGAATCTTTTATTAGCGTACTGGCAAACTCGTGTCCTTCCTTTCACTTTCACAATCGGTGAGTCAGTACAGGTTGCGACACGCTGTGGTGTCTAACGTCGGACGGTCCGAGGAGAAAGGCACCCTAAGAGGTCCGTTTCTCATGACCTCACCCAACGGTACGAGAGGAGGTCCCTAGAAGGGCTGGGCCCCTAGTTTGGACCCACAGAACGTAACGTCCGTCTAAGAAATGATAGACTCGGTGGGCCCTTCGGGTCCTCAACCAAACTTTTACTCCCCAAAGAAAGACTGTATGGACCGACGGAGAAGTCTTAGAGGTCCCTAACTAACTGTCTATTAATCTATGGATAAGATGGTAGAACTCTTATGGTCAACTATGTCTAATCTTAAAAGAAGTAATGATGAAGACTTAAAAGTCGTCTAAAAAGACGGGGGTCACAAAGGGTCTTTGGACTATTCTACCAAACAGACAGAAAGAGGTTCTGGAAAAGACTTTTCCATCGTTCACTCGTACGTCAGACACGTCTCAACCTACCAACCTCCCTCGTGAGTAAGACCGACTTCACTGCCCCAGGACGTAGGTGTTCCGACTGACAGGGTAAAGGCATAGTCTATTTATCGTAATAGACACATTAGTTCAGGATTAAGTCTTACCTTAAGTCCCAGACACACGGAACCGAGGTACGAGAAGGACCGAAACAAAGGTCTAGACATTTTGTAGTCATTTTTATGGAGACATACGGACCCAAGTAACACCCCATTTCATTTTTAGTCATGTACCTTGTCAAGTATTCGACGAGTGACGAAATATTTGTAACAAAGATATTAGTATCAGAACACTCCGTCAATATAGGAGTCTCCGAAGATCTATATATCCCCAGAAACAAGGACGTGACATCGCCGAAGTCTACCGAATAAAATCGAAGAGGAAAAAAGATTGTCTGAGTTGACAGTACAGAAACATAACCGTAATACGAAGGGGGACTACGGGTGAGGAGGGAGATAAACGACGAAAATTAGTCGTCAGTTGATCTTTTGGTGTCTTATCTTGAACAATCGTCATACAGATTTTAATTTCATTAAAACAAGAAGAAAAAGTGTTCCCCACTTTCCTTCAAAAAAAATTTAGAGTCAACCAAATTTTAAAGTACAAATAAAAACTTTAGAAAAAAATTCAAGAATTCGTAAAAATCTTTAATTATTACGAACGTGAATTAGGAAGTTCGTCACGTTTTCGTGTATTCTATTTTTTTCTAGACTACGGAGGGAGGGAAAGGGAAGAGTTATTGAGGGATCTTTATTAGTCATAAACACCTTACTTATATGTTTTATCCGAGTACTATAAGACGTGGAGCAAAAAAACTGGTTTGATAATTGGAAAAACATAATCATGTAATAACCAACATACGTGTACACGATTCAGTGAAGTCAGCACAGACTGAGAAACGCTGGGACACCTGGTATCGGGTGGTCCGAGGAGACAGGCATCTTGAGAGGTCCGTTCTTATGACCCCACCCAACGGTACGACAGGTCCCCTAGGAGACCTGGGTCCCTAACTTGGCACAGAGAAATACAGAGGACGTAACCGTCCGTCCAAGAAATGGTGATGACGGTGGATCCTCCGGGTGTAATAACCAATAACGACACATTCTCTTAGGGGTCCTGAATCACCAAACTGACATATATAATGGAGTCAAGGAGACCCATTTCTCAAGTCATCACCGAATTGACCCATGAAACGACTTCCAAAGTTCCAAAGGGACTATCGAGTCAACCATTTCTTAGGTGGACGTTACGTCCTCTGGGGTAAAGCAAAGGACCCAGTCCTTCTAGGTGACCTCTTCCCTATCCGATGGGTGAGGTCATAAGAGCCCGAAGGGAACACCGAGTCGACCATTTCTTAGACGGACGTTACATCCTCTGGACCCAAGCTAGGGACCCAACCCTTCCAGGGGACCTCTTCCCTTTCCGATGGGTGAGGTCATAAGACCGGACCTCTTAACGTACCTGACATATCAGGTACTCCAACGTTCCTCAGCTTGTGCTGACTCGTTGAAAGTGAAAAGTGACTTCCACCTAAAATTCAACGTCATGACCTCCGAACTCACCATGACTTCCGCGGTGAGATTCCATTTGATTGAGTGTCGGTCCTCCGGAGTCAAGAAAGAGGTAGTGCAACGAACTCGTAGAAGTGTCGTACCACCGTCCGAAGGGGTTCTCACTCGAGAGATCTCTAAGTGACCTAGGATCTCTCTCGGTGTCTCTTCCGTTACCATGGGATGAGGTCATGAGAACGGACCTTTTAGGGTACCTACCTCCTCGGATCATCCGACGTCAGGTACCCCAGCGATTGTCAGCCTGTGTTGACTCGTTGAAGGGAAAGTGAAAAGTGAAAGTACGTAACCTCTTCTTTTACCGTTGGGTGAGGTCACAAGAACGGACCTCTTAGGGTCCCTGGCCCCTCGGACCACCCGACGGTAGACACCCCAGTGTGTCTCAGTCTGTGTTGACTTCGTTGACTCGTCGTCGTCGTCGTCTCTCTCGGTTCATCTTCGATACCAAAATACTGGATTGGAGTCTTCAATATCAAAACTGTATAAGAAACGATCTTCGTTTAAAGATTCAATCCAGGTGGATCCTCCTTTCACTTTATCTTTATCACATCACGAATCTTTATCACATCCTTCACGAAACTTTGTCATTTAATATTTCTTTAGATGTTATTAAAGTCCTATTACCAATGAAACTTCCGTGACGTAAACTACTTCCACGTGTTAAACTCCCTTAAAGAATTGACTGTTAAAATACAGAAATAGTCTGATTACTCTTGTGTCTACAAGAATTGGTACTCTACAAGAATTTGTATAACGAATTACTTTTAAAACTCTCCGAGAGCTAAAAATTTAAGACTGGAATAAAATCGAAGTCGAATGAACATATGTAAACGAATGACTACCACTAAAATCACGTCACTTCTATCAGTCACCATTTTAATCTTGGATTTCATTTACGTCATTCGAGACCTTAAGTCCTCCTAAAGGTAATTCTCTGTCACTCGTTTGGTCACCTTTCAAGTGGTCCGACCCTCTTCAGGTTGTTGGACACGATCCCAGACAAGTAGTGGCACACACTGTCACTAAACCTCGTAAATGAATTGACCTCAGTCAGAGTAGTTATTTAACGTCCCTTGTTCGGGTGAAGAGTACGACAATATGTATAGTGTACTTTAAAAAAATTAATTTTTATACTTTATAAATTCAAAATTATACTTTATATAGGTCGATGACCGTGTGTTGTCTAGGAGTCATAAAAGAAGGATGAACGTGTCTATAATGGAGAACTAAGACTAAGACACAGATCGTAAAATCGTTCACACATAAAAATCATTAACGTTCAAAACATAAAAAGAAAGCCACATGTTCTTTTTTACAAGTCATAAGTTATGATTTAAAAGATTACGGAAATATGTCACTCGATTTTAGTAAATGATCACCTACAATTTGACATGTTAACGGTAGAGATCCCTAAAGAAAAACGACTGTAAACTCGTCAAAAAGACCGACTGACTTATAGAGAAACACCACCATGAAACTCGAGCAATTGTTGGTTTAAGAATACACCGTCGACGTATAATGTGTACGATTAAGAGGCACAAGTCTGGTATTTAGAAGACACTGACTCACTGTCGTGGTGGACGTATCAGAAAACTCCAACGTCTATATCGAGATTATTACAATAAAGTTTTATAGGTCTATACAAAAGAGAAAAAAAAAAAGTCTATACAAAAGAGCATGTAAAATCGTGTTGACCCTGTTACTTTACCATAAAGTCTCATGCTCTTTGATAACAATAAAAAACACACATAAAATGTCACGTCTGTCTGCCATCTTAAAGGACATACATCCTAACATATTGTACATCTTGTAGGTCTCATAAGTCATGTATGGATCGACCCCCAATAATTTATGACTTTCATTAAAACTTTTACAAGTACAACAATAAAAAAGAGGGATTTTAGATAAAAGATCGAATAAGAATCGTTTTGTGCAACTTACTTCCAGTAATCCCGTTACTATGTCAGTGAGTGAGTAGGGCTGTTTCGAAAAACGAAACTACCGTGATGAAAGTACTGACCATCGGTTTGTGTCACGAACTTTTGTCTCCGAGAACCCGGCTTGACGGAGCCAAGTGTAGGACCGAGAAGGGAAAGGCTTAAACAAAAGTTCAGTGACTCAGAGAGACAAGGAGTCAAAGTAGATACTTTACCCCTACTCGTATTGTAGACGGGGAATTTCATTATACTTTTAAAGATTACAAATGTTTTATAATTTCGTCACAGACCAAGTATTACCCCTGACAAGTTTACAAGTAATTCATTCGTGTAATTTATTCATGTCGTCTGTCTGTCGACGTCTCGTATCTCGTGTGTCCTGACCCGAGTCGAGACACTCGAGTAGGGTCTAGTCGAGTCAGGGGTGTGTCATTCTGTGACAGGAAAGTCATTCTACTCAGTATGTTCGAGTATTCCTATTCCTCCTCATATTTAGTAGTTACTTACTACTAAAGGGAAACCGAATTGGTTTGGTCTTCGGATCCCCCAGTCGGACACAGTAAAAAGTCCCGTCTCCCGACAACGCTGTCCTCATCCCTCCCTAGACCTCCCTGTCTGTCTTTTATAGGTAGTGTAAAAGACTCTGTCTCACGTATAAATATATATTACGTATATATTATACATCTATACACGTATAAAGATATATTTTAAAGGTAATAGAAGGGTACATAAAAGATTGAGAGGTGTCTTTCTTTAAACTAGAGTCGTACTTTTAGAGTCAGTGAATTTCGTATAAAGTCGTAATGATAAAGGACGGATTTTGTTACCTCCTTGTGTCAAGTAAAAGATGAATTAGGTTTTTTTTGTAAGGTTCGGACCATCCTTTACAACTTCTCGACTATCTTAACTATCATGATGGAGGATACATCTTTACGGTCGTTTTGACAAAGAGTCAGAAATATGGTTTACGAAGATTAGACGTGGTTATTAAAGACAAGTATTTATCTTGTCTTAACTTAGACAAGTATTTAAGTTGTCTTATACAACTTACTCCAAAAATTTCATGAAAGATACGGATTTAGTCAGTAAAGTAAAAAGAAGACGATCTCGGGGTAACTCGAGTGAGACTACAAGTACAGAAGTCACCCTCCATTTCCACTATACGTCATAAGACTTATTGTTTTCATCAATTAACTTGTAAAGTTTTCGTTAGTGATATATTGTCTGACCTGCGTGTCAACGGGACCCCTTAACACCATCGACCCTCTACTGCTTACTCGTCCGAAATTAAGAGAGTCACTAACAAGGACCTCCTGGTAAAATTTAAAGACGTAAGACCTCTTCCTTTGAGTGAATTGGAGTATCGTAACACAATTAAGACACAAGTCCGTGTGTCCCCTGTACTAATCGGAGCTAAACTGTTAATTGTAAACCAGTCAGTCAGTAAAGGTGGAGAGTCAGCACAGACTGAGAAATGCTGGGGCACCTGACGTCGTGAGGTCCGAAGGGACAGGTAGTGGTTGTGGGTCTCGTAGGAGTTTGAGGTTGGTAGAATACGTCAACCTGTAAACCATCGATTATTCATTACTAAGTCCCGTACTCCTTTGTGTAAAAACATTGTGGGTTTTAATACAAAATGTATCCTCTTGAAATCGAACGGATACCAACCCTCGGTAAAAAGAAAAACGGACTCAAACTTGGAAACTTAAATTACTCCCCAACGAGTGTGAAAGAGAGTAAGTGGTGGATCCTTAAATCAAAAGAGTATAAACGTTTCGTCCTAGTTGAAATGAGGGTTTTGTGACACGTCATCCGTCTTAAGATTCTACTGGGAGGACACTGGGAGAGGGAGACAGATTAAGAGAGTGAACACTTATAGTCGGTGGTAAGGACAGTGTCAGTGTCTTTTGATTGGTTAGACTAGTGTACCTGGAGTCGGAACGGATTCAGTTACTTTGATACTCGGTACGGTCCATCCTGGTGGGTTCTGTTTGCCCAGTACCACCTCTCAAGACTGATTTACACCAGGTGACCCCTTCCCTTACCGTTTGGTGAAGTCATAAGAACGAAACTCTTGGGGTACTTGTCATACTTTTCCGTTTTTCTATCTATCCTGTGACTTTCTACTTGAAGGGTCCAGCCATACACGGGTTACACGATGACCTCTAGTCACCTCTTTACTGAGGTCTTTCTTACTTCTCTGCCTCGGTTTCGTTTTTGTAGTGGGTCAACACCTACACTGACCACTACCTTCGTTCCCGGTTACGACATTTCTAGTCATAATGTATCCTTGGACCTTACAATCCAGGCACTTAGTTCCGTTTAACCTTCACCAGTTTGTCCTCTACCGTTCGCACTTGCAGCTGTAAAATCCTTAGTCGTTTGGTTTTACCTGACCTTACCACTTAAATTGACTCTACTGGTAATATAGATGGTGACACCCTTTCTTCGGGAATCTTCTTTACCTTATTGGTAGTATCAGTTGTTTTCTCAGGATTTACGTCATGGATCTACGTCAGAGCTTTTCCTGTCTTACTAGAGACAAGCAAAGATTCCGTTTGGTAAGTCATAGTGTCATTAGGTTCAGATACGAGACTGGTCATTACGACTTCTTCGACCTCAACTTAGATACCTCTGGATGTTCTGGAAGATCTTGATTGTGGGGTTTTTTCTACAGGAAAAGTAGTATCCCCTGACCTTACGTTTTCATCCTTCCGTTTTTTGTGGACCTCATTGGCCGTTTAAACCGGAACCTCATGTCTTATTTCGTCCCGTTTCCGATTATCTCAAAACGGTTCTCTTACATGGCGAGTATCGTTTGTGGGAGAAGGTTGTTGTGTTCTCTTCTGAGATGTGTACCTGTAGTGGTCTACCAGTTGTGGTTTTAGTCTAACTAATATAAGAAACGTCCGTTTACACCTCTGTGACATATGTCAGTCGTTTTTGTTCTGGTCCTCGACGGACACCAAGTAAGACTAGTACTTAAGAATAACGGTTTAAGTCTGAATTTAACTTCTTTCATACCTTTTGGTGATCTGGTAAGTCCATCCTGGAATTAGTTTAGACAATGCTAATATGTCACCTTCACTCTTTATCTAAATTCCCCGACCTAGACCATTCTCAGGGACTACTTGATACCTACCTCCAAGTACTGTAATATGTCCTCTGTCTTCAGTTCTGGTAGGGTTTCTTTTTCTCTACGTTTTTCCGTTTTACCGACAGACCCCTCCGGAATGTTTATCGACACTTTTCTTCTCTTCGTTTTTCGTTTCCTCTTTTCCTTTCTATATGGGTAGACTTACGTCTCAAGGTTCCTTATCGTTCCTCTTTATTCTTTCGGAAGGAGTCACTAGTCACGTTTCTTTATCTCCTTTTATTATTTTACCCCTTTTGATCTCTAGAGAAATTCTTTTAATCTTTATGGTTCCCTTGTAAAATACGTTTCTACCCGAGCTATTTCCTGTCTTTACTATACCTGGATTGTCTTCGTCTTCTATAATTCTCCTCCATCGTTCTTATGTGTCTTCTTGATATATTTTTTCTAGAAGTACTGGGTCTATTGGTGTTACCATACTAGTGAGTGGATCTCAGTCTGTAGGATCTTACACTTCAGTTCACCTGGAATCCTTCGTAGTGACGTTTGTTTCGATCACCTCCACTACCTTAAGGTCAACTCGATAAAGTTTAGACTCTTCTACTACGACACTTTCACGACGTGAGTTATATGGTCGTTTAAACCTTTTGAGTCGTCACCGGTGTCCTGACCTTTTCCAGTCAAAAGTAAGGTAAAGGTTTCTTTCCGTTACGGTTTCTTACGAGTCCGATGGTGTGTTAACGTGAGGAGAGTGTACGATCGTTTCATTACGAGTATTGAAAGGTTCGGTCCGAAGTTGTCATACACTTGGCTCTTTAAGGTCTATAAGTTCGACCAAAATCTTTTCCGTCTCCTTGGTCTCTAGTTTAACGGTCGTAGGCAACCTAGTATCTTTTACGTTCTCTCAAGGTCTTTTTGTAGATAGTGACGGAATAACTAATACGGTTTCGGAAACTGACATATCTAGTGTCGTTTGACATCTTTTAAGAAGTTCTCTACCCTTATGGTCTGGTGGACTGGACGGAGGACTCTTTAGACAAACGCCCAGTTCTTCGTTGTCAATCATGGTCTGTACCGTGTTGTCTGACCAAGGTTTAACCCTTTCCTCAGACAGTTCCGACATATAACAGTGGGACGAATAAATTGAAGATATGTCTCATATAGTATGTTTTACGATCCGACCTACTTTGCGTTCGACCTTAGTTCTAACAGTCCTCTTTGTAGTTATTGGAGTCTATGCGTCTACTATGGTGGGAATACTGTCTTTCACTTCTCGTCGATTTCTCGGAGAACTACTTTCACTTTCTCCTCTCATTTTTCGACCGAATTTTAAGTTGTAAGTTTTTTACTTCTAGTACCGTAGACCAGGGTAGTGAAGTACCGTTTATCTACCCCTTTGTTACCTCTGTCACTGTCTTATAAAAGAACCCGAGGTTTTAGTGGCGTATACCACTGACGTCGGTACTTTAATTTTTCTACGTACGAGGAACCTTCTTTTCGATACTGATTGAATCTGTCGTATGATTTTTCGTCTCTGTAAAGAAACGGTTGTTTCCAGGTAGATTAGTTTCGATACCAAAAAGGGTATCAGTATATACCTACACTCTCAACCTGATATTTCTTTTCATTCGTGGTTTCTTAACTACGAAAACTTGACACCACAACCTCTTCTGAGACTCTCAGGCAACCTGATGTTCCTCTAGGTTGGTCAGGTAGGATTTCCTTTAGTCAGGACTTATAAGTAACCTTTCTCACTACGACTTCGACTTTGAGGTTATGAAACCGGTGGGTCACACTTCTTGACTGAGTGACCTTTTATGGGACTACGACCTTTTAACTTCCGTCCTCCTCTTCCCCTGCTGTCTCCTACTCTACCACCCTACCGTAGTGACGTTACTTGTACTCAAACTCATTCGAGGTCCTCAACCACTAACTGTCCCTTCGGACCGCATGACGTCAGGTACCCCAGCGTTTCTCAGTCTGTGCTGACTCGCTGACTTGACTTGACTACTAATCACTACAACTTGTGAAAACTAGACCGGTTGAGACAGAAAAAACCTTTTTACAGATCAGACTAAGAGACACAAAATTTACTCTAATAACTAAAAGAACGACAACTCGATATACTGAAATATATTTAACCTACAAATGGAGAATTGTATATACTAAACGTTTATAAAAGGAAGTAAGTCACCAGACGGAAAAGTAAACAGTTACCAAAAGAAACGACACGACTTCGTAAAATCAAATTACACCAGGGTGGACAAATAAAAAACGAAATCAATAGAGACCAAAAACAAAGTCTAGAGTTTTTGGTATCGGTTCGGAATACACTTCCTGAAATAATGGACACAAAAGAGTCTACAAAATATCAAAGTCCCGAACGTAATTCATGATAGTTCAGAAATGACGTGAAACCCAATTAAAAGACACACACCATATTCTATCACCAGCTCAAAGAAAGACAAGGTATAGTAATAGGTCAAAAGGATAGTGGTGATAACTTCTCTAACAGGAAAAGGGAAACATAACTATATAAGAACCGAAGAAGCAGTATTTAATAAGCCGGTATAAACATACTAAAGATCCGACAGTGAAGACAACTATACACAAACAAAAATACGGTTATGGTATGTAAACTAATGACGTCGAAACATTAATCAAATTTAAACCTGTCACACCACCGAGGTCGAAACAACAATGAAGAGTCCTAACGAAACCGATGAGTCCTAGAAAACACTAAGATATATTTAAAATTGCAATAAATAAGACTCTTTTTATGGTAACTTTAAAAATAGTTCTAACGTACTTGAGACATCTAACGAAACCTATCACACCTATAAAATTGTTATAAGAAGGTTAAGTACTAGTGTCTCATAAAAAGGTAAATGACCATAGAAGAAATTAAGAAAAGTAGTTACACAATATCAAAAGTCACATGTCCGGACAATGGATGAACCAATTTAAAAAAGGATCCATAAAATAGAGAAAGTACGTTAACATTTAACCTAACCAAAATCAAAGAAATACACTATCAAACAATAATCACATATATTTACGTTATCTAAAAATATATAAAATATAAGAACTTGAAATGACTTTAACAAATAAACAAGATTGTCAAAAGACACCACAGAATTCCCAAAAGACAAATATTATGGTATAATAGACGTTTATCACTGTCAAAATGAAGAAGGAGAGATTGAACCTACGGAAAATAAAGAAAAAGAACGGGTAAACGAGACCGATCCTGAAGGTTATGACACAACTTTTTTCACCAATCTCACCCGTAGGAACAGAACAAGGACTATAATGTCCTCTTCACAAGTCACTACGTATGCAATCGATACCAGTACAGTAAATACCGGAGATAATACAACTCCGTGTAATACCGGAGAGAAGACAACTCTGTGTAGGTATTTACTTACAACTTAAAAGAATTTAAGAAAAAGACGTAGTTTCCGATGGATGAGGTCATAAGACCGGATCTCTTAAGATCCGGTGTGACATGCCAGGAAGCACAGTGTTTCTCAACTTGTGCTGACTCGTTGAATATGAATGAACGATAACTCTATTAGTATACCAAAAATAGGAAGTAAAACAATTACACCATATATTGTGACTAACTAAACGTCTACACCTTGGTATGACCGGAGGGACCTTATTTAGAGTGAACTAATATTACATACTAAGAAAAGTACATAACAACTTAAGTCGAACGAGTATAAAACAACTCCTAAAAATGTAGGTAAAAGTAGTCACTATAACCGGACAAGAAAACAACACCGTAGAAACAGACTAAAACCATAGTCCCATTAAAACTGGAGAAGAGTGAAATAACTGACCTCTACACAATCATGTAGAAGACAATGGGTTTGTAAATAGTTGGTCTCTGAATAGTGTGTAGTCATGTAAAAATCTCTCACTATGTCAATTGTAGTGACGTGCTTCAACAATCTCGAATTTTAACTAGTTCTTAAGTAATACTAATAGTAGTTATTAGTATGTTGAATACTAATAATAGTAAGTGTAAAACAAGGTAATCGAAAACCAAAGTTGGAACGTATACAATATTATTTGTATTCTAAAAGTTTTTACTACATTACTTTTTAAAACTCACTTCTTATAAAGTCATTTATAATACGTCTATGAAGGAGACTAAAAGATTCATTGTATATATGATTACAGAGTCTTTTACCCTCAAGAAGTCTCTTGTCAAGACTAAGTGTACACTACTCATCTGGTTGTTTTTATGTTTTTTGGAATGACTAACTAAGACTATATCGTTCACTTTTACTTTACCACGACCTCTTACGAGGTCACGAAGATGTCTTCTCACCTAATCTCTGTTATAAAATGTTGTTAATCCTCTGAAATGTTCACACAGTCAACATTGATAACTCACATTATTGGGTGTTTCACAATCACTTTACTACCTGAATTAGAAACCGGTCAGTTTTATTTTTAGTGACTGGTGTCCACAATCAAAGACGTTTTTAGGGGGTCAGTTGTTACTCAATTTTAATCAAATATTTAGAATAGAGAAGACAAAAAACCTTCCCAAAATCTTCCTAACTACAATTAAGAAGAACTTATAAACCGTCTTAAGTGGTCACTTCGACAGTACAGGACCTGAAAACAAACAATCCTCCAAAACTAATGACTTAGTTACAGGCATAATCATTAACAAGACAAGTATAAAAGATAAAGAAGAACTCAGTCAGAACCTTCTAAAATACAAAGATTCTTAAATAGACAAAAGAGAACCAACAGGTTAAACAACAGTATATTAACAAGTATCATCAGAGACTTTTAAGAAACATAAAGACACCATATTCAAAACTACAGAGAGTAAAGACTGAATTACAAACTCAGAAGAAAAAAGAACCACTTAGATCGAATTCAAACAGGTAAAAAACAAATAGAAGAGTTTCTCTCTTTGTTGAGAACTAAAGTGACTAGAAAAGACAATGGAAAAATCAGAAATAAAGTAAAAACATGAAACTAGAAACAATAAAATAACGAAGATGACTGAAACTCAAATTATAAAAAAAGATCAAAGAAATCCACATTTAAATCCAACAAATACACTCAAAACAAAAAACAAACAAAGAACTCCATCCGTAAAAAAATGACGTAAGGTATTCCCCGAAGGGTCCACCGTGATCTCCATTTCTTGGGTGAACGGTCACGTCTTCTGTATTCTATACGAATAAACTAAGGACCAAGTCCTTCTAGGGGACCTTTTCCCGTACCGTTAGGTGAAGTCATAAGAACGAACCTCTTAGGGTACCTGTCTCCTCGGATCGTCCAATGTCAGGTACCCCAGTGTTTTTCAACCTATACTGACTTCGTTAAATCGTATGTACGTATTTAAAACCTTAGGATATAAAGGTAAAAGTATACAGAATTCCATAAAAAAAAACAAAGGAGAAACTGAGAAACCAACAAGTCATCGTACAACAAATTAAAGGTGTAGAAACACGTAAAAGGTCAAAAGAAGACATTAACTTAAGATCAAAGGATGGTAACACCAACCTTTTCTATGAACTATAATAAAATCAAAAGAATGGAAACAATTCTTGAACAAAAGACCAGATTATTATACTAAATAGGGAATCTTAAAAGGTACACGTGACTCTTCTAACACACAAGACAACGAAAAACCTACCTTACAAGACATGATCAAACTTTCCAGAAAATACAAGATTGAACAGTAAATTCCGGTCACAAAGGAATGACTGTCAGACAGACTACCTACCAGATGGGTCATTAAGTTCACCCTATAATTTCAGGGAGAACAATAACACAACGACAGAATAAAAAGGGAAATTCAAACAATTACAAACGAAATATATGAATTCACAAGGATACAACCCACGTATTTATAAACGAATAAACCAACTGGGGAAATAGTAATACATTACGGGAAGAAACAGAGAACAATGACAGAAACAAAATTTCAAATGAAACAGAGTATATTCGTATCGATGGGGTCGAAAGAAATATAAAGGTAAACGTCCCGTATAGAAAGAGACAAGGGAGAGGAAGTCAGAGAGACACAGTAATATGGACTTCACTCAGAGAACATCCGTCGTATGTCTACCCACTCAAAAACAAAAAAATTTAGGTAAGTAGGTGAGACAGATATAGAAAGTTACCCTTTTAAATCAAGTAAATGTAAATTTCATTAGTAACTATTTATGTCTGAATAAAGGTAAAACAATTGATAAAAGACCGAGAAAACGTCAAAGAGATAAAGAAAGAAGAAAAACAAGAGAAAACACCAAACTACCGTATGAAATCACCATACGAAACTAAGGAAAGAGAAATAGATGATGTTCATAAAAAGAAACACCAATGGTACTTCGAATGTATATTGTCGAATAAATATTGTAAGGATATTCAAAAGGGTATTCAGGGAATTTTATAGAAATAAAAAAATGAGGAAAAAAGAAAAACGACGAGACTAATTCTCTCGGGGTGACAGGACAGGAACTCAAGTGACTAGGAAAGAGAACCAAATAGATAAGACGATAATTTGGAGAAATAACATAGTCAATAAAATAAGAAGTCGAGACACAGTAGAACAAGTGTGAAAGAATGTAAAAGAGAAATAACTTCACACGAATAGGTAAAAAGAGGGTTCAAGTCACTCTTAGAAATACTGTCAATAAAACTTGAAAGATAGTCCATTTAAAAAATAGAAACAAAGTAACTTCATAAAAAGATTACAAAAAAGAACAAGAATTGAAACCTTGTATAAGGATAAAGAAGGAAAAGGAACTGTGAGACAGTACCAAAGATATGTAATCTATTTTGTCGGTAGACCGGGTCTGGACTTGCTCACCTAGGTACATCCTCTACTTGGAACAAGTTAGGACGGGATCGAACACCAAGAGAGAGTTTGGAAAAACTAACAATTCATCAGACAAACAATTGATCTAGATCAGGGAATTTAGATAGTAATGGAGGTGACGTTTAAGTAAGTCCATCACAAAAAGGGTCAAAAGAAATCAAATTCGGACTTAAAACGATGTTCTTCGACTACTAGACTTGGTGTCAGTCGAGGTCCAGAACAAAAACGATTGATATGTCGAAGAGGTAGAAGTCGATGTTACTTACATTAGTTAAACTAAAACCATAACTGGTAAACCACTAATAGGTACACATTTCAACAAAGAACCCAACAACTTTTTGTCATAAAGATACTGATCGTGTAAGAGAACCGTCTTAAGTCAATCGGAAACGGGACGAAGCAAAACAAGACGTTCCGGTTCGAACGGACACTGAGGTCCAAATAGAACTAAAGGAGGAAAACGTAAGGTTAGGGACTACTACTTATCTTATAAAAAAAATCCACAATCAAGATCCTCCAGAAGATCCAGAAGTATCTTGATTGGATGAAGTCGAAGAAGTCGGTAGTCACCACCCCGTATCTGAACCTAATGACACTGCAACTTACCAAACGGAACCTTTACTCGACTCTAGCAAGACAGTAACAATTCCAACGTGGGTTCATGACTTAAAGTCTGAGAAAACAACTGATACTCCCGATGTGGTAAAGAAGATTCCCTAAGAACGGGTGTCATCATCTACCAGTAGACTCAATTTAAGTGGGTAAGGACAGGTAAAATCAAACGACTAAGGATCCTACAGCCACAGGTTAGAATCGTAGAGGACGAACTGGTGAAGGTTAAAAGGAACTAAGCATCTGAATTGTAAGATAAGATCCAAAGACACGTTATGACAAGAAACGTCGCGACCTTAAATGAAAGTAGTCGTCTGTGTAGTTGTTGACTCATAGAACGGCGAAACCGGGTCGACGAAGTAAGTAAGACCCCGATAACCATTAAAAGGAGACGAGGAGGGGCCATCACACAACCTGTGGAAATCCGGGTCCCCCTGAGTTGAAACCACAGGATAGAAAAACCGGAAAACATGTCAAGTACTCCAAGAGTACCGTTCATATGACCCACCAAACGGTAAGGGAGGAGATCACCTAGTACAAAACAGTCTTAAGAGACGATACTGGGTAGGTAGAACTCACCGGGACGTGTCGTACCGAGCATCGTAGTAACTCAATACGTCCGAGGGAGTGGTGTTGTTCCGTTACTAGGCACTTCCCCATATGTTTCCATCAACCTTATTTAGGTCTGAGATTTCTCCTACTCATGAAAATGAACCGACGAAGTATCACAGGAACCAGGACGACACTATCTTCCACCGACCGACCACAATCTTTTTCCCAACCTCATAGGGAAAAAAGAGAAAACCTACAAACATAGCCACTTGACTTTTATCGAAGTTATCGTAGGAGAAGTGCACGGCACTAGGGCCGCCGTCACCACGATTAGCACCTTCATCCAGACACGGTTCGTAGAGACGTCGTCACCGTCTTGCGGGGAGCAGTGGTGTCCATGGAACAGGTAGAGCAAGGAGAGGGAGACTCGTGCCGTGGACGACCGTACCTCCCGTGTACCGCGGGAGTGACGGCCGGAAGCAGAGGAGAAAGACACTAACAATCGACTTTGGTTCTCAATTCCAGTCCTGTAAAAATATCGAGACTGACTTTAGATATCTACTACAGTCCAAAATGAATTCGGTCAAGACTCTCACCAAACTGTTCATGACTGACTGACCTAAACAGAGTTTCTAGACTCAAAGTTTCTAGACACTTTCCTTGGTTGAATCGTGTCGGTGGTCGGTCACGGCAACGGGTCTCTGTGTAGAACAATCTTTACCTTCTTGATACTAGGACTCACGTAACCAAACGGTCCCGATGGTGTCGTTTCCTGGTGATTGACCCACCGCGTTTGTCGTCTCTACCTAACAGTCTGACAGCTGTCTAATGTAGGAGGACTCCCGACTATTGTCTCCAGACAAGGTACGGACAACGGAGCAAAGACCACAAAGTGATCGTTAGAAACTGAAAGGAACCGGATAACCTTCGTGGTGGGACTAGAGACAGAAGTACAAGTGTCACAAGGAGGACATACAAACAGACAGAGGTTTAAAAGGTGATATGTTCCTATGGTCCATGAATTCGGAGTAGGGTTATTAGAATAATTGGAGTAAAATTGAACTAACATTATGAGACACTTCTAGGATAGAGGTTTATTCCGATGTAGGAGTCCATGACCCTTAATCCCGAAGTGGTATACTTAAAATTCCCCTGTGTCAAGTTGTATATTGTGATTCATTCACAACTGTTAACACACGGGGGATGTGGGCCAGGGCGTCGAGGTGGACACAAGTGAAGTCAAGTCATGTCAGCGAGTCAGCACAGGCTGAGAAACGCTGGGTTACTTAACGTCACGCGGTCCGGAGGGACAGGTAGTGGTTGAGGGTCTCAAGTGGGTTTGAGTACAGGTAGCTCAGTCACTACGGTAGGTCGGTAGAGTAGGAGACAGTAGGGGAGGAGGAGGACGGGGGGTTAGGGAGGGTCGTAGTCTCAGAAAAGGTCACTCAGTTGAGAAGCGTACTCCACCGGTTTCATGACCTCAAAGTCGAAATCGTAGAAGGTTTCTTGTCAGAAGGTTTCTTGTGGTTCCCGACTAGAGGAAATCTTACCTGACCGACCTAGAGGAACGTCAGGTTCCCTGGGAGTTCTCAGAAGAGGTTGTGGTGTCAAGTTTTCGTAGTTAAGAAGTCGTGAGTCGAAAGAAGTGTCAGGTTGAGAGTGTAGGTATGTACTGATGACCTTTTTGGTATCGGAACTGATCTACCTGGAAACAACTGTTTCATTACAGAGACGAAAACTTATACGATAGATCCAACCAGTATTGAAAGGAAGGTTCCTCATTCGCAGAAAATTAAAGTACCGACGTCAGTGGTAGACGTCACTAAAACCTCGGGGGCTTTTATTTCAGACTGTGACAAAGGTGACAAAGGGGTAGATAAACGGTACTTCATTACCCTGGTCTACGGTACTAGAATCAAAAGGCTTACAACTCGAAATTCGGTTGTAAAAGTGAGAGGAGAAAGTGAAAGTAGTTCTTCGAGAAATCAAGAAGAAGTGAAAGACGGTATTTCCACCATAGTAGACTCATAGACTCCAATAACTATAAAGAGGGCCGTTAGAACTAAGGTCGAACACGAAGGAGGTCGGGTCGCAAAGAGTACTACATGAGACGTATACAATTTATTCGTCCCACTGTTATAAGTCGGAACTTCATGAGGAAAAGGATAAACCTTGGTCAGACAACAAGGTACAGGTCAAGATTGACAACGAAGGACTGGACGTATATCCAAAGATTTCTCCGCCCAATCGACTCCATATATACGAGTCGAACAACTTGCTCAACATCAATCATCCTACAGACAGAACAAGTCTTACTTTGGTTTTCCTTATCGTGACACTACTCACCCTAAGGAGGGAGGCCGTCGGGTCCGGGACGTCCCCCCGACGTCACGTCGGGTCGGGGACAGGAACGAGGGGGAAGAGGGGAGTGGAGACGACAAAACTGAAGTACCTTCGTCCGGACTTCCCCCCAACCCCTCTTCGGGCGACCCTACAAACGTCGGCCACCTCCACAGGGACCCACCGTCTACACCAAGAACCCCTCGAAGACCTCTCTGGGAGTCGACCACGAAGGGGGCGGTCAGAGACCTACAGGATCCTGGAAGGGGGATGACCAGGAGCACAAGGTGAGGGAAGTCAGGTCAAGTCAAGTCAGTGAGTCAGTACAGACTGAGAGTCGTTGGGGTACCTGGTGTCGTACGGTCCGGAGGGACAGGTAGCGGTGGGGGGCCTCAAATGAGTCTGAGTACCGGTAACTCAGTTACTACGGTAAGAGCACCGGGGGCGAGACGTTTCGACAGCAAATTTCGTCGGGGCACGACCGACACAAGGTGCCCCGGACTAAACCAAGTACCCTTCGTTCGTGGAAACAACAGTGACCTTGGTTCTTAGCTGAGGGTCTCATCGGAAAAATTTGAGACGACTGTCCATCTCTGTCGAGTGGGTGCCGGAAAGCGGAAATCTCAATGAAAAGTCCGGCCTCATTCTAGAGTCACAAACAGGGAAGTCCAGGTCGCCTACGACCCGGACGAGAAGTCCACTAAGGGAACTTCGGAAAGGTCGAACGGAACTCCCGCTCCCGAACACAAGGGGAGAAAATGAGACACCCGACTCCACCCCCACCTGTTTCTCGTGTGTAGTGTGAAAGGTCATTGTATGGGAGGAACCCGGAAACATGGAAGAAAACAGAACAAAATTGAACTACAAAAACATGAAAGAATCTAACTTTATGTATCAACCATATATTGTGTAATCAAAGTCCATACGTTGTATTACTAAACTATGAACAGATATAACGTTTTACTAGTATTATTCTTGTAGATAGTATTATATATATTCTTAAATATATTGTAGACAGTAGTATAAATCTATGAAAAAAAAGACTACTCTTGAAAGGTCCAGATAAGAGAATTTCTGAGAGCTTATGTGTCACACTATGCTTGATCTCAGTGGTACACCAAATGTAGTGTAGGGGTACTGACTGAGTCAAATATTGATCTCCAACCAGGGAAACTGGGGGAAGCGAGGACGGTGGGCGGGAGGTGTAGGAATGTTGAAGACGAAGAGTCTCCGACACCTCTGACGTCCCGATTGTGTCGTCTCGAATTGGGAAGGGTTCGGGACGCGCGCACCAGACAAGAAGGCTGTAGAGACGTCCACAAGTGACACGGAGCGGTACCTCTTGTGACCGGTCAGTGACTTGTCAATACCCTCTCCCTTCTGTGGGTCCACGGGTACCTCCCTACGAGAGTAAACATCTCCTCGGGTCTCCTGGTAAGCGAATATAATATCTGTCACCCACCCCCCCTCACTGAGTGACTTACACTCGAGACTGGAACTTCTCTCGTAGGAACGAAACGTCGATTGTGTAAATTTGTAGTGTCTTGTGTGGAATTGTACTTTGAATAAACGGACAAAACAGTCCGTTTTAAACATCTTTTAAAATCGAATCAGTAAAGAAATTGTGTAAACCTAAAAGAATTACTTGATTGGACTGTCCAGGGACAAAAACGGGTACACTGAAACATGTCATAGACACTTCTTATAGAATAATACCGGCCCTCTTCTCTCATCCGACACACACACGCATACACATATTAGGTTTTCGTCGTAACACAAGTAACAAGGTAAGACGTTTCTAGTAAGACAAGATTTCTATACTATATTTGTTACCAAGAAACGACATAAATTAAAGTGATATTATCTTAAGTAAGTCATCTAATTTTATTATCCACTAATAAAGTTACGATTTCATATAATGAATATAGACATCGTGTAAAATTAACTAATTATTTTCTAAACGAGTTCAAGCATCGTAAAGATAGTAGATGAACTTACTAATATTAAATAATCAGACATATTATGTTTTCAAAACCATAATAGTGGTTACGTCACCTGTACTTGAACCCGTTTGAAGTCCTCTACCACTCCCTGTCCCCCCGGACCGCACGACGTCAGGTACTCCAGTGTTTCTCAGTCTGTGCTCACCCGATGACTTGTTGTTGTATTATATCTTCATGATTAAGGAAAACAGAAAAATTTTTAGTCCATTATGAGTCACCTTCTCTAGTGTGTTATTTCTGGGTCTCAAGTCTTTTCCACTATCCTTAAATTTATCATTTTCGACTACCGGTCTATTCTTCGTGATAATTTTGGTCAGACATTTCGACTTTTGTTTATAAACTTAAGAAACTTATTTTTCATGTCTTATTAACACTTTCTATCCCACTATCATGGACTTCAGTATCGAAAACCCACACTGTCCCTGGAACTTCCGGACTACGACAACAGGCACCTCTTCCGTCCGGTCCCCGCTTAAGAAAGGTGAAACCAAGAACCGGTCTCTCTCACTTTACTCTTTTACGTCCGTTGTATCGTTGATGATTTGGACGTCTCTGTTTATTTATTTAACGTTGGTTAGTCAGGATTTCCTTTAGTTGGAACTTATAAGTAACCTTTGTGACTACGACTTCGTCTTCGAGGTTATGAAACCGGTGGACTACACTTCTCGACTGAGTAACCTTTTCTGGGACTACGACCTTTTCTAACTCACGTCTCCTCTTCCCCCGCCGTCTACTACTCTACCAACCTATCATAACGGTCGAGTCACCTGTATTCAAACCGTTTGAGTCCCTCTATCACCTTCTGTCTCCTCGACTTGTTATTGTTATCCCGTTTCTCTCTAAAAACTAAGCAACCTATCATATATCATTTTATAATAAATAATACGAAGGAAACACCGAGTCTGTCATTTCTTAGGCGGACGTCACGCCCTCTGGGTTCAAGCTAGGGACCTAACCCTTCTAGGGGACCTCTTCCCGTACCGATGGGTGAGGTCATAAGAACGGACCTCTTAGGGTAGCTGTCTCCTCGGACCGTCCGACGTCAGGTACCTTAGTGTTTCTCAGTCTGTGTTGGCTCGTTGATTGTGTGTAAATAAATCATTTAATATTTATTGATTTCATAGAAATCAACATTCATAGTCAATCCAATACCACAATGTTACTTCTATCTCATACTTTTTTATAATTCTGTCTTTACAAACGAAAACCGGTATCCCGTAAAATACGTATCTATAAATCATAAATAAAAAACTATTATCACGAATGAATAAAGGTCAACAAATAAAGTTTAATTGTACTTACCAAAAGGGAATATTTTGACCGAAAACGTATAAAATTCGAAAGGTTTTTATAAAAAGGTTACTACCTTTTAATAATAGTGGTGACACTCTAAAGGTTGGTTGGTACAAGACGTTACAATAAAGTTAAGGATTACATAGTACCCTTCAACCAAAATGAGAATATTTCTCACAGGGCGAATACGAGTATCGGTGAAGTCCACCAATCTTCGTACGTCGATGACAAACAGGGGTTTCGGAAAACTTTCTTACACCGTCCCTTTGAAATTTGAAATTTTTGGGAAAAATGTAGGTAACCAAATTATTAGAAAAGTTGATTATGACACTGTATTTCATACCGTATAAGTCTGCCTCCACCAATTCTGTGACAGGGACATGACTTTCTCGAGGCAGATGACCCAACCCAGAGGAAGGGGGAGGGGGGTGTGGGGTGGGGTGGTATACCAGTGTTTTTAAGGATTGAGATACATTTAGGTCCGCACCAAGGAAAACTTATAAAAGGACACAACTCTGTAAAATACCGAATAACGACACATGACGTCTCATAATCATCTGATTCATAGAAGTACGACGACAAACAATCTGGAAAAGGAAATACACACTGGCACTTTCCGTCACTTCACCTTCGAACTACTAGACTCAGTGTCGAGAACGAAATTACAAAGATATAGAAGAGTATCTGGGTGTCCCTGTAGTGCTGGTATTTCCACTTAGAAGGTTGGAGTCACGTTGTGGTAGTTGTCGAAGTCAAAGGGGTCAGAGTTTCTTACATTGGTGATGATGGAACTTTGGGTGTCCTTTTAGTAGTAGTCTTTGATTTCTAAGGAGTCGGAGTTTATTACCCTGTCGGTGGTGGAGCTTTGGGAATTGTAGATTTTACTATTGTGGTCACCAGAGTTGTTTATGTTGAAGACGGTGGAATTTCAGATGTGGGTTTTATTGTTTACAAAGTGTTTTATGTAGGGTCCATAGTCATAGGTGTCACTGGTGTCGGGTGTTATCAAGAAGTAGTCATTGTCCATACATATTTTACCTGGATAAAAAAGGATACGACTTTTTATCAACAATTTTACGACGTAAATATAGTAAGGTAAGACATTTTACACCTTTAAATCCGTTAATAAAGAGTAAAAGACATATTTAATCAACATCTCTAGTCCTTTTCTCAACTATATCATTGATAGAGCAAGGAAATTCTTTAATCGAAGGTTGAATTAGTACTGTTTATTACTGACATATTCTAGGTAGACATTTATTTATTTAATAGGATTGCCTTAAAATAAAAATAAAAAAAACATGGAGTGAGATCTTCCCTTAATCCATCCCAGTCAGAGGTACTAAAGATTTGGATTTAGTACCACTTGAAGCCAAAATTAGGTGAACATGGTATTTCTATAAAAAATTACCATAATCTATATCAGTGTATATATAATAATCAGAGTCGTGAGAAAAAGAAGTAAACAAATTTTATATTACGGACACTTTGGACCTTAAGTTTTGGAAATTTAAGAGAAAATTCAATAGGTTTCAACTTGAAGACAAATTTTCGACAACTAATGTAAATAGTCTTGTTTATAGTCTAAAATACCAAAGAAAAAACACAAAAATATATGAAAATAAGACTTATCAAAGAGAAGAAATAATGATGTTAAATACATAACTGAAGTGTTTTAATTTTATCATTTTTAAGTGTTAAACAAGTTTTCCTCTTTAGAGTCAATCTTTGTAAATAAGTTTAACCTAGGTCAAAGTCCTAATGTCGACAATGGGTCTGTACAAAACAAATCCCGTATTTGAGAATTTCTCTTAAGCATTTTCTTAAGGGGCTGAGAACGACGGAACCTACCAAAACCATCGGGTAGGTTCAGGTCAGAGCGTAATTCTAGAACCCTGACGTCCGTCACCCCCAAAGAAATTATTCCCTACACAACCCAGTCGACTTCTTCTGATTTCGGTCCGTCAGTGATCTGTGTTTTGGTCGACCCCTCGTTGAAGTACAGGAAGAGTAGGGGTTCAGTCTCACGAATGTACCTTTAAGTTTTACAAAATCAACTAATGTTACATAAGATTTTCGTGATTTTGGATAAAAAACAAAACAAAAGAAGATCAGTGTTGTTGATAATAAAGATTCCTTTTATTTCCTAGTTTTAAACTATGACCGTCGAAACAACCACCATAACATAATTGTGACCCTCAAAATAGAAAAGAAATGTAACCTACGTTTCACATAATAAGTTCTGCTCCGTAAGCCATATCTTGGTACATTCAAAACTAACCGGTCCTGAAAATAATAATAATAATAATCAAGAAGTAAATTTATAGTACTGTTTTAAATTCTCATCTCGGTCACAAGTAGAACCACTAATTATTAAGTGTCTAAATACTCAATGTAAGGATAATTAGGAAACACGGATTTCGTTTAACCCATGTTCAAGCACTAATATTAATAAACGTTTACTTTTACCTACATATATGGACATTTTTACTAACACAAAATAATCACACGGTAGGAAAAAGATTGACTTCTGGGTTCAAATTAGTCGGGAAAAGTGTACGAATGTGGAGATTAGTGTTCTTTATGGGATAGTCGAGAGGATTCCGACAACTGAATCACGACGACTGTTTACATTCTATGTGATTTCATCGTAGGAACTATTTTTGTACTAAAGACGAGAGACACTGTTTCTTTCATTTCTTTAAGACTGTCGGAGTAAAAGGGACTATTACTCAACAATCATATTATATATAATAGTCAATGAGACATCATTTTGGTAGAAAAGTCCACTCGAAATAGTTGTTCAGGAGTTGTTGTTTGGTACAGTAAGATATCTCGACTACCAAAAATCTCCATAGTAGAGGGTTAAAAACAATGATGTTGTTTCAGGAAAACCAAAAACTCAGAATATACATGTTCTCACTTAAATAAGAAAACTAACAAGTCAAGTCAGTGAGTCAGCACAGGTTGAGAAACGTTGGGGTACTTGATGTCGTACGGTCCGGAGGGACAGGTAGTGGATGAGGGCCTCAAATGGGTTTGGGTGCAGGTAACTCAGCCACTACGGTAGGTTGGTAGAGTAGGAGACAGTAGGGGAAGAGGAGGACGGGAGTTAGAAAGGGTCGTAGTCAATTACATATATATTTTATTTATGGTGTCTTGTTTACCGTAAAAGGTTTTACATTCAACAGTATACAGTTATGTATATACAGGGTATCTTAAAGGTACAGTCTTTGTAAATCCTTTACGACTAACTCGTGTCATTTTAACACATTCGGAAATTATACAACTACATGTAATACTTAAAGATCCTCCTTTAATATTATAGTTTTATTCAGAGTCTAAAAAGTAACTTGATTCTTTTGGTCTGAAATTTTTTATAAATTTAACATTGAATGGAAGGTACATATCATCGGTAGTATAGTTTGAATGAAATTTTCTTATAGTTCCACCACAGAACAGTCTATTTACGTGTAAGTCTTTGTAAGTAAGAAGGAGAACATCGAGTCGGACATTTTCTTCTTTTTTTTTTCCTTTGATTGATTTAGTTCAATTAAGATTTTTACGAAATTGTAAACCTTTTAAAAAATTTTGGTGAGACAAGGATCTTTATAAATAGTAGACCGAAAAAAAAAAAAAATTAAAGTGGTCAATTTGTCTTCCGTGTAAAACTAATTTAAATTATGTAGAGGAAAAAATATAGTAGTTATAAATAACTATGAGAACTCTGATATTTTGATACTTCCTTGATTTAAATTCACACGACAAAAGTAAAATTTCTCGGAATTGATGCTTCATACATCACAATCGAAATGTCCGGTCGAAGAAACAGTGTACATGTACCGGTGTATTACGACGTACGGGACACCTTCCGCAGTCCAGGTCTCAGGGGTATTGACTCCCCTGACACTCCACATATCCCGTCACACTGCGATCTTCGTCAGAATAAGTATAGTGTGGTCATCGACCACTTTGTGGAATAAAGTAACTCAGAGTCTTGTGTAAAAACAAAAATACAAAAAGGTGTAAAATTGGGGAGACTTCATCTACATAGAATGAAAGATACCCTACTCTTTCGTAACACAACATCAAATTAACCGGTACAAAAAGAATCACGATGTGAAAAAAATTTCACAATAAAATTTCGGTCAGCAAGGAAACTTCAATATTTATTACTGTAAGGTATTTATTTCTGAATGATAAAAGGGTAATTCCTGTGACTCTGGTCATAGACCATTAATACTCGTAAAGATTAAAGGTAAATAACCTATTATTGTGACTAATTTCACAATCGACGACACAAAGAATCCCAACGTACCTATCTGCCACCTCACTACACCATTCTCCACCCCAACCCCGTCTGTCTGAATTTACTCTTAGACCAAGATGACAACTGATCGTCCCACGGACGGATGTAAGTACATGTACCACATCGTCACAGATCATCAGTTCTACTCTCCGGTGTCCGAATGTACGAACGAATCGAAGACTAGAAGACGTTTTACCTTAACTGACTAATTTATGGATGGTAATAGGTGTGTATGTGTGTGTGTATAAAAAAAGTCGTGGGAGGGAGACGAACCCCGATGACACTACTGACTTACTCTATACCTACATTTCAGACATCGTCTTGTGGACCGTGTATCATCTACGAGTATTTTACTAACAAGACCAATAAAAGAAAAAATTTCTCCAAATATTGTCGATTAACTACTTTTCAGTGTCGGTGACATCTCGTCTCTAAACTCACATCTAGGTAAAACGTTGGACTTATGTGACGAACTTAGGAATTGGTGCTATCATATGGTCCATGAAAACGAATTCTTTTGTGTTTCGTTACTGTCAAAACTAAGACTTCGAACTTTAATAAGTAATGAATTTTTATACTTGATATTCATAAAACTATGTTTATATTTTGTAGTTCATTAAAATTGAAAACTAAATAATGTCGCTACTTGTACTACGGTAGTAAATTCTCTGAGGTTCTTGGTTACCTTTCTTCTCACTATGTCGGAATAGTGGATTAAAACTAAATAATGAGATTATGTCATAAGAGAAGAACTTTTATCGTATTTGTCCGGCACGTATATTATATGTCATATAATATATGTATACATTTCTAAGGAGTACTAATAATTTTTCCAAAACCAAACCCCCAAAAATTACTTGTATACCTCGTATATCAATCACGTCACCATAATATAAGTCAAAATCTTTTATGTATCATTCTGTTTGTTCAGACCAGAAGGAAAAGACACCGTAACCAGTGTATCCGCTCATTGACCTTTCGTAGTAGTGACTTCCCATACTACGGTAGACCAGTAAGTTTATTCCTCGAACAGAGTCGTGATTCCTAAAACTACAGAAACAATCAGTGTGTTTCTTAGAGTCACGATTATTGTCGACCTATATAGGATTAATGGTAACGGTGTATCGTCTTTAATATACTTATTCGGTGTAGAATTCGTATTAAAATCAAATAACAGAGAATTCTTGGGTAGTTATAAAATATATCAATTTCAATCAATAAAACAAATCTTGTTTTATATACAGGAGGGGGTGGTTTTTTTTTTTCTTTTTAATTTTGATCTTTGTCACAGATCCGAGTAGGAACAATCTCTTGGTAACCTCTCGGACATAAAAAGAAAACACGAAAGTTATCGTCAACTACATTGACGGAAAAAAGAGGAGACATTAACGACAAATTGTATTATTACAAAATTTCTGAATCAACAATCATAATTTATTAATCTAATAAACGATGACACTCTTGTGACAGTGGTGACCTTTAACGAAATAAAGTACAAGTCAACAATTAAAATATAAATCACTTATAAAAATTGTCTACATCTTGACGAAAGTTACAAATCTTTACCAATTGTATTATATTTGTCTGGATCGAATTTTTTTTTTTTATGGAAATCTACCAAAGGTGTCGTCGTGAATCGTGAGAAACCAGGTTTAATCTCTCTTCACGATACAAACGGTTCGACACCCCGACGGGAGTCCGACGATGAGGATATCCACGTGAGGTAGTCACAGTGAGTCTCTAAACCCCTTTATCGTAAAAATGTGATTTTGTGGTTGTATAAAACCTTATTTAAGAATCAAAATTTTGTCCTCAAAAATTCTGGCCTGTAAGGACGAAGGCATAAACCCAGAAGAGAGTTGAAGAGGAGAAGAGGGGACGACTCCTCCTCCGTGAAAGTCTACATAATACAATTACCTCTCTTTTTCGTATTATAACATTTCTGTCGTCATAATCGGTTGTATAAAACCTCACAAAAGTCGAAATGTCAAATATAAGGTCGTGAGTTTTGAGTCCCAGTTCAAAATTGTTTTCTCTATGAATCAGTATCATGCATGATTGTATGACAAAGAAGATAGAATCTGCCAGTTTCATTTAGTGTGGTTAAAGACTGTCGGGTCTTTACTCGATTCTTCAGGATTATTTACACATGCAAGTAAATTCTCCTTAATTTACATTGAAAACACGTCTCTTAGTTCTTAAGACTATACTTTCCTAGTAAAGATGAGTGACACATAGCACCGGTTGACTGTACTACTTCTTATTCTTAATACGTTTCAGCCCTACACTGTCCTGCCCACCTACTCTGTGTGCGTCACACCTTCCGCACGCACTTTGTGCACAAACGTAATCAGACCTTTCTCTAGACCCGCCTATCTACTGAACGTACAATGATTGAATAGGTATTGACCAGGAAATTGGTGACGAAGTGAAGAAACGTTTTATATGACTTCTGTACAAAATATCATTTCTTCCGAAAAATTGGAATTGAACAAAAGACTTAAGAACCATAAAGTCATGAAGTTCAGTCAGTCTTGAAACATCTGTCCGGACTTTAAAAGAACTTATGAACAAAGAATCGTGAAACTTTTATATTTTGGTGAAAAATTCATGACTTACAGTAATAAACGGAAATTTTAAAGGACAAGAACCCCGAACTTTTTTAAATCAATACAGAAAAAGACATATATTCAACATATTAAACAATGAAAGTTTATAGTCATCAAGTTATGTTAGTCCAAAACCCCAAACCCCAAAAAAAACCAATAGACGTTTTTTATTCCCTTTGTTGATATATTTGGTCATAAAGTGAAACCTCGTGTAAAGGATTCATATTTAAATAGAAGGAGTAA
This sequence comes from Capra ibex, assembly GCA_006410555.1. Lineage (NCBI taxonomy): Eukaryota > Metazoa > Chordata > Mammalia > Artiodactyla > Bovidae > Capra > Capra ibex. Next base: position 508,080 of record SJYO01050114.1, on the reverse strand, counting down.
TACAAATGAAGTCGTTTACAAGTCAAAATAAACGTAAGAAATTCTTACATAAACGAACTTCTATTTTGGTTGAGTTTACATACAAATTTATAATCCATCTTAAGTTGGATTCTAAAAATTTAAAGGAACCTATGAGGTATCTTACTTATTAAGTTTATGTCAATTACTCTCGACCGTTTTAATCTCACTATTAACACATAAAAAGTCCTTTTTTTATATTTCGTTTAAAGACAATGTAAAAAAGAAAAATAATATTCCTGGTTGAAAACCATAAAGGAACAATGACTCTAGATAAAAATCTTATTTTAAAACAAGAAATAGGTTCTCATCACACACCAAAACGAAGTAAAAATAGTTTGAGTCCTCTTTGATTGTCTTTTACGGGTTTCACTTTTCCGTCTAACAACATACCAACGGACCGGGTCACCGTCGGAGTGCACCTTCGAACAATGTCATCTAGGGTGGGGTCTAGATGACTTAGTGTCAGAGACCCCACCTCGGGTCGTTAGAGAATCGTCAGGACAGTCCACTAAGACTTGTGGTCAGACTCTCCGTGACGAGTTTCCTGAAAGTAAATTTCGGTGAATAAAAATAAGAAGACCCATCTTGGAAATTTTGTTCATATAGACAACATCTTTAAAATTTTAATGGTAAGGACTATATTTAGTCGACGTTTACATAATTGTATACCAAAAAGTTGTGAAAAAGAAATGTTGACCTATATTAAATCGAAATAACTTTCCTACTGAACCGAAGGGTCCACCACGATCACAATTTCTGGGTGGAAGGTTACGTCCTCTGTATTCTCTACCCCCAAGGTGGGGGTCTGCCCTTCTAGGGGATCTCTACCCGTACCGTTGGGTTAGATCATAAGAATGGATCTCTTAGTGTACCTGTCTCCTCGGACCGCCCGATGTCAGGTATCTCAGCGTCTCAGTCTGTCCTGACTCACTGAATGGTGTGTAAGTTCCTTCTGAATTTATGTATAACAATGTCTCATTGGTTCCCCTTTTCCACGTCAGACGTCTTTTAAGAAATATATTATTTTTCATGAGGATGTCATTATAAACATGTATTAAGAAGGAGGGCGGTGTAGTAATGAAGTCGAAGTGAGACCCATCAATACGAGGGTCGTTGCAGTCCGAACTTACACACAGAATAAATCCATTTGTTACCACACTCATATCTATGTTATTTGTAGTGTAGACAGCTCCTTTTTTACGGGAAAATTCCAAGTCCATCAATAAGAAATTTTTAACTTCATAGAATATGTATCTTTTGTCTCTTCCGTTACCGTGGGGTGAGGTCATGAGAACGGACCTTTTAGGGTACCTGCCTCCTCGGACCATCAGACGTCAGGTACCCCAGCGATCCTCAACCTGTGCTGACTCGCTGAAGTGAAAGGGAAAAGTGAAAGTACGTAACCTCTTCCTTTACCGTTGGGTGAGGTCCACAAGAACGGACCTCTTAGGGTCCCTGCCCCCTCGGACCACCCGACGGCAGACACCCCAGTGTGTCTCAGCCTGTGCTGTCTTCGCTGAATCGTCGTCGTCGTCGTATGTATGTTTTTTTTTACGGCACACAGTAGTGGTTCTACCGTTGTATCTAACAAGGACTGAAGGAGAGTGGGGTGAATGTTCTTCGTGTCGACTGTTGATAACACGTGGCTCTCTTCGGACCTTGTGTCCTCACTCCGACTTCGTAGGGGAACGTGGTGTCTGTGGTTCTTTCTGGTGTAAATTTCCACGTCTCCTCCCTGATGTACCACTGAGTGACGGGGGTCCGATCGTGGTATTGTATGGTTCTCCAAAGGGGACTCGAATCTCAATGGGGTAAACCTTCTCTTTCGGGTCTCACCTATGGGTCAAGGGGATCGTGATGTCCAGTGAAGAAACCTCGTGGGTGAGCAGAGTGGGGGACTCTTGACGTTCCTTTAGACCCCCCGAACTGGTGAACCTTAGGTTGTCTCTTTTCCTCTTTCGAACGTTATTGGTCGTGAGTTTTGCACCGTCCACTTCAGGCTGGTCGTTGTACGTTCACGACACCAGGGTCGTCGAAACGAGTAGAGGTCTTAGTCTTAGTTAAACCACCGTGTCAGATTGGACCTTTGAGTCACTTCACGTCCTGACGGACTAAACCCAGGGGTTTCTCTAAACCGTCGGGAACGGGTACCAGATGAGAGTGGGGGCTTTCGACTCCGTATGGGACCGGGTGACTACTTCACCCTTTTTATCTTTGTATATTGGACGGTTTGACTGAGTCTTCTTTATCCTGTAAACGTGTCTGGTAAATAATTATTCCTCTGACTTACCCATCAGTTTTTAAGGGTCGTGATTTTTATGGTCCTGTTTTGTCGAAGTGACCTCATAAAATATTTTGTGACTTCCTTGATTTAGTAAGAGTTTCGAGAATGTTTTTTTTTCTCCTTCCTTGTAAGGGTTTAATCAAAATACTCCGAGTGTAATGACATTATGGTCAGTCTTTTCCGGTGATGGTCTTTTCTCTTGATATCCGGTTATAGGGACTACTTATATCAACGTTTTTAAGGAGTATCTTATGATCGTTTGACTTAAGTCGGTGTGTGTGTTTTTTTCTAGTAAGTGGTACTAGTTGACCCTGAAAATAAAGATCCTACATTCCTACCAAAGTGGTCCGAAGGGACCACCAAGTCTCCCATTTCGCAGACGGACGTTACGCCCTCTGTCCCCAAGCTAGGGACCCAGTCCTTCTAGGGGACCTCTTCCTTTACCGTGGGGTGAGGTCATGAGAACGGACCTTTTAGGGTATCTGACTCTTTGGATCATCCGATGTCAGGTACCCCAGAGTTTCTCAGTCTATCCTGACTCGTTGAAGTGAAGTTCCTACCAAATTGTATACGTTTATTGAGACACTATGTAGTGTAATTATCTTACTTTTTTTATCTGTGTCTTTTTCGTAAACTTTTAAAATTGTAGGCAAGTAGAATCGTATTAATTTCCTTATATGGAGTTGTATGACCTAAAGGGACCACCGAGTCTACCATTTCGCAGACAGACGTTACGTCCTCTGGGTCCAAGCTAGGGACCCAACCCTTCTATGGGACCTCTTCCTTTACCGTAGGGTGAGGTCATAAGAACGGACCTTTTAGGGTACCTACCGCCTCGGATCATCCGATGGCAAGTACCCTAACGTTTCTCAGCCTGTACTGACTCGCTGAAGTGAAAGTGAAAGTGGAGTTGTATTATTTTCAATACATAGTGTCCGGGTGTCGATTGTATGAGTAATCACTTTCCAACTTTCGAAAGGGAGATTCTATTCTTGTTTTGTTCTCCCTCCAGAGACTACCAGTCCACCTATTTTAAGGTACGGCGGTTGCGTCCCCCGGACTCAAACTAGGTCCAGTCCCTTGATCTAGGGTATATGGTGTTGATTGTCTCAAACGCTCGACGTTGATTCGTAAGGCGTACGGAGTTACTTCTGACCGTTAGGATACACGACGGTGATTGTGGACCACGTCGATTTATTTTTAAAATTTTGTATAAAAAAGGATTTTTTTCTTGTTCTGTACCCACGGGTGAAAGTGGTGAGGATAAGTTGTTTCAAGGTCTTCAGGATCGGTCTCGTTAGTCCGTTCTTTCTCTTTTCCGTTGTCTTAACCTTTCCTCCTTCATTTTGACAGGGTCAAACGTCTACTGTACTAAAATATATATTTTCTTGAATTTCTGCGGTGGTTTTTCGAAAATAAAACAATTTATGTCTGATACCTGTTTTGTATTTAGAAAAAATTTTCATATATCCGACGTGACCCAGAAGTAACAAGGCACGCCCGAAATAGATCAACTCCGTTCACCCCCGATGTGAGTTCCACGTCACGTCTTCGAAGAGCACCACCACCTAAGAGAACAATGCCTCGTGTCCGAGAGCCCGATCGTCCGGAGTCATCGACGTCGTGTGCCCGAGTCGTCAACACCGTGTACCTGAATCAGTGGAGTCGTACGCCCTGGGAGGGTCTAGTCCTTAACTTAGACACAGGGGACTAATCCGTCCATCTAAGGATTGGTGACACGGTGGTCCCTTCGGGGTGGTTTTTCGAAAATCAAGATAAGTTGTTTGAGTTGTTTCAACGTCAAATGTTTTATTGTAAGTTTTTGTCATCAAAAGGATATGTGGTTATTACTTAATAAACTTTTTCTGTTTTTACCAGGGTGAATGTTATCGTAGTTGTTGTTTGTTTATGGATCCTTATCTAAATTAGTCCTCTACTTTCTAGAGGTGAGACTTTAATATTGTGTCACTACTGTCTCTATCTTCTGTGTTCATTTACCTTTATATCAGACCCAACCTTCTTAATTATAACAATTTTGTAGTTATGATGGTTTTCGGTAAATCTTTAAGTCACGTTAGGGATGGTTCTAAATTTACCGTAAAAATTGTCTCCATTTTTTGTTAGGGTTTTAAATCTATCTTGGTGTTTCTGATGTTTCTCGATTTCGTTAGGACTCTTTCTTCGCCCCGTTTCCGATTATCTCAAAACAGTTCTCTTGCGTGACCAGTATTGTTTGTGGGAGAAGGTTGTTGTGTTCTCTATTGAGACGTGTTCCTGTAGTGGTCTACCAGTTGTGACTTTAGTCTAACTAAAATAAGAAGTGTCGACTTCAACCTCTTCGAGATATGTCAGTCGTTTTTATTCTGACCCTCGACTGATACCAAGTCTAGTACTCGAGGAATAACGTTTTAAGTCTGATTTTAACTTCTTTCATGCCTTTTGGTGATCTGGTAAGTCCATACTGGATTTATTTTAGAAAATACCAATATGTCACCTTTATCTTTATCTAAGTTCCCTGATCTACACTATGTGGTTCACGGACTTCTTGATACCTGTCTCCAAACATTGTGACATGTCCTTCGTCCCTAGTTTTGGTAAGGTTTTTCTTTTTCTTTACGTTGTTCCGTTTTTCCGACAGACTCCTCAGGAATGTTTATCGACTCTTTTCTTCACTTTCCGTTTCCTCTTCCTCGTTCTATATAGGTTGACCTACGTCTCAAGGTCTCTGATCGTTCCTCTCTATTCTTTCGGAAGGATTCACTTGTCACGTTTCTTTATCTCCTTACCCTGTTTACCTTACCCTTTCTGATCTCTAAAGAAGTTCTTTTAATTCTCTATGGTTCTCTTGTAAAGTACGTTTCTACCCGTGTTATTTCCTGTCTTTGTCACTTCTGGATTGTCTTCGTCTTGTCTAATTCTTCTCCACCGTTCTTATGTGTCTTCTTGACATACTTTTTCCAGAATGACTAGGCCTATTGGTCCTACCACACCAGTGAATGGATCTCGGTCTGTAGGACCACATACTTCAGTTCACCCGGAATCCTTCGTAATGATGTTTGTTTACCTCCTCACCTCCACCACCTTAAGATCGACTCGACAAATTTTAATATTTCCTACTACGAAAATCTCACGACGTAAGTCATACGGTCGTTAAACCTTTTGAGTCGTCACCGGTGTTCTAGTCTTTTCCAGTTAAAAGTAAGGTTGAGGTTTCTTCCCTTTACGGTTTCTTACAAGTTTGATGGCATGTTAACGTGAGTAAAGTGTGTGATCGTTCCATTTCGAGTTTTAGGAAATTCGATCCGAAGTTGTTATTTATTTGTCTTTTGAAGGTCTACATGTTCGACCTAAATCTTTTCCGTTTCCTTGGTCTCTAGTTTAACGGTTGTAGGTGACCTAGTACCTTTTTCGTTCTCTTTAGGTCTTTTGTAGATGAAGACGAAGTGACTGATGTGATTTCAGAAACTGACACACCTAGTGTTGTTTGACCTTTTAAAAAATTCTCTAACCTTATGGTCTGGTGGAATGGGTGGAGGACTCTTACATACGTTCAGTTCTTAGTTGTCAATCTTGTTCTGTGTCTTGTTACCTGACCAAGGTTTGACCCTTTCCTCAGACAGTTCCGACATATGACAATGGAACGAATAAATTGAATATACGTCTCATGTAGTACGCTTTACGATCCGACCAACTTAGTGTTTGACCTTAGTTCTAACGGTCCTCTTTATAGTTATTGGAGTCTATACGTCTACTTAGTGGGTATACCGTCTTTTGTATTTTCTTGATTTCTCGGAGAACTACTTTCACTTTCTATTCTCACTTTTTTAACCCATTTTGAGTTGTAAGTATTTTGATTATAGTACCGTAGACCAGGGTAGTGAAGTACCGTTTATCTACCCCTTTGTCACCTTTGTCACTGTCTGAAATAAAAATACCCGAGGTCTTAGTGACGTCTACCACTGACTTCGGTATTTTAATTTTCTACAAACGAGTAACCTTCTTTTCGATACTGTCTGGATCTACTATATAATTTTTCGTCTCTGTAGTGAAACGTTTGTTACCAGGGATATCAGTTTCGACACAAAAAAGGTCAGTACATGTCTATACTCTCAACCTGGTATTACTTCTGACTCGTGACTTCTTAACTACGAAAACTTGACACGACAACTTCTGAGAACTCTCAGGGAACCTGACGTTCCTCTAGTTTGGTCAGGTAGGATTTCCTTTAGTCAGGACTTATAAGTAACCTTCCTGACTACGACTTCAAAGTTGTGAAACCGGTGGACTACACTTCTTGACTGAGTAAACTTTTCTGGGACTATGACCCTTTCTAACTTCCGTTTTCCTCTTACCCTACTGTCTCCTACTCTACCAACCTATCGTAGTAACTGAGTTACCCGTACTGAAACTCGTTGGAAGTCCTCTATCACTTCCTGTCCCTTCGGACCCCACGACGTCAGGTACCACAACGTTTCTCAGTCTGTACTGACTCGCTGACTTGTTGTTATATACCATTTTATTATAAACTGTTTCCTCGGTTCTTAAGAGTTACCTTCACACAGTCAGAAGTTATTTACCACGATCCTTTAAACCTGTAAGTGTACATTTTCACTTTAATCTAGGGATAGAAGTGTGAGGAGTGTTTTTAATTGAGTTTACCTAATTTCTGAATTTATATTCTGGACTTTGGTATTTTGAGGATCTTCTTTTATATCCTTTCTTGGAGAAACTGTACTCAGAACCGTTACTAAAAAAAATTATATGGTGTTTCGTTTTCGTTGTTTTATTTTTTATTTGACCACCCTGATGAAGTTTGATCTTTCACAGACGTATTCTTTACTAGTTGTTTTACTTTTCTGTTGGATAACTTTTACATTTTCATAAACGTTTGGTGTATACATTGTTCCCCAATTATAGGTATTACATATTTCTTGAGAACCTTATCGTCGTTTTTTTTTATTATTATTATTAACCTTTCCTTCACTTGTTATATCTCCAAGGAGTTTTTTAATTTTTATCTTGATAGTACACTAGATCGTTAACGTAAAGAACCTTACATAGGTTACCTTTATTTTTGTGATACAACTTCTCTATAGACGTGGGGGTACAAGTAGTCGTCGTAATAAATGTCATCGGTTTTACATCTTTGTTAGATTCACTGGTGATTACTCGCTTACCTATTTTTGCGAACACCACACACCCACACACACACATATATATATATATATATATATATATACATATATATATATATATATGTATATATACATATATATATATGTGTGTTGTTGTATGTACCTGAAACTACTGTAATACGATTCACTTTATTAACCTGTCTCTTTCTGTTTACCTATATAGTGTATATACGTCTTAGATCTTTTGTTATTGGGTTTGAGTATCTTTTTCTCTCGGTTAAACACCAATGGTATTCACTCCACACCCCCCTCCCCGTAAACCTATTTTCCAGTTTTACATGTTTGAAGTCCAATATTCCATTTATATATGATCCGTATATTAATGTTGTACTACTGATATCAAATAGTGACAAGATACTATACATTCTTTCAACAAGTCTCATTTAGGATTCTTAAGAGTAATGTTCCCTTTTTTTAAAATAAAACACAGATATACTCTACCACCTACAATTGATTTGAACGACACCATTAGTAAAGTGTCACATACATTCAGTTTATTAATAAGACATTTGAAATTTGTATATCACAGTATATAGTTGATATAGAGATATTTTGGCATAGTCAAGTCAAGTCAACGAGTCACCACAGGTTGAGAAACACTGGCGTACTTAGCGTCGTGAGGTCCGGAGGGACAGGTAGTGGTTGAGGGTCTCAAGTGAGTTGGTGTACGGGTAACTACTGTAGGTCGGTAGAGTAGGAGACAACAGGGGAAGAGGAGGGCGGAAGTTAGAAAGGGTCGTAGTTCCAGAAAAGTTTACTCAGTCGAGAAACGTAGTCCACCGGTTTCATAACCTCAAAGTCGGAGTCGTAGTCAGGAAGGTTACTCGTTGGCCCTGACTAGAGGAAACCCTACCTGACCTACCTAGAGGAACGACAGGTTCACTGAGTTTTCTCAGAAGAGGTTGTGGTGTCAAGTTTTCGTAGTTAAGAAGTTACGAGTCGAAAGAAGTGTCACGTTGAGAGTGTAGGTATGTACTGGTGTCCTTTTTGGTATCGGACCTGATTTACCTGGAAACAACCGTTTCATTACAGAGACCAAAAATTATACGACAGATCCAACCAGTATTGAAAGGAAGGTTCCTCATTCGCAGAAAATTAAAGTACCGACGTCAGTGGTAGACGTCACTAAAACCTCGGGTCTTTTTATTTCAGACTGTGACAAAGGTGACAAAGGGGTAGATAAAGGGTACTTCACTACCCTGGTCTACGGTACTAGAATCAAAAGACTTACAACTCGAAATTCAGTTGAAAAAGTGAGAGGAGAAAGTGAAAGTAGTTCTCCGAAAAATCAAGGAGAAGTGAAAGACGGTATTCCCACCACAGTAGACGTATAGACTCCAATAAGTATAAAGAGGGTCGTTAGAACACGAAGGAGGTCGGGTCGCAAAGAGTACTACATGAGACGTATATTCAATTTATTCGTCCCACTGTTATATGTCGGAACTGCATGAGGAAAAGGACAAACCTTGGTCAGACAACAAGGTACGGGTCAAGATTGACAACGAAGGACTGGTCGTATATCCAAAGAGTTCTCCGTCCAGTCCATCAGACCATAAGGGTAGAGAGAGTCTTAAAAGGTCAAATAACACTAAGTGTGTCAGTTTCCGAAACCGTCAGTTATTTCGTCTTTATCTACAAAAAGACCTTGAGAGAACGAAAAAGGTACTAGGTCTCCTACAACCGTTAAACTAGAGACCAAGGAGACGGAAAAGATTTTGGTCGAACTTGTAGAACCTTCAAGTGCCAAGTGCATGAGAACTTCGGACCGAACCTTTTAAAATTCGTAATGAAACGATCACACACTCTACTCAGGTTAACACGCCATTAAACTCGTAAGAAACCGTAACGGAAAGAAAACCTAATCTTACTTTTGACTGTAAAAGGTAGGGACACCGGTGACGACTCAAAAGGTTTAAACGACCGTATAACTCACCTCGTAAAAGTGTCGTAGTAGCAAGTCCTAAACTTTGTCGAGTTGACCTTAAGGTAGTAGAGGTGATCGACAAGCGTCACTACGAATGATTCCGGGTGAACTGAATTGTAAGGTCCTACAGACCGAGATCCACTCACTAGTGTGGTAGTCCTAATGGAACCAGCACTTCTGGAAAAAACATGTCAAGAAGACATATAAGAACGGTGGAGAAGAATTATAGAAGACGAAGACAATCCAGGTCTGGTAAAGACAGGAAATAGCTCGGGTAGAGACGTACTTTACAAGGGAACTATAGAGATTAAAAGAACTTCTCTAGAGATCAGAAAGGGTAAGACAACAAAAGGAGACAAAGAAACGTGACTAGCGACTCCTTCCGAAAGAATAGAGAGGAACGATAAGAAACCTTGAGACGTAAGTCTACGAATATAGAAAGGAAAGAGGAAAGGAAAAGCGAAGAGAAGAAAAGTGTCGATAAACATTCCGGAGGAGTCTGTCGGTCAAACGAAAAAACGTAAAGAAAAGGTACCCCTACCAGAACTAGGGACAGAGGACATGTTACAGTCCTTGGAGGTAGGTATCAAGTAGTCCGTGAGACAGATAGTCTAGATCAGGGAATTTAGGTAAAGAGTGAAGCTGACATATTAGCATTCTCTAAACTAAATCCAGGATGGACTTACCAGATCACCAAAAGGGATGAAAGAAGTTATATTCAGACTTAAACCGTTATTCCTCAAGTACTAGACTCGGTGTCAGTCGAGGACCAGAACAAAAACGACTGACATATCTCGAAAAGGTAGAAACCGACGTTTCTTATATTAGTTAGACTAAAGCGACAACTGGGAGACCACTACAGGTACACATCTCAGAAGAGAACACATGTATTTATATGTCGTGTTACTTATTAGTATTTGACTTGTCTGGAGGAATTGGGGGTGGGTCTAGTCTCTGTTCTTATAATGGTTGTGAAACCTTCAGGGAGAAAGTGGGGAAGGGTTGGAGAGAAGGAAGGAAGAGGAGACTCCAATTGTTCACGAACTGAAAATCGTAGTATCTGATCATAACGGACAAAATCTTAAAGCACACTATCTTAGTACGAAGAAAAGTAGATCTAAGAAAGTCAGTTGCAAACACTCTAAGTAAGTATAATGAATGACATTTATCAGTGATTAAATACAAGTAACGACAAGTCATAAGGTAAAACTCGTATGACTAAACAAGTAGATGACATATAAAACCAGAAGTCTTAAACCGAATATGTTTATTGTACCCATACTTGATATATATGTACCGATGACTACGTTTAAACATTCGTAAAGTAAATCCATATATGGGTCCTGTCCTTAACGACCCAGTCTTCCAAACACTCATATCGACTCGACGTTATCTTTTACGATTTGTCAAAAGTTCCACCGAGGTAGTCAAACGTCAGGGTACCATCGGATTCTCAAGAATAACAGAGTACAAAAACTAAATAGTCCGGACTTAAAGTCAGTAGGACCGTCCACTGTCATAGGGTGACACCCACATGAAACGTAAAGAGACTGTTGATGACTATGTTCTAATGTGTGGAAAAGTAAACAAACAACCGGTAAACCGACATGAGAATCCTACACGGTTAAACTCAGACAACGGGTAAAAAACTATCCAAAAGACTAAATATTAAAAGATATACAGGAAAAAGACAAAAAATTTTTAAAATAACCTTATATCAATGGAATGTTACAACATAATATGTGATATGTCGTTTCACTTAGTCGGTATGTATAGGAGAGACAAAACAAAAGGAAGGTTGAATCCCGTGGTGTCTCGTAAATCCTCTCAAGGGAAATGACACGTCATCCAAACATACAAGAACTACTTTCAAAGATAGTCATTATGTAAATGTTTACATAGAGAGGTTTAGGTAAATTATTTATATCCTTTTGATTTAAAAACAAGATACGTTTCATATATTAAGTTTCTTGTTTATCGTATAAAAGTAATTTATACAAAGACCGTTTTCTCTATAAACAATAATAGGGACTTTAACAAGACACAATCTCACGACATTGACTGTTGAAGGATTCTTCATTACGTATTATAATATTTTTCTTTGTAAGCTATTTATACTTGTAAAATATAGACGAGACGACAACACACTAGTGTCTACGTGTCCAAGTAATGATTCAAACATCGTTTGTCCTCTTGTGTTATCTATAGAGACCTATATTTATCGCCTATTGATTCTTCTTTTACTCAACCTCTAGACTCTACTTGAGGATCTTCTAAAAGTGACTCATCTCTCACGAGTCGAAGGAGGTGAAGAGGACGTCGTCGTGGTGACGTGGATGGTAGACGGGGGAGTGTGTAGGTAGGTAGGATTGGGAAAAGGTAAAGTAAACTTCTTCTCTATCTGAAGACGAGTTTTATGGGTGTGTATAGTGAAGGGTCGATGAGTTTCCGGAACAGATAAAAATAATTGTTTTATAGTATTAGTAATAAATGATTAGAGAATTCTCGGTCAATTTCACGGTGGGGAAAATACGTCTTGAAAAGGGTACGGGGGTTCGGACGAGAAAAAGAAGACAATACACAGAAGACTATAACTACGAAGTTTCACAACTGTCCTGCCGTGCGTCGTTTTCCTAAGAGTTTTGTACAGTATAAGACGATGAAAATGACGTCCTAATCCTTCCTTTAAAGATAGATCCTTGATGTTTTACGAGACTTGGTTTCCTTCAATCCTTTTTTAGTTGACTCGATGTTGTGAAGGATTGAGTAAGACACTTACTCATAATAAACCGCAGTAATAGGACTATAGTTTCGGTCTGTTTGAGTGGCGTTCTTTTGATGTATGGTTATAGGGAATACTTATATTTCCGTTTTTAGAAGTTGTTTTATAATCGTTTGACTTAGGTTGTTATATAATTTTTCCAATATGTGGTGTTAGTTTACCCTAAATAGAGTACTTATGTTCCTACAAAGTTGTATTGTTTTAGTTAGCTACATTGTATGGTGTAATTATCTTGTTTGCACCTCCCCTAGTACACTGGTAGAGTTACTTCTTTTTCATAAACAATTATCGGTTGTAGAAAATATTGTGAGTCTATTGATCTTCACTGAAGTAGCTGGACCTTTTACAGTAGATAAATTTTTTATCTATTTTTCTCAATTACATGGGTTATCATTTTCTAACTTTCGAAAGGGATATTCCTTCGGGTGAAAGTAGTGACTACAAGTTGTAGCACAACTTTTAAGATCGGTTTCGTTAATCCATTCTCTTTTTCGAAGTTTTGACCTTTACTTCTGTTAGGGATAAATATTTACAGTACTAAGATATATACTTTTAAGGGTTGTTTATTTGTTCCTTATATGTCGATAATTTAAGTGTTTCAACATTCCCATACACTGGTTATGTGTTTTTAGTCAACACAGAGATGTATGATTGTCACGTTTTACTGTAATTCTTTTGTCGTTGGTTCTCTTATTTTGTGGTTCTTTCCCTTTCAGAACATGTGAAAAGTTTTTGAAACGACTATAATTTCTGGATTTATTACCTTTTTTTAGGGGTACAAGTACCTACTCTTCTAAATTATAACATTTCTACCGTTGTGATGGCTTCCGTTAGGTGTCCAAGTTACGTTAGACATAACTTTAAGGACCTAGTGCTCCCCGGTATTTATAGGTTTTGTTGGGACTTTTTATTCTTGATTCAAACTCCTAGTATGAAGGGTTAAATTTTTGAATGATCCTCCGATGTCATTAATTTTGTCACACCATGACCGTGTCCTATCTTTATAGTCATAGTCAAGTCCACGAGTCAGCACAGACTGAGAAACGTTGTGCCATCTGACGTCGTTCGGTCCGAAGGGACAGGTAGTGGTTGAGGACCTCAAAATGAGTTTGAGTACAGGTATCTGAGTCACTACGGTAGGTTGGTAGAGTAGGAGACAACAGGGGAAGAGGAGGACGGAAGTTAGAAAGGGTCGTAGTCCCAGAAAAGGTTCCTCAGTCAAGAAGTATAGTCCATCAGTTTCATAACCGAAGTCGTAGTCAGGAAGATTACTTATAAGTCCTGACTAAAGGAAATCCTACCTGACTAACCTAGAGGAACGTCAGGTTCCCTGAGAGTTCTCCGAAGAGGTTGTGGTGTCAAGTTTTCGTAGTTAAGAAGCCGTGAGTCGAAAGAAATATCAGGTTGAGAGTGGAAGTATGTACTGATGACCTTTTTGGTATCGAAATTTTTTTTTGGTCTGTCTGGAAACAACCGTTTCATTACAGAGACGAAAAATTATATGACAGATCCAACCAGCATCTAAAAGAAGGTTCCTCGTTCACAGAAAATTAAAGAACCGGAGTCAGTGGTAGACTTCACTAAACCCTCGTGGGAGTTTATATTTCAGACAGTGACAAGGGTAACAAAGGGGTTGATAAACGGTACTTCACTACCCTGACCTACGGTACTAGAATCAAAAAACTTACTCAAAATTCGGTCGAAAAAGTGAGAGAAGAAAGTGAAAGTAGTTCTCCGAGAAATCAAGAAGCGAAAGACGGTATTCCCACCACAGTAGACGTATAGAGTCTAATAACAATAAAGAGGACCGTTAGAACTAAGGTCGAACACGAAGTAGGTCGGGTCACAAAGAGTACTACATGAGACGTATATTCAATTTATTCGTCCCACCGTTATATGTCGGAACTATCTAAAGATAGGGTTAAACCTTGGTCAGACAACAAGGTACAGACCAAGATTGACAACGAAGAACTAGACGTATGTCCAAAGAGTTCTCCGTCCAGTCCACCAGACCATAAGGGTAGAGAAAATTCTTAAAAGGTCAAACAACACTAGGTGTGTCAGTTTACGAAACCGTATGAGTTATTTTGATTTCATCTATAAAAGGAACTTAAGAGAACGACAAAGTCGCTAGGTTGTTTACAACCGTTAAACTAGAGACCAAGGAGACGGAAAAGATTTAGGTCGAACTTATAGACCTTCAAGTACCAAGTGTATGACAACTACGGACCGAACCTCTTAAAACTCTTAATGAACCGACCGCATATTCTACTCTCGTTAACACGCCATCAAACTTGTGAAACCCGTAACGGAAAGAAACCCTAACCTTACTTTTGACTGGAAAAGGTCCTGTCTGTATTTGTGGTTATCTTAACTTAATTTGCAGTCCTTATTCGGGGATTAGATACCCGTTAATTCTACACACACACACACACGAGACACGGGAGAATTTTTAAAAATATAAAATTTATTTTTTATATAAATGATACATTAAAAATACTCTTGGGTTAAGATAAGAGAAACGTTTAAAAGTAATGAGTCATGTTATAATAATTGATATTATTGATATCAGTAATACGACATGTAACATAGAGACATAAGTAGGTTTTATTGACGTTAAAACACGAGAACTGGTCGTAGAGGGGTCAAGGGGGTGAAGGAAGAAGGACCATAGGTGTTAATATGATGAAGATAAATAGACTGAAAAAATCTAAGGTGTATGTTCACTCTAGTACAAAACGTAAAAGATACAGACTGAATAAAGTGAATCAGATTACAATGGGTCCAAGTAAGTACAACAACGTTTATCGTCCTAGAGAAAGAAAAAGTCTGACTTCATATAATACGATATTTTAGAGAGTGTTAAAAATTTAGGTAAGAAACAACTTACCTGCGAATCCAACAAAGGTGTAGATCGGATAATACATATTATGGTATTATTTACCCTCTCGTCTATTGAGAAGTTCCATGACTAAAGTAAAGGTAACAACTATATGGGTCTTCACCCTAACGTCCCAGTACTATTGAAATAAACACCAAAAAACTCTTTTGAAGTATGACAAAAGGTGTTACTGATATGTTAAATGTCAGGGTGGTTCTCACATGTTCCCAAGGGAAGTGTAAGAGTGGTTGTGAACACAACAGAAAAACTATCGTTGGTAGGATTGTCCCCACACAACAATAGAGTAACACCGAAACTAAACGTAAAGACTACTAATCAGTACGACTCGTGGACAAGTAAATGTACAACCCATAAACATACAGAAGAGACCTTTTTCAGACAAGTCAAAGAGACGGGTAAAAATTAACTATCCAAACGAAAAACGATCAACATATTTAAGGAATATATAAAACCTGTGATAGTCTATATACCAAATGTTTATAAAAAGGGAGAAGTAAAACAGCTAACGAAGGAAACGACACTTCATCGTAAAATCAGACTACAACAGAGTGAACAAAAAGAAACAGACTTAAAATCTACAGTATGTGTTTTGTAATATCGGTTCTTATCACAGTTCTTCGAAAAAGGGATGAAAAAAAAGGTAAGTCTTCAGAATGTCAAAGTCCATAATGCAAATTCAGAAACTATGTAAAACTCAATAAAAACAATTCCACATACTATACCTAGGTTAAAATAATAAAACATACAACTATAGTAAAAGGGATATAGAAAATAACTTCTGACAGAAAAAGGGTAACATATAAGAAGTGTGGGAACAGTTTTTAATCAACTGACACAAACACATACGATTCAGCAAAGTCAACACAGAGTGAGACGCTGGGACACCTGATATCGACGGTCGGAGGAGCAGGAAACCTAAATGATCCGTTCTTATGACCTCGCCCAACGGTACTTGAGGAGGTCCCCTAGAAGGGTTGGATCCCTAACTTGGACGTGGAGAATATAGAGGACGTAACTTTCCGTACAAGAAATCGTGATCTAGGTACGAAACCAAATAACGTTTCGAGAGATGAGAGAAGATGTCCAGATACCCAGACAAAAATACGGTCATAGTATAAGAAAACTAATGATATCATTATCTTGAATGAACGTTATCTTGAAATTTAGTCCTTTGCACTACTGGGGTTAAGAGTAGAAGTAAGACTTCTACCGAAATCGTTTAATTCCCAAACCCAAAACAAAATAAAACAAAAACACCAAGGTATGTTCAAAAACTTAAAAAAAGATAAAGATACTTTTTACAGTGTCCTTAAAACTATCTATAACATAACTTAGGTATGTACAGAAACCCACCATACTCGTAAAATTGTTATAATTAAGAAGATTAAGTACATGTGTTCTATATAAAAGTAAATAAAAAAAATTCAAAAAGGAAGTTACTAGTTAACTAGAATCTGTTCCCAAGGGCCCCGTAAGTTACCCCTTTATTATCAGAGAAGTTGTTTATAGGTCAACAGGGACAAGTTTTAACGTTTTCTTACCTCAACCTGGAAGTGGAGTATGGTATATCTTTTTTAGTAAGTTTTACTTAGTTGTTAAATTTATATTTTCGGTTTGGTATTTTGAGAATTTTGTCCTTATAGAGAATACTGGGACTTAAACCATTACTTAAGAATTTAATTGTAGTTTTAGTACTCGTTGGTTTCCTTTCGATCTATTTAATTTGGAGTAGTTTTAATTTTTGGTCCCCTCAAGGGACCACCAGGTCACCAATTCTTAGGTGAAACGTTACGTCTCCTACGTTCAAACTAGGGAGTAGACCCTTGATTCTGGGTGCACGACGTTCCGTTGATTCGGGTGTGTGGTGTCGATGACTCGGGTACTTGAGTTCTCGGGTACGAGGTGTACTCTTTGGGTACATGGTGTTGTTTCTCGGGAGTGTAACGTCACTTCTGGGTCCCATCAGTTTATTTATTTTTAGTTAAGTTTTATATAGTGACTCAATTTATATTTTGTTTTTATATATTTTGTAATTTTTAATTTTTGGTGAGTGGTGATGATAAGTCGTATCAAAATCTTCAAAACCGGTGTCGATAGTCTCATCTTTTTCTTTATTTTCCTTAGGTCTAACCTTTTCTTCTTCATTTTGCGAGTGACAAACGTCTACTGTACTAGGAGATGTATCTTTTGGGATTTCTGAGGTGGTCTTTTAATGATCTCGATTAGTTACTTATATCATTTAAACGTTCTATATTTTAGTTGTGTGTCTTTAGGGAACGTAAGGATATGTGATTTATTACTCTTTCATCTTTTTCTTTAATTCCTTTGTTAAGGTAAGTGGTAACGTTACTTTTCTTATTTTATGAATCCTTATATAGATGGATTTCTTTGATTTCTGGATATATATCTTTTGATATTTTGTGACCACTTTCTTTAGTTTCTCCTGTGGTTATCTACCTCTTTATATGGTACAAGTACTAGTCTTCTTAGTTATATCACTTTTACTCATATGATGAGTTTCCTTAGATGTCTAAGTTACGTTAGAACTATCCCTAACGTAACTTAGGGATAGTTCGATGGTTACCATAAAAAGTGTCTCGATCTTGTTTATTCAAGTGTTAAACATACCTTTATGTCTTTTTTTTGGAACTTATAGGTTTCGTTAGAACTCTTTCTTCTTACCTTGACCTCCTTAGTTGGACGGACTGAAGTCCGAGATGATGTTTCGGTGTCAGTAGTTCTGTCATACCATGACCGTGTTTCTGTCTTTATATTTAGTTACCTTGTTTTATTTTTCGGGTCTCTATTTAGGTGTGTGGACACCTGTTCTTATATGTAACCTAATTTCTGTTAGAGAAATTGTTCACCTCGACCCTTTTGACCAGTTGGTGAATATTTCCTTACTTTGATCCTGTGAAAGATTGTGGTATGTGTTTTGATTTGAGTTTTACCTAATTTTTAGATTTCCATTCTGATCTTTGATATTTTGATCTCCTTTTGTTTCCGTTTTGTGAAAGGTTGTATTTAGTCTCGTACTAGGAGATACTGGGTGGAGGGTCTCATAACCTTTATTTTCGTTTATATTTGTTTACCCTGGATTAATTTGAATTTTCGAAAACGTTTTGTTTCCTTTGATATTCGTTCCACTTTTCTGTCGGAAGTCTTACCCTCTTTTATTATCGTTTACTTCGTTGACTGTTTCTTAATTAGAGTTTTTATATGTTCGTCGAGGACGTCGAGTTAAGGTCTTTTTATTTACTGGGTCAGTTTTTTACCCGGTTTCTTGATTTATCTGTAAAGAGGTTTCTTCTGTATGTCTACCGATTGTTTGTATACTTTTCTATGAGTTGTAGTAAGTAATAGTCTCTTTACGTTTAGTTTTGGTGTTACTCCATGGNNGACGTCGAGTTAAGGTCTTTTTATTTACTGGGTTAGTTTTTTACCCGGTTTCTTGATTTATCTGTAAAGAGGTTTCTTCTGTATGTCTACCGATTGTTTGTGTACTTTTCTATGAGTTGTAGTAAGTAATAGTCTCTTTACGTTTAGTTTTGGTGTTACTCCATGGTAAAGTGCGGTCAGTCTTACCGACGATAGGTTTTCAGGTGTTTGTTACTTACGACCTCTTCCACACCTCTTTTGTTTTGGGAGAATGTGACAACCACCCTTACGTTTGATCATGTCGGTGATACCTCTTGTCACACCTCTAAGGAATTTTTTGACCTTTATCTTGTCGGTATACTGGGTCGTTAGGGTGACGACCCGTATGTGTGACTCCTTTGGTCTTAGTTTTCTCTGTGCACATGGGGTTACAAGTAGTGTCGTGACAAACATGGTGGTCCCGTACCTTCGTTGGATCTACAGGTAGTCGTCTACTTACCTATTCAAACCATGTATATGTGTTACCTTTTAATAAGTCGGTAATTTTTCTAATGTAAACTTAGTCAAGATTACTCCACCTACTTTGACCTCGGATAATATGTCTGACTTGATTCGGTCTTTCCTTTTGTGGTTATGTCATATGATTACGTATATATACCTTAGGTCTTTCTACCATTGTTACTGGGATATACGCTCCGTCGTTTTCTCTGTGTCTACATATCTTGTCAAAAAACCTGAGACACCCTCTCCCACTCCCACCCTACTAAACCCTCTTACCGTAACTTTGTACACATAATAGTGTACACTTTCCCTAGCGGTCAGGTCCAAGTTACGTACTCTGTCCCACGAGTCCCGACCACGTGACACTACTGGGTCTCCCTACCATACCCCTCCCTCCACCCTCCCCCCAAGTCCTACCCCTTGTGTACATGTGGGCACCACCTAGGTACAGTTACATACCGTTTTTGGTGATACTATAACATCTCATTAGTTGGAGGTTAATTTTATTTATTTAAATATAAAATTTTTGGGTTTTTTGTTTTTAATGTAACAGGAGTAAAACTTAATTCACTTTTTTTTTTAATTTTTGGTTTGAAAATGTGGTTCGTGTAATCGTTCTTTCATTTTTTCTATTGGATATCTTGTGTTCTTTTATAAATGTCAGTATCAAGGTTTTTCCCAGAGACTGCGAAACGCTGGGGTACCTGGCATCGGATGGTCCGAGGAGGCAGGTACTCTAATGGGTCCGTTCTTATGACCTCACCCAACGGTAAAGAAAGAGGTCCCCTAGAAGTACTGGGTCCCTAACTTGGGACCAAAGGGTGTAACCTCCGTCTGCGGAATTGGAGACTCGGTGGTCCCTTCGGGAGTTTTCCCAGACGACGACGACGATGATTCAGCGAAGTCAGCACAGGTTGAGACACGCTGGGGTATCTACCGTCGGGTGGTCCGAGGGGGCAGGGACCCTAAGAGGTCCGTTCTTGTGACCTCACCCAACGGTAAAGGAAGAGGTTACGTACTTTGACTTTTCACTTTCACTGCAGTGAGTCAGGACAGGCTGAGAATCGCTGGGGTACCTGACGTCGGGTGGTCCGAGGAGGTAGGTACCCTAAAAGGTCCGTTCTCATGACCTCACCCCACGGTAACGGAAGAGGTTTTTCCCAGATCATATGTCGTATATAATATATTTCTTGAGGAGTTGTTTTTGTGTTCGTTGGGTTGACGTTTCACCTGTTTCTCGAACTTATCTGTAAAGAGGTTTTTATATATAATCGGTAATCCTTTTACGTTTATTTTTGGTATTATACTTAGTTAAGGTGTAGGTACTCCTGTCGATATTTTTTCTCTTTCTTTTGTCTTTTATGGTTCACAACGTCCCTCACATCTCTTTACCCTAGGGAACACATAACGGACGAACACCCTCACATTTTACTTACCACGTCGACGACAATTTTTATCTGACCGTCAAGGATTTATTCAATTTGGATAAGGTCCATGTATTGGTTTTCTGGACTTTTATCCATAGGTTTGTTTATGAGTATCTTATAAGTATCGTCGTGATGAGTGACATCGGTTTTTCATCTTTCATGAGGTTCAGGTAGTAATCCACATACCTATTTGTTTTGTCATATATACAAGTTACATCATAAGTCAAGTCAAGTCAGCGAGTCAGTACAGACTGAGACGCTGGGGTACTTGGTGTTGTACGGTCCGGAGGTAGTGGTTGAGGGTCTCAGGTGGGTTTGGGTACAGGTAGCTCACCAACTACAGTGGGTTGGTACAGTAGGAGACAGTAGGGGAAGAGGAGGACGGGAGTTAGAAAGGGTCGTAGTCCCCGAAAAGGTTACTTAGTCAAAAAGTGTAGTCCACCGGTTTCATAACCTCAAAGTCGAAGTTGTAGTCATGAAGGTTACTTATAAGTCCCAACTAAAGGAAGTCCTACCTGACCAACCTAGAGGAACGTCAGGTTCCCTGAGAGTTCTCAGAAGATGTCGTGGTGTGAAGTTTTCGTAGTTAAGAAACCACGAGTCGAAAGAAATATCAGGTTGAGAGTGTAGGTATGTACTGGTGACCTTTTTGGTATCGGAACTGATCTGTCTGGAAACAACCGTTTCATTACAGAGACGAAATGAAAAAAAAATCAAAAAATAAAAAAATTAAAATTTTAGAAATTAAGAATGTACGCAAAGGTTTGTACTTGGGGGGAGGGTGGAGGAAGGGGTATTGTAGAGACACCCAGTAGGGGTACGTGGTCGGGGTTCGTACGACATAGGACGCAGTCTGTATCTGACCGCTAAGTTAAGAATGTACTATCATATGTACAATCTTACGGTAAGAGGGTTTAGTAGGGTGGGAGAGGGAGAGGGAGACTCAGGTTTTCAGGCAATATGTGTAGACACAGAAAAAAGGACAGAACGTATGTCCCAGCAGTAACGGTAGAAAAATTTAAGGTATATATACGCAATCATATGACATAACCACAAAAAGAAAGACCGAATGAAGTGAGACATATTAACCGAGGTCAAAGTAGGTAGAGTAGTCTTGACTAAGTTTACTTAAGAAAAATTGCCGACTCATTATGAGGTAACACATATACATGGTGTCGAAAGAATAGGTAAGTAGACGACTACCTGTAGATCCAACAAAGGTACAGGACCGATAATATTTGTCACGACGCTACTTGTAACCCCATGTACACAGAGAAAGTTAAGACCAAAGGAACCATACATACGGGTCTTCACCCTAACGACCCAGTATGCCATCAAGATAAACGTTAAAAAATTCCTTAGAGGTGTGACAAGAGGTATCACCGACATAATCAAACGTAAGGGTGGTTGTCACATCCTCCCAAGGGAAAAGAGGTGTGGGAGAGGTCGTAAATAACGAACGTCTAAAAACCTAGCGTCGGTAAGACTGACCACACTTCACCATGGAGTAACACCAAAACTAAACGTAAAGAGATTATTACTCACTACAACTCGTAGAAAAGTACACAAACAATCGGTAGGCATACAGAAGAAACCTCTTTACAGATAAATCAAGAAACCGGGTAAAAAACTAACCCANAAGGAGGGGTTCCTCCGTACCCTGGATGAAACTCACCTTTCCGGGGAGTACCTCGACTTGGGTCCTTCCGTGGGTCAGAACAGACTGTGTAAGGACGTAGGACGAAGAAGTACTCGTTATGGCGATATTCGATCCTTACAGAAAGGTTCCGAGTCTTTCCTGTCCCCTCTACGTACCACGACGGAGACCTTAAAGCCAGGAGACTCGTCTGGACCTCCAGAGGGGAACTTCTTCGAGTGGTCAAAGAAGGTTTATGTCCGAACGTTTGTGTGTGACCCACCGACGGAGAAGAAGGGACTTCCTGCTAGTGAAAGGGGCGTAGGACACTTGAGACGTAGGGTCGGACGACCTTTTCGCGAAGAACCTCCAGTAAAAAGTCCCTGTTAAAAGGGACCTCGGGCCCCGGCATCCCTCCCGGGGTACGAGCGACCCTTTCCGTCTCAGTGTAGGTGTCAGACAAGATGGGGAAAACGGGACATCCTCTCGAGATCACTCGGATCCAGACAGTCCTTTTAAGAACCGAGGATACCCCTGTGTGGGACACACAATTGGACGTATAGCCTGGATCCCCGGTGTCCCGCGGACAAGGAGAGCCTCCCCTGGGACTTAACCACGCCGGGTCTTTGTCGGACTTGTAGGTAGGTTAACGAGAGAAGAAGGAAGACTATCTCGATCGAAACGAAGAGCGAAACCGTAAAGCCTTCGGTCCCCCTCGGGGTGGCGACAACAGGACCCCAGATAACCTCCATGGTCCAGATAACCTGGGGTCGTACCGTGAGTTGGGGGAGTCTGTGTGAGGGCGTCGGAGGAAGGGGTACCCGTCCTGACAAGACTGGATCCTTACACAAGGGTTCCGAGTCTTTTACGTCCCTCTGTGTGCCGGGACTGAGACCTTGACTCCGGCAACCTCGTCCGGACCTCCAGACTGTAGACTCTACGGTTTGTGAACGACGTTCTATGTCCACACTTTTGTGTGAGAGACCCCGACGGAAAGAAAGGAGGTTCCTTCTATCGAAAAGGTCAGAGGAGGCATGACTCAGTATGTTCCGACCTTTCCAGACCGAATCTCCCGTAAAGAGTCGCCGTTACCGGGGACTCCGGGACGTGGGTCCCTCCCTAGGATGGGAGGGTCCCCTTCAGTTTCGTTGGAGGTTTGTCGATAAGATAGTACAAAGGAGACGTCCTCCCTCGATCACTCGGGTCCAGACAGACCTTGCAAGAACCTAGGACGCCCCTTTAGTAGGACCCTCGGGTGGACCTATGGTCAGCATCCCCGATTTTAANTAGGTACTTGTACCATATAAAGAGGTAGATAATCACAGGAGAAACTAAAGAAAGTAGTCACAAAATATCAAAAGATATATATCCAGAAATCAAAGAAATCCATCTATATAAGGATTCATAAAATAAGAAAAGTAACGTTACCACTTACCTTAACAAAGGAATTAAAGAAAAAGATGAAAGAGTAATAAGCACATATCCTTACGTTCCCTAAAGACACACAACTAAAATATAGGACGTTGAAATGATATAAGTTTTTTATACCTTGCGAAGTGCTTAAACGCACAGTAGGAACGTGTCCCCGGTACGATTAGAAGAGACATAGCAAGGTTAAAATCATATACACGACGGCTTCGCTCGTGACAGAGACGAAAAGTTATACG
Organism: Capra ibex; assembly: GCA_006410555.1. NCBI lineage: Eukaryota > Metazoa > Chordata > Mammalia > Artiodactyla > Bovidae > Capra > Capra ibex. The sequence continues at coordinate 484,363 of SJYO01050114.1, read as the reverse complement.
ACAGATCCAACCAGTATTAAAAGAAAGGTTCCTCATTCGTAGAAAATGAATAGATATTTTTCTTTACTTCGTGACTATGTGCGATATTACACTACTTGGAGTTTTTGTAATACGTTTCACTTTCTTCGGTCCGTGTTTTTCGGTATATAACTGAAGTAAATATACTTTATAGGTTTTATCTATTTGGGTCTCTGTTTTTCGTTTAACAAACGGTCCTGTTACCCCTTCTCCCATACCTCTGACTGTCGAAGTTCTCCTGTTCTAAGAGAAAACCGAAATCAGTAGATGCATTCAACGTTGGGGGAAGAGGTAAAAAATCGTGTTTATAATAGAAAATGTAATAAATACCACAAATACTTGAAGTTCAGGGTGGTTGATCGGAAGGGTCTGAGGAAATTTAAGTTAAGACGGTGATATAATAAGAAATATTTCGATATCAGTGTCTTGATGAGACGACTCTTTGGTTATCGAGAAGTAGTGGAAATCTTACTACAGATCTGTCGTTTCGAGTTATAGACATAGAAAAATTTAGACCAAGGGTAGGATTGAAAACTTTGAACAAAGGGTAATAAATAAGAGTAACTGGATATTGATGAGTGAAAAAGGTTTTTTTATGAAGTACGTAAAAATAGAAAGCAACCGAAAAAGGGAGACGGACCTTTTATGAAGGGTTGTAGAGACAAGAGGTTTACATATATGAAATTAGGATAAATAAGAAGTTATGGGTTAACTAATGATGGGATTAATTCTAAGAAGAATTTTTAGGGGTCTCGTGAAATAGACTTGAAGAGAATGTCGTCAATAAAAGATGAAACTTAATTTTACATAAAGAGTCCCGGAGTCACGAAGACAGAAGAAGGAAACGTGAAGACACGAAATGTATACGGCTTGGACAGTGGTCAGAGGTACGGACGGGGGTCCGAAGAAACGGAAACCATAGACGTATATAGGATTAATAAGGTTTATTGTAACAAGATGTTTAATGGAAGAGTTAGCGTTACCGAAGTTTTACTTATTCGAAGTTCTCTGTCACTCAAGACCACCTTTGTCTCTAACAGATACATTAGTGGAATTCATAGTTCTAATATATATGGTCTATGACTTTCACTTTCAGAATCAGTGAGTCGACACAGACTGAGAAACACTGGGGTACCTGATATTGGGTGGTCCGAAGATACAGGTACCTTAAGAGGTCCGTTCTTATGACCTCACCCATCGGTAAGAGAAGAGGTCCCCAAGAAGGGTTGGGTCCCTGACTTGGACCCAGAGGCAGTAACGTCCTTCTGAGAAATGTCAGACTTGGTGGTCCCTTCGGGGTTTATGTTTTATTCCCGGTTCTTTTGGAAATCAAAGGAACATTGAAACTTTGGTTCTAATACTAAAGACAAACGTGTCTTTTTAGTACCTCATACATGGATGCCTGAACCCTTTCATCCCTTTTCATTTCTAGAAGTTCCGTATAAGTTTACTTTTTTTGGACTTCTTTGAGTATGATAGACACGTGTATATGTATACGTGTTGGTGTGTGTAATTTATGTATCGTTTAAATTTCCACTGATCGGGACACTTCTTCTAACTTTCATCGTCATTCCTCTTTAACTCCTGAACACGTAAATTGAAATATATGAAACTTAAAAAATGTTCATAGATAAGTTCATAAGTCAAGTCAAGTCAACGAGTCAGCACAGGCTGAGAAACACTGGGGTACGTGGTGTCGTACGGTCCGGAAGACAGACCTAAAGGAGTTTGAGTACAGGTGACTCAGCCACTACGGTAGGTTGGTAGAGTAGGACAGCAGGGGAAGAGGAGGGTGGGAGTTAGAAAGGGTCGTAGACCCAGAAAAGTTTATTCGGTCGAGAAACGTAGTCCACCGGTTTAATAACCTCAGAGTCGAAGTCGTAGTCGGAAAGGTTACTTATAAGTCCTGACTAAACGAAATCCTACCTGAGTACCTAGAGGAACGTCAGGTTCCCTGAGAGTTCTCAGAAGGGGTTGTGGTGTCAAGTTTTCGTAGTTAAGAAGTCATGAGTCGAAAGAAAGTCAGGTTGAGAGTGTAGGTATGTACTGATGACCTTTTTGGTATGGAATGTGATCTGCCTGGAAACAACCCTTTCATTACAGAGACGAAAAATTACACGACAGATCCAACCAGTATTGAAAGGTTCCTCATTCACAGAAAATTAAAGTACCGACGTTAGTGGTGGACGTCACTAAAACCGTGGGGGTTTTTTATTTCAGACAGTAACAAATGTAACAAAGGGGTTGATAAACGGTACTTCACTACCCTGGTATACGGTAGTAGAATCAAAAGACTTAACGACCCTCGGTCGCACTTCTTAAGGTGGGTACTGTTCCAGTACGCCGTCTGGAGACTACCGTTCCGATTAGTCTGGAGTCCAAAAGGGGGACCTTAAAGGACTCGTAGGTGGGGGGGGGGGTTTTTTTTCTTAGACGGACGAAAAGGTGAGAAGACTATAAGAGACCTTTTTCAGTTTAGTCCCGAAATCAGAAGACGTAAACTTTCCCTACAAAGTCGAGTTTGGGGGAGACTATCGAGAGATCGAACGGATTGTCCAAGGGGTCTGGAGAATGTCGAACACTTAACGAACGTCGGGGGTTGGTCCTCTCCGTGTTTCGAATTTTAGTAGAATTTCTATGTCTCGGAAAAGATTTCTCGATTTTTAGTATAACCGCTGTCCTAAAGTGACAACCGAGTTACTAACGACGGTCCGGAGGTATAAGAAATAGTCGGAGGTATAAGAAATAGAAAATCCGTGGACCCTCCTACAATTAGTTACATTTGACCTATACCTTTTTATATATTATCAAAACTACAATCGTTGTGATCTGAAAACTCGATTAATGAAAAGAGAAACAATATATAGTGACGTGAGGAGAACACAGGAACGATACATTCTTACATTGAAATAAATCACGAAAGACTCTCCGTGACCTGAAACCCTTCTAGTTGTGTTTATTCAGAAGACCAACTGTTTGAGAATAGTCTTTTTTCCGACATTTTACAATTAACCGGGAAAACCGGCCTTCTACTACATTTAATGGGTTCTGAACATATATGTTGATCCATACGTCTCTCTTTTCGGACCAAACTACTCAGACCCGACGATTGCGACGTATTGAAACACAATGGGTAACTAGAGATACATATTAGTTTTTCATATTTTCCGGAAGACTTGTTATCGCCTGCCCCGGTCAGCGACCTGACCAAAGGGGGCACAGAGGAGAAATGAGATTAAAGTCCGACTTAAGGGTAGACCCCGTACCTCAGAGTGGTACAGATGAATGAACAGGACCGAAAATTCTAGGTGCGCTCCCCCTCGCGTTCCACCCCGTGGGGGACTTTAAGTTCTCCTGCGGCCACCGGATTTCATCTACCACGTTCGAGGAACAGACCTTGAAATAACCGAAGGGTGCATTTGGTTCAATAAGTCGGAAGAAAGAGGTGAATTAAAAGGATGATGTGATAAAAAGGGATTAGATTAGAATATAAAGATATAATTATTTATTTATTCAAGAGGAGTGGTTACGGTAGGGGCGAAACTTAAAGGGACCTAGGTGGTCCCGACCTGGGGCCGTGACTTACAACTCAAAATTCAAGAAAAAAAGTGAGAGGAGAAAGTGAAAGTATTTCTCCGAGAAATCGAGAAGAAACGAAATATTCCCACCACAGTAGACGTATAGACTCCAATAACTATAAAGAGGGACGTTAGAATTAAAGTCGAACACGAAGTAGGTCGGATCGTAAAGTGTACTACATGAGACGTATATTTAATTTATTCGTCCCACTGTTACATGTCGGAACTGTCTAAGGAAAGGATTAAACCTTGGTCAAACAACAAGGTACAGGTCAAGAACTGGACGTGTGTCTAAAGAGTCCTCCGTGCAGTCCACCAGACCATCAGGGTAGAGAACTTCTTAAAAAGTGTCAAACACCACTAGGTGTGTCAGTTTCCGAAACTGTATCAGTTATTTCGTCTACAAAAAGACCTTAGGAAAAAAAAAAAAACTACTAGGGTGCCTACCACCGTTAAACTAGAGACCGAGGAGATGGAAAAGATTTAGGTCGAACTTATAGACTTCAAGTGTTAAGTGCATCACAACTTCGGACCGAACCTCTTAAAACTCCTAATGAAACGATCGTACACTCTACTCTCACTCACACGTCATCAAACTTGTAAGAAACCCTAACCTTACTTTTGGTTGGAAAAGGTCAGGACACCGGTGACCACTCAAAAGGTTTAAACAACCGTATGACTCATGTCGTGAAAGTATCGTAGTAGAGAATCCTAACTTTATCGAGTCGATCTTAAGTTCATAATGAACCGGAAACTTTTTGTCTCACGTTGTTTTTTGTGACTTACCTCGGGTTACGACACTGAGTCAAATAGACCCAGACTACAGTTTCCTCTACTGACGGTGAATCCCTACTCTGGTCACTGTGACAGTAGTCGTGACGGACGATTATCTCTTGTGTCTTCAAGAATACACATCGGGGTGTAATCTGAGGTTATATTGGAACACTCCTCATTCCTTCCGTCTTTGACTGGGAGTTTCTTTTCGGTTCCTAGTTTATCTCAATATTTCCCGACCGATTCTTGGAACAAATTACCATCTTGACTCGAATCTCCATTTCAGAAGTCTAAACTTTAAGATCCGAGAAAAGTGTTATGGTGTTATATACCAGTGAACCGAATGTTCCATTCATAGATTAATAGAACCTATTAATATGTTAAAATGGAATACTATAGTCTTGACGATTCCTAATTTTCATGGTTCCTAAGTGACCAATTTTGGACAACCTGTGTTAATATAGTATTATATTGTCATACAGAGGATTAATAGATAATAATCGTACCAAAAAGATAAAGACTCAATTAGTACAGAAAGGGTTGACTGGTGACTTCTTTATGATAGACAACACCCAAACACCTCGGGTTATTATTTTTTATGGAGAAAATGGGTTCACGTCTTTGTTATTTTCCATTTCTTCACTAGTATGTATCTAAACGACAACAACAAGTCAGTGAGTCATCACAGGTTGAGAAACGCTGGGGTACCTGACGTCGTACGTTCAGAAGGGACAGGAAGTCGTATAGGGACTCAAACGAGTTTGAGTACAGGTAACTCAGCCACTACGGTAGGTTGGTAGAGTAGGAGACAACAGGGGAAATAAGGACGGAAGTTAGAAAGGGTCGTAGTCCCAAAAAAGATTACTCAGTCTAGAAGCGTAGTCCACCGGTTACATAACCTCAAAGTCGGAGTCGTAGTCAGGAAGGTTACTTATAAGTCCCAACTAAAGGAAGTCCTAACTGACCAGACTAAAGGAACGTCAGGTTCCCAGAGAGTTCTCCGAAGAGGTTGTGGTGTCAAGTTTTCGTAGTTAAGAAGTTACGAGTCGGAAGAAATACCAGGTTGTGAGTGTAGGTATGTACTGATGACCTTTTGGTATCGGAATTGTTCTGCCTGAAAACAGCCGTTTTGTTACAGAGTCGAAAAATTATACGACGGAAACAACCAGTATCTAAAAGAAGGTTCCTCGTTCGCAGAAAATTAAAGTACCGACGTCAGGGATGGACGTCACTAAAAACCTCGGGTTCTTTTATTTCAGACGGTGACAAAGGTAACAAAGGGGTAGATAAACGGTACTTTACTACTCTGACCTACGGTACTAGAATAAAAAAAGTTACAACTCAAAATTCGGTCGAAAAAGTGAGAGGAAAGTGGAAGTAGTTCTCCGAGCAATCAAGGAGAAGCAAAAAATGGTATTCCCACCACCATAGACGTATAGACTCCAATAACTATAAAGAGGTCGTTAGAACTAAAGTCGAACACGAAGTAGGTCGGGTCGTAAAGAGTACTACATAAGACGTATATTTAATTTATTCGTCCCACTGTTATATGTCGGAACTGTTTAAGGAAAGGGTTAAACCTTGGTCAGACAACAAGGTCAGACAACGAAGAACTGGACGTATGTCTAAAGAGTCCTCCGTCTATTCCGCCAGACGATAAGAGTAGAGAACTTCTTAAAAGGTGTCACGGACCATGTGTCATCTATGACTCATGATACAAGATGATATCATGTCAAAGTTTTTGCTTGCTAGATTAAGGGAGAAATTCAAGGAAGATATTACCGTCCCTCTTAGAAAGAGAATGACTGTATCCAGAACGTGGATCTTCATACGCAAGTCTGAATGTGGTTACGTGGTCGTGTAGTGCTGCTTACTTCCGTTGTCCGACCGACCACCTGGTGTGAGATGACCGGAACGGTGTGCGTGACGGTGGTAAGTCAGGGAGAGGATGGACTACCTTGTGAACGACGTCGAGGGACTGTCTGTGTCTCGGAGTCTAAGGAGGGTCCCGGTCTGGACCCGGGTGTCTGCGCAGTACCTCGGACGTCCCGACGAGAGACGGGTCGTCTCCTGAGTCCGAAAGACCTCTGGGTCCGGATCCGGTTCACTACTCACAGGGTGTTGAGTGTCCTCTTTCCCCGACACGGTACCCGTCTGGCCATGTCCCGGACGGAGGTACCGGGAATTCTCACGTACGGTCCCGGGACGTCTATGCAAAGGATGTCTTAAGGACGGATAAAAGTGAATTGGTAGTAATTTGTCGTGGATAATTCAGACTGAAATTTTTTTTCCTATCTCTTTAAAAAAGAAGGATGATATGAGAAATGAACTTTCTTAGATTACCTCAAACCCCTATTCTTAAAAAATATGATCTGGAGGAAAAGTAAACCGGAGTCTTCAGACAGCTTCTGGGTCTAGACCCTTTCCAGTTTATACTGACCCGGGGTTTCTTGTATGAATGGTAACCGACATAAGTTGGAGGGTGCTTGTGAAGATGTTGTTTTACTACTGTGATAAAAGAATTTAGGTTTACTTCTAAATGTATTAAAACAATTCTTACAAACTATACCTAAAAATTAAGTTTGTCATAGATATTATATGTTTGGTTGATCTGTCTATGACAGTAGACTTTCTTTAAGAGTATTTAAAGTGATAATAAAATTTTTTGTAAAAAACCATTAAACAAAATACTTAAGTTGAAAAATTATTAATCGTAAACTTGACGAATGTTACACTGTTCATGATACGAATACATGTATTAGAGTAAGAGTATATTGAAATACTTTCAAATACCTTTAATATTTCGTCTTGTTGTTGTTTTTTTTTTGACCACACTTTACTACATCAGAAAAATTTCTGGAAAATAATTCTACAAAGAGTGTTTGACCCCTTTTTGAAAATATGGTGATTCTCTTTTTAGGAATACAATGTTGTGTTGACTTTTTCTTGGTTACTCTTAAACCTTTACATTGACACTATTTGAGGTCTCAAGGACCAAAGGTCAAGAAAAGTTGTTATGAGATTTCATCATGAGTTCCGAAAGTCTTTCTTATGGTCTAGGTCAGTGAGGATTTTACTATGTATTGTCGTAATTGTGACGAGGAAATTGAAGAGGACACATGTGTATACATGTGATTGTGTCGAGTTTGTATTTAGAATGAAAAGTATATTTGTCTCTAATTCTAATTTATAATATATACTGTGGAAAAAAAAAAAAAAAAAAAAAAACGACTGTTTCGTTCTCTAAAATAGTTCTTCCCCGTGGGTCCACCTTTCGTCATCCCACTCCCTTGGGTCCTCTTGACGAGACCTTCAGAACCCAAAATGTCACTACCCTAATCAAAGACCCAACAGAAATCTGTTAGTAAGACTGAGTCTCAGGAAGGACCTCCACGTGCGGAACAAGTCGGTTCTACCTACGGTCTCCACTCCTAAGACCCTCCACCAACCTGTACACAACAGAGTAAAACTCGAAAGGATTCGAGAAGGCCAAACACCACCGAATAATCAAGGCACAAGGTATGGTCCTGGAGGACAGTATTTTGTTGAGAACGTTTAGCAATGATACCACGGACCGGTCCCACTCGCCAAAGTCAGTCACACGAAGGGGATTGTTGAGGGACGACCCTCTGAAGTTTGAGTTCTAGGAAGAACCCTTGACCTCACCTTCAGAGAAAGAAGATATTGAAGAAAGACGACACGTACCCGCATCCGGACGGATCGTTTCGTCTTCAGAGAGAGATGGACTAGATTCAACTCCATAAGACACGAACTTTGGTCGTAAGTGGAACATCATTGTCGTTAAATCGAACGTTGACAACCGAGGAGAGTCTCTACTTTATCTGTCCCCGGTTTGTGCTTTGAATTGTCCTACCAGTAGTGACCAGCGGTCTTTGTCCTCCGTTGTAAACCCTACTCCCGAAGTCCCACACACTGAAAAAGGACTAACCAATGACCACTCCGTTGTCTCGCCACGAGGTCTTTAGAACACAAGTCGGAGTTCAATGGTAGGAGGTGGACCCACCCCCGGGGTCAAGACGCCTTGAGTTTCTGTAACAATACGTATAAAAAAAACTCATCCTGGTCCTGGGACAGAGTTGCGACATGGTGATAAACTTTTTCTTGTGTTGACTTTTTCTTAGTCACTCGTAGACCGTTATATTGACACTATTTGAGGTCTCAAGGACCAAAGGTCAAGAAAAGTTGACATGAAATTTCATCATGAGTTACGAAAGTCTTTCTTATGGTCTAGGTCAGTGAGGATTTTATTATGTATTATCGTAATTGTGACGAGAAAATTGAAGAAGACACATACGTATACATGTGATTGTGTCGAGTTTGTATTTGGAATGAAAAGTATATTTGTCTCTAATTCTAATTTATAATATACACTGTGGTAAAAAAAACTTTGTGCTCATGATCATGGTTTCTTTCGTCTCTTATGTTTACAATGATTAATTCCTCAGTCATTAAGGAAAAAAATGAAGTTTGTTGTAAAATTTCTAAAAATATATATTCGATTGTATGTCGAATAAAAAGAAAATACTCTCTTTACATGCTTGTCATGGGAATTAATATGGAGACGTTTATCCCGTAAAAGAATCTCTTCCCCGTGTAAGGACCGTATGATGGTCTACTGGTGTTCCTTACTTATGTTATCTTTGAAGAAACAGGTATGTGTGAAATGTTCAAGAAAGAAGAACGTCGGAAGAGTTGACAAGAAGGTCCCTGTCTGGATATTGTTGTTTTTGGAGTCACTTTAAGTCAAAGATGAAATGGAAGGTAATTTTTTTATTTTCCCATCCCCGAAGGGACCACCGAGTCACCACTTCTTTAGACGGACGGTTGCGTCCTCTGTGTTCAAGTTAGGAACTAGGTCCTTCTAGGGTGTACGGCACCTCGTTGATTCGGACACGTGGTGTTGATGACTCGGGTGCGAGATCTCGGGTCCTCGGTGTCGATAACTCAGGTGCGTGACGTTGATGACTTCGGCGACGAGACCTCGGGTCCTTGGCGTTGATGACTCGGACACGAGATCTTGGGCCCTTGGTGTTGATGACTCGGACACGAGATCTCGGACCCTTGGTGTCGATAACTCGGGTGCGTGACGCTGATGACTTCGGCCACGAGACCTCGGGCCCTTGGGGTTGATGACTCGGACACGAGACCTCGGGTCCTTGGTGTTGATGACTCGGACACGAGATCTCGGACCCTTCGTGTCGATAACTCAGGTGCGTGACGCTGATGACTTCGGCCACGAGACCTCGGGCCCTTGGCGTTGATGACTCGGACACGAGATCTTGGGCCCTTGGTGTTGATGACTCGGACACGAGATCTCAGACCCTTGGTGTCGATAACTCGGGTGCGTGACGTTGATGACTTCGGCCACGAGACCTCGGGCCCTTGGGGTTGATGACTCGGACACGAGACCTCGGGCCCTGGTGTTGATGACTCGGACACGAGATCTCGGACCCTTTGTGTCGATAACTCGGGTGCGTGACACTGATGACTTCGGTCACGAGACCTCGGGTCCTTGGCGTTGATGACTCGGACACGAGACCTCGGACCCTTGGTGTTGATGACTCGGACACGAGATCTCGGACCCTTTGTGTCGATAACTCGGGTACGTGACGCTGATGACTTCGGCCACGAGATATTGGGTCCTTGGTGTTGATGACTCGGACACGAGACCTCGGGCCCTTGACGTTGATGACTCGGACACGAGATCTCGGACCCTTGGTGTCGATAACTCGGGTGTGTGGTACTGATGACTTCGGACACGTGGGGTCTTGGACACGAGACGTTGTCTTCGGTGGTATTACTTTTCGGACACGTGATGTTACTTCTCGTCGGAAGTGTGTGGTGTTGATCTCTTTCGGACGCGTCCTTGTTTCTGGGTCGTGTCGGTTTTTATTATTTATTTATTTATTTATTAAAAAAAAATTATTTATTAAAACAATACAACCAGGGTTCAGAATTAAAACAAAATGGACTTTGTAGACGACCTTATATGAAGTATAAGAAAAGGTGACTCCTTGTTCAGAATTAAAACAAAATGGACTTTGTAGACGACCTTATATGAAGTATAAGAAAAGGTGACTCCTTTCTTTTTGTATGTTTTTTGCAGTGAGATTGTAAGTCGGTGTCTTTATTTTAAAACAGTGCACATTGTTGTGTCTACCCTGGTCCTCACATAACACGAATCACTTTATTCAGTGATTTTGAATAAAGATAATGTGTCTCTTTGTGATACAATGGTACATATACGCCTTAGATTTTGTATTTTGATCACTTGTACTGTATTTTCTGTGTCTGTGTCTAGATCTCTTGTTTGATCACCGCCGTGATGAAGGTCACCCCCACCCGTTTTGTCCCCATCCTTCTAATCCTCCATGTTTGATGACACATATTTTATTTGTTCGATGTTCCAGGTACATATCGTGTCTCTTTATCGGTTATAAAATGTTATTGATATTTACCTTATATTAGATTTTTTAAAATTTATTGACAACATATGGACCTTGATTGTGTTATGTCATTTGGTGGATGTGGAGTTAATTTTTTTTAAAAATTTCATAATGAGATGGTTTATATTCTGACGAAACGGATGATGTATAATAAAAAGGGGATGATACACAACTTATGTATCTAAAATCAACATATAGTATCCCATAATAAATCGGTTCGATGAGTCCGTTATTTTCTGAAGTGAAAAAATCTTGTTCAATTTACATGTGTCAAACGATTGACCTAAGTTAAATAAATAGTTTGTGTTTGTGCTTGTGTTAAGATTTTTATTGACATGTTGTTTGAGTGGTTTGTTCAAGAATATGTTACATCCNCATATAGTATCCCATAATAAATCGGTTCGATGAGCCCGTTATTTTCTGAAGTGAAAAAATCTTGTTCAATTTACATGTGTCAAACGATTGACCTAAGTTAAATAAATAGTTTGTGTTTGTGCTTGTGTTAAGATTTTTATTGACATGTTGTTTGAGTGGTTTGTTCAAGAATATGTTACATCCCAGTTAAAGGAATTCTGTCAAAAACTTCTACAACCGTCGTGATAAAGGAAATTGATTTTGCCATAGTTAGTCAAGAGAACGAACATTTCCATAGACACAAAAAACGAATTATTATAGTACGAGGACAAATAATTAATGTAACCGGAAATTTTCTAATAGGTCCTATCCTTCGTGTGTGCAGTTGACAACTTTCTCTCGGTAAGATAAGGAGGCTTCATTACTGTTTAGTAGAAGTTACAATTTTTTTTTTTTTCTTTTTTACATAATCTACTGTTTGACGAGGTTGGTGTGAGTATCAGTGATTGTTGGTTGGGTTACTTGTTAATACTGTGATTTATCCTCGATCTTTTTTTTCTTGTTTTAATGAACAGACGTAGAATTACAGACAGTAAACCTTTTGAAAGTCTTCTAAACCATACATATATGATATGTATGATGTGATACCGTGTCATACATCATATGTGTACCGGAGACAAAAGCATTGGATGAATTCAGATATATAACCCAACCGGTTTTTGAACGAAACCCAAAAAGACATTGTAAAATAGAAAATTGTATAGAATCTTAGGACGAAATAGGAAGTCTTTCATCCTTCTTTTAAAATCTCCTATCATATTTACACGGTGGAGATATGAAACGGGGTCACTTTATGACTGAAAAGAAACGTAATATAGCGTAACAAATATTCGTAAAAGTATACTTAATAGAGTCTATTTTTCTAGGATAGTTAATTTGTTCAGTCAATACTTACAAAGAATAAAAGTCTATCCCATTCTTTCTGAGTCCTCCTTACTCACTTGACAGGTTACAGTGTCCTTCTTAGTCAACATCTTAGTTCAGAGGATCAGAGAAGTTGAAGTACAAATTCTTCATCATTTGTCCTAAAGGGACCACCAGGGGACCAATTCTTAGACGGACGGTTACGTTCCCTGTACCCAAACTAGGGACCAGGTCCTTCCAAGGTGTACAATATTGATTCGGACACGAGGGGTTGACGACTCGGACGTGGGATCTCGGGACGTGGATAACTCGAGTACGTCGTGTTGGAGACTTCGGGTGTCCGGATCTCGGTCACAAGACGTGGTTCTCTTCTGTCGCGTCACTCTTCGGGCGTGAGGTGCTGTCTCTCGTCGAGGATGAGCGACGTTGATCTCTTGTCGGACGTGAGTCGTTGTTTCTGGGTCTCAGCCCCCCAACCTCACCCCTTATTTTCGTCATTCGTCACGACTTCTCAAACTCGACGTCTCAATCCTGTCTGGATCGACGGGTGTGTCCGTGTCGGTGAATCATCGATACACGGCATTGGAAGTATGTGGAGTCAAAGGAGTTGACATTTTACATCTATTATTATCATGGAAAGAGTTTCTCAACATTCCTAATTTACTCTATATACACTTCATAAATAGTGTCATAGACCGTGTATCAACCGATGGTTATAAAATATTTACAGATCCAAATATCGTTAAATTTTTCTTACGTATACTTAGTTCGGATCAGAACAAAAATTTCATTACAAAAGAGGAAATTGGAATTTGGTGTGTTTTAGGTATTTAAAAAGTTTTTGAAGGAGAAAACTACGGGGTTAGTGGTTATAAATTAACGGAAGAAAGTCGAAATTTTTTTTTTTTTCAACGACAAGTCAGGAAGGTTATTTATGAGTCCCAACTAAAGAAAAACCTGATTTACGAAACTAGAGGGACGACAGGTTCCCTGAGAGTCCTCAGAAGAGGTCGTGGTGTCAAGTTTCCGTAGTTAAGAAACCACGAGACGGAAGAAATACCAGGTCGAGAGGGTTGGCATGTACTGGTGGTATCGAAACTGATATGCCTGGAAACAGTCGTCTTACGACAGAGACAAAAGTTGTATGACAGATCCAAACAGTATCGAAAGGACGGTTCGTCGTTAGTAGAAGACTAAAGTACCGATGTCATTGGTAGACGTTAATAAAATTTCAGGTTCTTCTCCTTTACACAGTGATAAAAGTGGAAAAGGGAAAGATAAACGGTACTTCATTACCCCGGTCTACGGTACTAGAATCAAAAAAATTATAAATTAGAATTCGGTGGAAAAAGTGAGAAGAGGAAGTAGTAGTAGTTCTCCAAGAAATCAAGGAGAAAGGAAAGACGGTAATCTCACCAAAGTAGGTGTATAGACTACAATAACTCCAAAGAGGGCGGATAGAACTGAGGTCGAACATTGAGTAGGTCGGACCGTAAAGAGTGTTACACGAGTCCCATATCCAATTTATTTGTCCCACTGTTGTCTGTGGGAAAGAGTCAGGACTTGGTTAGTCAGTACGAAGAACTGAGCGTATGTCCAAAGAGCCCTCTGTCCATTCTACCAGACCATAAGGGGAGAGAAATTTTTCAAAAGGTGTCGAACGATACTAGGTGTGTCAGTTTCCGAAATCGTAAAACGTGTAGAGACATAAATGTTCAAATTACTTTTTATTTCTTCAGATAACATTTCAACAATTTTTTTTTTTTTTTCTGGTAAAGGAACCCCAACGTTTCTCAACCTGTACTGACTCACTGACTTGTTGTTGGTTCTTCACTTTGTGTGATGAGTGGAGTTTTAATAATTTCAGGGAAGAGACGGGTGTTGAATATAGGAAGACGGAATTATTAAGTGGAATGATGATTGTCTAAACAAGAAGTGGACTACGACATCGAGATACAGTAAAGGTTGGGATAATTGTTCTCAACAGAGGACCGAAACGAATACAGGGTAAGATTAGATACATGGTCAGTCCACAAAATTAATAGAAGAGATTAATCGTAGGATTTGAGAAGGAGAGATAAGAAAAAAACTAATAATTCTTTGTTAAAGTTCGACATTAAGTTCTGAAAAGAGACTTGGAATGTTTCATGTTCTTTCAGTGTTTTGATACCACGGGTTCGAATAATCTCACTAAAGTAAATTGCACATAAAATAACAACAACAGTAAGTCGACCAGTCAGTACAGGCTGAGACGCTGGGGTACTTGAGATCGTGAGGTCCTCAGGAAGTGATAGAGGGTCTTAAACGAGTTTGAGTTCAGAGGATCAGTCACTCCGGTAGGTTGGTAGAGTAGAAGACAGGAGGGGAAGAGGAGGACGGGAGACTAATTATTAAAGTGATAGCGACCCGGGAAAGAACATGCTTCTGGGAGGGTAAAGGGTTCTGTTAGATGAAATTTTTTAAAAACTACACGATCCATTTCCGCGATTTGACAAAATGAACATTGTAGAGTAAATTAAGGATATCGACGGGGTACGTTAAACATGATGATAGTAGGGACAAAATGTCCACTCTTTTGTTCTCAAGACCAATTTAATTAGCGGTTCGACCATTGACTGTCTCGGTCCTAAATTTGTGTTTAAACAGAGTTGATCTTTAGTCTGGAATTTGTAAAACGATGTGTCGGTTTACTATGTCAAGAGTTTGATAAGGATAGTAATGAATGTTCGAATTTCTCTTTTTCACAAAAGGTTAGGCTGTCAGTTTAAATGTGATACATACGTTGGAAGTGGAGATGACCGGGACATTGGGATAGAAAAACGTATGATCAAAGGTGTCGATCAGAGATTCGAGGAACTTTCATTCGTGGTACTCTTCGTGTCATGAACCATGTCCACTAGTAAAAGTCAATAATAAACAATTTCCTTACTAATGAGTCTTCTGAACAACACCTTCAGACTTCGAATTGTATTATACCTACTTATGGTTTTAGTTAAGGGATGTTAGAAACCCAACCCCTCCACGAAGAATAGTTTAGGATCTTAAAGTAGTACTAAAATAAAAAAGATATTCCTAGTGATTCGATCCTAATCTGTTATTTTATGGTACAATTTTTATACTAAATTTCCTTGAAATTTTTTTATTCATCTTTACTCTGTCTGGGGGTCGAAATTTTAGAATGAAAAAGATTTGTCAAATTTAGACAATTACATTCTCCTTCTTTCCGTTATATCGAGTTCTTTCTTTAATACTGTTTTAGGAGACTAATCGTATTTAGTCCCTAGAAGAACCCCTCTTTTTTTTACAAGTTTTTCTTTTTTTTGACATCAGTCACTAAGAGTTGATTCCATTATGTAACGAGTGTCACTTCCCCTACACTCCAAACCTTTACTGACGACCGACGGTGGTCAATCACCTCTCTGTCCCTATGAGCGACACGACGTTGTGCACTCTGTTAGGATACTCTGGAGTTACCTTTATTAGGTCCCCTGATTGTAAGGGTTTATGGACTACGACAAAGAAGTCAAACAGAAAGGAAGAGAAGGAGGAGAAGAAGAAGAGAAAAGAGTAGAAGTCGTAACTCTTCACGACTGTGTTATAGTAATTGACAAAACATTAAGAGAGGTCAACAATCCTAAAATGAGACTTGACAGGCAAAATGGTCCGAAGATGATTTCGGGTAAAGGTTCCGTCGAAATTGGTGTCCACATAAGTAGTACTGACGTAGCAGACTTCTTGAAAGAGGTCCAGGTTTGACTTGTTGATAAAATTTTCTATATATAAACCCATTTAAGGTATTTATATTTTTATACCCCTTCTTATTACTGAGACTATATTAGAAATGAGATCCCCACTAATATAGGACCATTACCTCTACTCGACATACGTGTTCAATGGATATTGAGGTTGGTTTCAGACTTGGACTATTCCTAGTTTACTCTCACGTCAATGTCCGACGAGAATAACAACAAGTCAACGATTCGACACAGACTGAGAAGACACTGGGGTACTTGCTATCGGGTGGTTCGAGGAGACGGGTATCCTTAAGGGTCCGTTTTTATGACCTCTCCCGACGGTAAAGGAAGAGGTCCCCTATAAGGGTTGGGTCCCTAGCTTGGGGGCTGAGGACGTAACCGTCCGTCCAAGAAATGGTGACTCGGTGGTTCCTTCGGGTCATTGTCCGACATGAGATTTTTTTATTGTTAAGGGTGTAGAATCTGGATGAATTAATTCTCAGAAATCCCTACCTTGTATTCTTATAGGATTTTTAAGGAGTTTACTGAGACAACATGTCAATAAAAACCTTTGACTCTACGATGTGTTTAAATCTTCACTCTTATTAGAGTTAAGTCGATCCTTTCACCCTCTTTAGTTGTTTCTGAATTACTTTTTCTAGTGTGTTCTCAGACTTGGACTTCCTATCTGTCCTGGACTTCTCCACCTATATACTTCGTCTTTTTTGTTTCTACCCTTCTTGTAATTTCACCTTCTGATTAAGTGTGTCTTATGTAGATTTTTGTACTAAAATTTTTTACACTAATTTCTTAATTTTATTATACTGAAGTCTACCGTTGTGTATAAGACTTCTTTTATTTCGTCTTATT
The DNA here is from genome assembly GCA_006410555.1 of Capra ibex. NCBI lineage: Eukaryota > Metazoa > Chordata > Mammalia > Artiodactyla > Bovidae > Capra > Capra ibex. Next base: position 467,644 of record SJYO01050114.1, on the reverse strand, counting down.
CCACAATTCCGTTTGATCCTTCGTCGTCCTCCTGTAAGTCCCACTAGACTCTCCGTAAGAGACTATTGTCCCAGATACGGTCGGTTATACCGTGAAAACACTTTTAATATTTTTCTGTAGTAAGAAGTTCTATGAAATGACGGTAGACGACCTTTTGACAACATATTATTTGTATTTATATGTGACACACACACGAGGGAACGAGTTTACATACACCTTGGGACAGACTTACCCATTGTCGTCTCGTTTGTTGAGATACTATTCCTTACTCACACTCTTATAGACTTTCTTCAGAAAGTCCGTTTCTCTTGTCGCTCATATTTTCGGAGTTCAGTTCTCCTTTCGAACTATAATAAGTTCTTTGTCATTCCGTCACGTGTCAGTCTCTCATCCAGTCTCTCATCCCACTCCGGATCTAGTACATCTCGGAACACTCCTCAAATATAAAATTCAGACGATCTTATAAGATCCTGACTATTTTGAACTAAACAAAAAAAGTTTTTTACTAAGACCGTCGAGACACTATTTGAAATCACTCCATTTTACCTTAGTCCCTCTGGACAATCCTAAAATACTGTTTTCCACTATCTTCGAACTTAGTCCAATTGTCACCACTGCTACTTCTCTTCACCATTCTAAACCCTGTATAATATTTCTACCTCTACTTTCCTGAAAATTATCGAATTTATATGTTTCATTTTCCTCCTTAGTCCCTACTACAGATTGAATTCAGTTGGAGTCGTTCACCTCTGGTAATTGACTCGTCCCTTCTAGTCTCTTCTTCGTGTAGACTCCATGCTTCCCGTTCCTCTTTTACAAACGAGACCAGGATAATTGAGACTCTTTAGGTAATATTTGTTCGTCTCTAAATTTGTCCACCAACTTGTACGATCAGACGTCGAGTCCTTTACCTCTTGATGGAAACCCGACTTACAACTCCCCGTGAGGTAGTGAATTCTCCAAACTTTTTCCTCATGGGTGGTTTCCTTTAACAAGTACTAGTTGGTCCCTTTACCCTTTTAGTTGTTACACCACAGGTCCTTCGGTTCACTCCTACTATGGAATTCTTCCTATGTTCTCTCATTACTATCGTTCTAACGATTAATTCTACAGAGGGTAGACCTAGGGATGAGTTGTTGTTAAACCTTAGGTAGGTTCCTGGTTTAACGGGAACACTCTCCGAGACACTAACTCTATATTCTAAGACTTTCAGACATATAAGGTTTTGGTTCCTCTCGCTAAAACTCTTCTGACCGAACATGGGTCCACGAACTTAAAGACTGGTACCAGGGTCGCTGTCTGGGGGTTTTGTCGAGACATAGGTAGTTTTAACTGTTTTCTTCCCGGAGTGGACCGTTCTGGTTAGTCATTTTTGACCTTTACCACAAACGAGGGAGTTTACATGTCTATGATACCGGTCCGATGTATATCGTATATTTATATATTTAGTCCGTGTATGTTGTGGTAGTTTTCTTTGATTATTTGTAGGTCTGACTGGAGTTTCTTTACTTCTAAATACTAAGCAGAGTGTTACTTGAGTTGTCAGTGGAATTTCTTTGAGTTATTTTAAGTTCTCTTGTTGCCATTTGTTGATTTACTTTACTTTTATTGTTACGTACTTGTTTTAGTCTTCAAATTTGTTCTTTATCTTTGGTTTTAGTCTTCAAATTAGTTTTCTTTCTTTTTTCTTAGTTTGTCTTTTGGACCTCGACTTCTTATTTTCGTGTCTTGACTTTTAGTTATCTCTTTAAGTTGTCTGAACTAGTACGTCTTTTTTTCTTACTCTTGGGTTTGCCTCTAGTAAACTTTAATCGGTCAATATCCTTGTTTTTCTCTTATTTTTTCTCACTGCCTTCTGGTGTACTTAATGTCCCGTGGTGGTTCGTCTACTTGTAGTGTCCTTAGGGTCTTCTGTCTTTTTTCCCCATCTTTCAAATGAAGTTCTTTATTATCGAATTTTGAAGTCAAGGGTTTAGAACCCTCTCTGTGCCTATAGGTCTTTATCGTTCATGTCTCTTGGGGTTCGTTCTAGTCCGGTCTCTAATAAGGTTCTGTGTAATATCAGTTTTATAATTTTTATTTTTCTGTTTCTTTCGTAAAACTTTCGTCGTTCCTTTTTTACTTAATAATGTATGTTCCCTTGGGGGGTTCCGATAATCGTGTAAAGAGACGTCTTTGGAAGGTCCGATCCTCTCTTTCTGAATTATATAGGTTCACGATTTTCTTTTTGTTTACGGTTGGTTCTTGTGACCCTTTAATTTTTACTTCCATCAGAATAAGTCCGAAGTCTTCATCCCCTCGTATGGAGATTGGCTGAAGACTGGAACGGACCTGATGTACGGACGGACGTACGTACTTGTAGTTAGTAATGGTCGTTCAGTTCGTCGTGAAGTCTATTCTTTCCCTCACCCAGAACCTAAAAAAAAATTGCTCATGAAATATCAACTAATAAATAAATAAGTAAATAAATAAAAACCAACGTGACCCAGACAAACGACGTGTCCGAAAGAGATCAACGTTGTACGTCCAAAGCGTGTCCGAGTCATCGACATCGTATACCCGAATTAACGAGACGTCGTACACCTTAGAAGGGTCTGGTCCCTGACTTGACCACAGGGACGTAATCGACCAACTAAGAATTGATAACCTGGTGGTCCCTTTAGGTCGGAATCTTAAAGAATTCGGGGTCCTTGGATTAGTCCGGGGGTCTCAGATTTCTTGAAATACTGAGTGTTCTACTTCGTTTGTCGTAACGTTTTCAATTTCTTTTTGGACTTGACGTAAAAACGTACGTTTGACAATAGTCAAACACCGGATCCTAGTATTCGTCCTGGAGGGTTTCGACGTTAGACTTCAGACCGGACACACCACCTACATGACTGTCCTGGGAAAGGGTCAATCCTGAGATCTGCCGACAATGTACCCTGAAGGTCGTGACAAGTTATGATCTAATTGCACCCATAACCGGGTTACATCTCTACATATAGCCTCTTCCGTTACCGTAGGGTGAGGTCATGAGAACGGACCTTTGATGGTACCTACCTCCTCGGACCATCCGACGTCAAGTACCCCAGTGACTCAGTCTGTCCTGACTCGCTGAAGTGAAAGTGAAAAGTGAAAGTACGTAACCTCTGTCTTTACCGTTGGGTGAGGTCACAAGAACGGACCTCTTAGGGTCCCTACCGCCTCGGGTTGCCCGACGGCAGACACCCCAGCGTGTCTCAGCCTGTGCTGACTTCACTGAATCGTCGTCGTCGTCGTCTCTACATATACGATAATGAAGACAAATGACAAAGATGAAGAAAATTACTGACATGTGACTTTAATTCGGTTTAATTAATAACTTATAATTTATAACTTTGACGAATAAACACACATTGTTCGTCAAAGAAAACAATTGCTTAGGAAACTTTGGTTTTATTTCATGTTGAAAGTCGTTTTGTTTATGACCGTTTTAACAGGAAGTCTTTACTTCCTTTTTATTTCTGTAAGGTCAGTTTGTCTTCAACTCTCAAGTACTTATACTTTGGACAAAATATTCTTTACGATTTTACTAAAGAAGTTCAATTTTACTTCTCTGGAATTCATTATTGTACTTTTGTATATTTCCATATTTTGAATTGACCATTTTAATTCATACGTCCAGTTTAAGTTTTGTGTGATATGACATTGACATACAGATCACATTCAATTTTTTTATCATTATGTAAAACGTGTCGTTTCCTTTGGTATTTGTTTTGTTTTTCTGTTGGATATCTTACCCTCTTTTATAAACGTTTCACTGACTGTTCCCTAATTAGAGGTTTTATATGTTTCTCAAGTACGTCGAGATACATTTTTGTTGTTTGGGTTAGTTTTTCTCTGTCTTCTAGAAGATTTCTGTATGTCTACCGGCTTTCCGTGTGCTTTCCTACGACTCGTAGTGATCAATAGTGTCTTTATCTTTACTTTTGATGTTACTCCATAGTGGAGTGTGACCAGTCTTGTCGATTATTGTTTCAGATGTTTTTATTTACGACCTCTCCCCCACTTCTTTTTCTCTTGGGAGGAAGTGATAACCACCCTTACATGTAACCAATATTGGTGATACCTCTTGTCATACCTCCAAAGAATTTTTTGATTTTGACATTGATGGTATATTGAGTTATTAGGATGAGGACCCGTATATAGACGTCTTTTGGTATTAAGTTTTTGGAGTTGACAAGTGACGTCGTAATAAATGTTATCAGTTCTGTAACAATAAATCAGTGGTTCGACACAGACTGAGAACACTGGGGTGTCTGACATCAGGAGGTCCGAGGAGACAGGTACTCTAAAGGGTCCGTTTTCAAGACGACCTCACCCAACGGTAGACGAAGAGGTCCCCTAGGAGGGTTGGGTCCCTCCCTGACTAGTTTAGGCGTGGAGGACGAAACGTCCACCTAAGAAATGGTGACTCGGTGGACCTTTCGGGTCGGTCTGTACCTTCTTTGGATTTACAGGTGACTGTCTCCTTACCTATTTCTTCTACATGTATGTATATTACCTTAAGTGAGTCGGTATTTCTTTCTTTCTTTATTACGGTAAACTTCGTTGTACTTACCTGGGTCTCTAATTGTTTGATTCAGTCTGTCTCTTTCTGTTTGTAGTATACTATAACGAGTATACCCTATAGATTTACAAAAACTTTTTACTAAATTTAATTGAATGTTTGGTCTTTGTCTGAGTATCTAAAGTCTTTGTTTGGATACTGACGGTTTCTCCTTTGAGACCCCTTTCCCTATTTAATCCTCGTACCCTAATAGTATGTGTGTGATGATATATATTTTCTCTATTGGTTGTTTCTGGATAGCATGTCGTGTCTCTTGAGTTATAAGATGATGTTTGATATACCCTTTCCTTAGACTATTTCTTACTTATATATCATAGTGTCTTAGTGATACGACATGTGGATTTTGATGTATTGTGACATTTAGGTGATATAAAGTTGTTTTAAAACAAATTTTTCCTCATGATATCTTTTTATGTCTTTTTATTTTTTGTTATGATTGTTGATGTTGAGGTCATTAAACAATGATCTACGTCTTATATTTCTCTATATTTCATCCTGTAGTTATCACATTTTGTACCCCACTCCTATACATTTGACATCTCAAAGAGATTTGCTAACTTCCATTCAACAATGGTCGAATTGTGTCCGATAATATAGACATTCTATAAAATGCATTCACAGTACCATTTGTGTTTCTTTTTTGGATGTCATCTATGTCTTTTATGTTATCTCTTTAATTTGATGTGATGATATCTTTAATTCAGTCTCTACTTCTGTCGGTTCTCTTCTTTACTTGTTTCCTTAATTTTTTTTTTTTTGTCAGTCTTTTGTTAATTGTTTTTGTGTCGTTTTTCAGGAATATATAGTCATTGATAAAATTTACATTTATCTGATTTAAGAGGTAGTTTCTGTGTCTTACCGACTTACCTAAAATTTTGGGGTATTCTGGATTGTCATACGTCGAATGTTTTCTTAGTGGAATCGAAATTCCTGTGTCTTTCTGAACTTCGCCTTTCTATATTTTCCGACTTTCACTTTTCTAATTTTTCAAGATACGTTTACTATTAGTTTTCACTACCCCTCAACGAGATGAATGTATTTCATTTTATTTGAAAGTCAGTTTTAATCACGATTCTCTGTTTCTTTTAGTGATATGTGCCACTACTTCCCCAGTTGAGTAGTTCTTATGTATTTTGTTAACATTTGAATATACGTTGTTTTGTGACCGTGTAGATTTATGGGTTTCGTTCATAATCGTATTGATTTCCCTCTTTATGTCTCCTTATATTATTATCTTCCCTTGAAATTATAGGGTGAGGGTTGTGACCAATCTAGTAGGTCTGTCTTTCAATTATTCCATTGTCGTCTGATTTATTGTGAAATGTGATTTACGGTCTACATCGATTTTAATATTTGATATTAGTCTTATACATAAAGGATGGGAACGTGATTTTATGATGTATGGTCCGTTTATGAGAAGATCGGGTTAAGAGTTTAGTACATTGGACCCGGAAAGGTTTGTACTATCAAATGTGGTTTAAAAGGGAGAAACCTCCCGAATGATAAACGAGGAGAGTAAACCATAAGGATAAAACAGAGGGGTTAATCTTATACTCGTGAAATTCTTGTTTTTGATCTTATGAAGGTTCTTAGGAGATTTTTACAGTACTTAGAATCTTCTATCTACACACACATACACGAGTCAGCGAGTCAGTACAGGCTGAGAGACGTTGGGGTACCTGACGTCGGACGGTCCGAGGAGACAGGTACCTTAAGAGGTCCGTTCTTATGACCTCACCCAACGGTAAGGGAAGAGATCTCTTATCTTTTGTATGTATTATAAATAATCGATTGAAGAATCGTGAAAAAAGATATTGGGATCTTTAGGAAATATATGTTTGAAAATAAAAGTTATGAGAATTTAGGATAAGAAATAAACCCTATAAAAGTATGTATGAACCACCTAGTCGTAAAAGTAGAGGTCCTCATAAACGTCAACTGTTGTCGATACTTTGTCCTTTTTTTTTATCTATTTTAGGTCTTAGAGTTTGTTAGACTCGTATCGTTGTAATTCCATTCAAATAGAATTCATGATACGTGTACGAAACTTTTGACCCATCAAATGTATGACGTGAAACGATACGAAATAGAATTAGTGGTATTTTATAAAAGGATTTGAAGTCAATTAAGGTATAATCTTAAATTCATAGTCCTTTCGTCCTTTTTCATAATTACCAAAGAGTAAGGTGAATCTTTCAACATAAAGTCGAATTGGTGAGAGACTCCAAGGTTTAAGGATTTTTCAATAAAAAACAAATAAAAAGAGTTTTTCTGCCTCATCTATGATTTCTGAGAAGAGGTTGGGATGGTGTTTAAACATGTCCCCGTCCAATACACTGAAAAGTTTTTTTATTTTTTATCAAAAATTTTCGGTACTTGTTTGTTCCATCAGACTTTTATTTTGAATTTTCACAGTAATTCTACCTGTATTTTGTATATTGATATTAATTGAAATTTTTCTATATTTCTAGTGAAAATTAGTATAAAACATTAACAATAGATCCTCTTAGGTTACAACGGTTAATATTTTTATATAAATGGACAAGTTCTTCTACTCCTATAGATCGAACTTAGAGTGATTGTTTGAGGACGGGAAAGTACGCATAGTTCTTGAGTGTGGATTTTGTATTCTCCTTTTAAAATTTTTAAGAAAATACGGTTTTTATATGAGACTAGTAAGATCTTTTCGCCAAAAGTTTGAGAACCTGATATAGGGTATCATGTTTGTAAAATGTAGTGTTGGATCATGTGTATATGTGGATTGTCTTTGTTTGAAGAGTATTTTGTAGTGTTTAAAAATGATACATAACTATGTAAAACTAAAAAAAAATAATGTAATTATGTTGTTATTTCCTCAGACCTGGAGTTTCCTCTTTTTCGATTCTGAATCTTTTACGACAAGATCTGTTAAATGAAACGCTCAAATTGTATTCAAAGTCCTTGATATTACACCATACGGATTTTATACTAGAAAGTGTTTTACTGACGATTAGAAAGAGGTGACAGGTGAGAAGGTAATATGTCCTTCGTGTTTAGGGGATTTTTTTATTTCTCATAGTTCATAAAAGTAGATATATATGACACTGTCACAAAGGGTTTATGAACGAAAGTTTAATGATCTTAAAGAGTTACCAATAAGGTCCTTCAAGTATATTGTAAACAAAGATAAAGAAGGGAAAACAAAAAAGTTGTTTACCTGTATCTGTTGAGTTATAGGTATTTATAATCGGAAATAGATACAGGTATGACATGTGTCTTTGTTTGATTTTTACCTGGTCTACGAATTTATGTTTTGGACTTTGTTATATTGAAGATCTTCTTTTGTGTCCTCTGTTAGAAAAACAGGAATCCAATTCATTTCTAAAGAATCGATTATTTGGTTGTCGTATTAGGTATTTTCTATTTAAGTATTTGACTGTAGTAGTTTTAATTTTTGAAGACGAGTAGTTTATGTGACAATTTTTCTATTTTTCCTTTCAGTGTCTGACTTTACAAGGTCTTGTGTGGACTACGTCTTGGACATAGATCTTATGTAATTCTTGAGAGTTTTGGATCGTTAATTTTTTTTTTTTTTTTAAGAACTTTTCTCTGTGAAGTAGTTTCTTTTGTGTCAAGGTTCTTACTTCTTGGGTGTCTATGTTTCCCGACTGAGATGATACAGAATGCTCCTGGAACTCGTGGGTACCTAAAACCAAAGAACTCCCCTTTGGGACCCTCACAGGACCTTGGTTAAGGAACGACTGTGACTCCCTGTTGAATGTATCTGTTGTTTATTTGTAGTAATTAGTGATTCCTTTACGATTAATTTTAGTGTCACTTTATGGTGATGTGTAGATAATCTTACCGATTTTATTTTTTCTATGATGGTGTACAGTAATTCTTAGACCTTATGAACCTCCAGAGTATGTAAAGACCACACTTAAATTTTACTATGTCGGTGAAGTCTTTTGTTAGACCATCAAAGAAGATTTCAATGTTACCATTTATTTTGAACGGTAGGTTGGGAGATTAGGGTTAAGATTCATAAATTTCATAAATGGATTTGCTTTACTTTTGTTCAAGTGTTTCCAAATGATTAAAAATATCACCGAAATGAGTAATAACGAGGTTTTACCTTTGTTGGGTTACAGGAAGTCCACCACTGACTCCATCTAAATCATCTCTAGTACATTTGTACGAGTACTGAGTTCAGTAGTACGGCTCTTGTGTCGAACAGTAACAAGGACTAGAATTATATCCAGATTTAATAAAAATAAGACCCTAATTGAATATTACTGATTTCTATCCTTCATATGACTTGTAACCGACGAGGCATAAAGGAGGAAGGTTATTTAAGATACTCCTGATTCTAAAGACAGAACAGAATAAGTGACAATTATAGAGGTCGTAGATTTCATCATAAGTGTTCGTATGTCCCTTTATCCACTTTCACTAAATAAATCTATATTTTAAGTTACTATTTTATTTATTCGGTACCCCTGTATTATATGTATGTCGTTTTTGTTACACCAATTTTCGTTAATACTGAAACAACAACTTCACAGTCAGCGAGTCAACACCGGCTCAGAAACACTTGAGGTACCTGACATCGGGCGCTCCGAGGAGACAGGTATCTCAAGAGGTCCGTTCTTAGGACCTCACCCGTCTGTAAGGGAAGAGGTCTCCTAGAAAGGGTGGGTCTCTAGTTTGGGTCCAGAGAACGTAATGTCCGTCTAAGAAATGACAGACTCAGTGGTCCCTTCGGTTTTCGTTAAAAATATGAAGTTTCTTTTTTTTTTAAAATTATACCAGTTGTTATAACGTTATTGACATATCCCCGTCTACCAGTGATCCGAATAGTACCATTGTTGTAATATATACGTTTGTAGTTTAGTCCTGTGTCGTGTGGACTTTGTATAATACATACAATTGACATAAAGTTAAAAATTTTTTACTATAATCTTCCCCCTTTTTTTCTAGTAGTACTAAAAGGTGACAATGAAGATTGATGAATAAGGATTCTGAGAACGGTGGTCTATTACGACACTGACAGTACTTAATAGTACGAGTTAGTTGTCCTAGGGTCATAAGAATGACCAGACGACGTTTTTAGTCGGAAATAGATGGTCAAAGTTGGAGTATACATTATTGTCATGGTGTTAAAAACGGAAAGAGAAATTAAACCAAGAAGAAGCAAAACGAAACCTAACTGAAAAGTAAACTAAGGTGTCAGGACATTTATAATCATTAATACTTTTTCCTTTAAGAAAACTTACTAATACTTATTTTTACAATTCTCTCTTTATTGTCTTCATTTTATCATCGATCATCCGTATGTTTATAAATTATTCGCTTATTTATTTGACACAATTTTATGTTACTATTACTAATAGGTGAAACCTAAAAGTAAAAGACTCTACTTTCTGATAGGTGTTAACTTTAAACAACAAAAGTCTTCACAAATGTTTTTCGTGAAGACCGGAAAAGGGAATACATTGGTAAAGTTCGTTTTGTGATTAATGTCTTCATTTGGTTCTAAAACAAACCAGAACAAAAGATTTCCTTTTTAATATCGTTTACTTTGTGACAATTAGTCTTTCGACAAAAACAGAAAAATTATATCATAATTTAAGGTTTAATGTCTTATTCGGTTAGAGCATCTCGGTTCCTGTTAGTTCAGTAAATTTTAAGACTGTTGACCCTTAAAGGACCACCAGGTCATCAATCCTGAACCACAAAAGTGACGACAACGGGTCCAAGTTAGGGACTTATTCCTGACTCTAGGGTCTTCGGTGTGTCTCTGCGGTTTTAATTTATGTTAATACTGTTATTTTGTACTAAAAAGGATGTTTTTATTAAATCTCTAAGGAGTAATAATCCTTTCAGTGAGTGGTCAACTTTGTAATAGATATACTATACTAAGGTGAGAATATTTCATGGATTTTATCAACTTAAGTGTCTCTGTCTTTCATCTTACCACCAACAGTCCCCGACCCTTATATTCCTTAATTACTTTACTTATGTTCTAAGTCAAACCCTTCTATTTTTTTCAAACCTTTAACTGTCATCATTACTTACTCCTTATTCCACTTACATGAATTACGGTGTTTTGACATATGAATTTTTACCTATTTCATCGTTTAAAATACAATACATGTAAAATGTTAAAAAATTCTTCTGTCATAATGGATAAGGTTTAAGGAGTAAAATATCTACTCCTTTCCGAGTTTCCCCAGTGTACTGAACAGGTTCAAGTATGTTGATGAGTTATTGTAAGGTGGGTGTCGTGACGGAGATTTAAGAAAGGTCCGATATCATTTTTTTTTTATCCTGTATGACCATCTTTGTCTCACTGATTTCTCTCTATGTACTGTATAGTGTTTTTCTATTTTGACATGTCTTTTTTTATTAAATGTTAATATTAGTGAATTTTGACTAATATGTTAATCCAAAAATAATATACGTAAAAATATAAACAGGATAAGGATCTAAGTAAATTACAGGGAACAAAAAGAAAAAGGAATAGAAAAAGATTGCATAGGGGAAAAACGAGATGAAATGTATAAAAATATTATGAAATTTGTTTTACCTTTTATGTATTTACATTACATACCGGTGTTAACACTTACTCCGTAGTTCTTATTCAATTTAATATAGGACTTGTGTACCAAATATTTTCTTTTTTTAGTGTCTTATAAGATGTAAAAAGATGGTTTTATTGACAATGTTAAACCACAGAATTTTCCGATTAAGAGATTACCATATTTCGTCGAAAGAATATGACTTTACATTTGAATTTTATGTGTTTGTACGGATGTAGAAAATGCGTGTCTCAACATATATGTTTATGGAAAGTTTTGTTAATGGAACCTTTGGTAAACCGCACAAGATGGGTACCCAGTAGAGGTCTAAGGGTTGTGGAATTCGGTGGTAGTGTTGTTTTCGTGAACTGTAGTAGTAACGCTGGATTTCTTTTGTGTTCTTATTGACTTATGTGTGCACAAGATTATATAATTAGTTTTACTTGATCTATTTTGTACGTCGATATGTAAGAGAATGGATGTATTATCTTTGGTCGTGAACGTTCGACGAGCCCGACTTGACCATGTCATCTACCGGTCATGTATTTACAAGAGTCCGCTCGACGTACACAGACGTATGAGTTTAACCTTTACGACTTGGAGTCGCAAAGGTCTCTTAAAAGGTTTTTACCTGTCAACCCTTTTAAAGAGACCACAAGATTGTATCGTAGTAGGAAACCAAGGGTCAATAAATCGCAGGGTGGTGTCCGTTTTGTCCGATGGGACAGAGGTCCAGGATATATTATTTTCGGTCGAGAACGGTTAAGACTGCCACTGTCTTTCCAATTACCGGTGTAAACTATTCAGTCTTTAGAGCGAAGAAGTCATGAGTACCGCATTGACATCCCCAATCAGGAGTCACCCCTTTTCAGAAGCTGACGAGCTCTTAATTATCCCAAACCACTTTCCAACCTTATTCTTGGTGACTTACTAGATGGTACAAGGTTTCACCCACTATTACTCACTCATTTTGACAAAGAGTAACCTCTTCTTCGTAAGAATCTTCACCTAAGGTCTGATCATTGTCTTTGATCTAAGACTTGTTTCGATGTCGAGCCTATGTCAACAAATACGAAGAGTTATCCTAACAGAGGAACAAAGGTCAATAGGTCGTAGTCCGGTGTTGTCTTCGTAAACTGGAACAGTAAGTGTGGTCACATTATTTTTGGTCGTGCTCGTTCTGAGGAAAGACTCTGTCCTTGTGGCCACCCCTTTCAACTTATACATCTGTAAGCCATCTCGAGTGTACTTTTCAGCATACAGTAAAAAACAAACAACGGTGAACAGGTTAAACTGTTCTGACACGATAGAAGGTAGTGTGAGAATTAAAAAACTATGCTCCCTAGGTCTTGTTCAGAAACCCTCCATCAAAACACGTACTCACTAAAAATGAAAAACTGTCGTTTTTAGGAAATGTACTTTAAAAAGAAGAGAAGTGTAATCTAAAAAAAAAAAAAATGGTATTTTTTCTTAGTTTGCTATCCGAGGATGAATGTATTTTAAGTGATGTGGAAGAAATGACCTAAATGTAGACTTAAATGTGAGTCCATCCTACTGAGAGAGAGGATATAATAGTTTTATGATAAATTATGAGAAATCCTGATATAATTGAGTTCACGATAGAGACAAGTGATAAACCATATTATGATTTGTCTGACTTTCTTCAACTCTGTGAAAACTTTTATACAATTGTGAGGAACTAAAAAGTTCCTTCAAATATAAGGGTTTTAAGATTTGGTTCTGTGTTATGAATACGGAAAATAAACGAAAACCAATGTTTAATGTTTCAGACCTATAGTTCGGTTAATTACCGGTAGGATGTTCTCTTTTTTTGATATACGTCTGAAGAAAGGGAGGTTCGTGAAATCATATAAAAAATATTTTTTTAGAAAATAAGATCATTTGTTATTCAGAAGTATACCAGTGTAATAGATTTCCGATTAAAGTGTATCGAATAGTAGTATCATAAATGAATTCTTTCAATTTCATCGAAGTCAATTGTTAAAACCTCCTACAGTTGTGAATGTTCGTAACGACTTGGATTTAGACAATATGACACGTGCTACAATTTTGAGTGGTCGACGATTGAGTAGAAACAATTATGACAGATATAAACAAAAGTAAAGGACGTGGTAATTATAATACAACAGAAAGAAGGATTGAAACGTATGGTGAAATAATATAAACCAGTTGACTTCCATAACAGAGGTATTTGAATTGATCAATTAGTATTTCAAAGATGTCGTCTTGGAAAAATGTATTAAACAGAAAGTAAATTCTTAGTACGTGGATATTATAGTGAGTAAAACATAAATTTCCATTTAGTTCAAATAGTTCTATGTCGAACTGACAAGATCATGATAGTGTTTACGGATTGTTCTATGAGATGGTGGTTGTGACGAGTACGTATTATACGGTGATTAAGATGATCGTCGTCGTCGGAACAAAGACTTTTGGGAAGTATAAAATTTTCATATTCAGTATGTGTTTTAATGTGAGACGTCTTAAGTTTGATATAGGGAAATATTTCAAAGACCCACAGGTATTACCCTAAATAATGACGTCCCCTTTTTTACTCCCCCTTTTTACATCTAGAAGTCCCGACATTTAGACTTTTCCTTTTTGTTTCCGATAAAATCTTTTGACGTAAAAGTGGCACTTATGTTAAATATATAAGGAAAGTTGAATAAGTTATTTAAGATTTTCACTAAATGAAATCTATTATGTAGAATTTAAAGTCGTTAAACAGTGGTTTTGATTAATCTTTTAGAGAAATAGTTTTATTTACGTTATATAACGGGTATCGTAATTTATACGTAAAGAAAATTGCATGTTGAAACTTCTTTCTACCTGTGTCTTTGGATAAAACAAGAACCAGAGGAGAGAAGGAGACCACTGTTGAAATTATGTATGAAATTCCCATTATAGAGACCGTCAAACGATCTCCGTTTCCCCGTGATCACGACTTTCTCTCCCGTGGGTAGTCGTTGTCACGTCGTCAATAAATCTGCTAAATTATGTGTGTTGGGTAAGGTCATAACGGACCTTTTAAGGTACCTGTTTCGTCGAATCGCCCGATGTCGGAGACCCCAGCGTTTCTTAGCCTGTGCTCACGCGCGAGTGTTACAAGAAATAAGAAATTATAGTTCAAAGAGGTCTTGAGCCTTTTGAGTGGTCACTCTCATTTTACACAGTCCTTGAGCAATTATGTACTACTGGGAAATTGAGATGTTGCGGGATGTTGCGGGAATGTTAGGTTTCCTCGTCGGTGTCTTTCATCGAGTTTTTGTTGTGTGGGGTGTTGCCGAGACACTTTGTGACCGGAACCCTTACGCTGGGGAACGTTCTTTCGAAGACAATGTGGTCTTGAACCGCAAGACAGAATTTTCTGAAAACAGGTGTCGGTGGGATGTCACGAAACGGGAGAATTTCGTTTGAACACCGAAGCCCCCAACTCCGGCTCTCTGTCTGACGTTCCCTTTTCTTCCCTTTGGCCTCAAAATTAAAGGGTCGCGATAAAGAGTGTTGTGTCACCTGGTGCTTTCACCGTCTCGCGCCGACCTCGCTAGACTTTGTCCTCTGGGGCGAGGGTGTCTGACAAGAGGAAGCTTGTGTGATTTGTTTTGTGGTGGCTCCAGATTCAAATTTTGGGACGTCTTCGAACTGGTTGTAGAACCCGACTCAGGTTACCGGTGTTTTCACCCGCCGCCGGTCGCCTCCGAACGGTCGTCCAGTTAAATTTTTTAAATGAAAGCTGACGTTGAAAACCTCAACCACGAAGGCTTACTTTGTCTTAGACGTTCTCCTCTGGCCTCTCGAGCGACGCTGGGGGATCGAGGGCCAGCTACCCGGGGCCGGGACAGTAGGGTTAGGAGGGTTCGGGGTGTCCGGGCGCGCGGGGTTCGGCGGAGCGTGGCGCCCCGGGCCTTCCTCGACGTGAGTGGCGTTCCGGCTGCGTCGTTTGCGCCTTTGCCGAATCGGAGGGCCTCGGAGGAGTCGGGGAACTTGCTGCTGCGGCCGTCTTCCCCCGCCGGCCCACCGACCCGAGGTCGCGCGGTGTCCGAGGGGCGGGCGCGCTCCGGGTGCGGCTGCGGGCGACTGCAGTCGCGCGGCCGGCCCTAGTGCAGTGCGTCGGGCTCCCGCGGCCCCACCGACTCCCGCCTTCACGCCCAGACCGCGCCGAGGCCCTCACGCGCGCCCGCCCTCCCGGGCCGGTATCCAGTCGACCGCCCCCGATGCTCGGCCCGGAGTCGAACCATTAGCCTGGAAAGTAGAGTGCCGCACCCGTGAAAACTGCAAAGCAAGGGAACGGCAAGGACTGGAAGAGGACTACCCGTGCACTGCTTCGCGCTCGGCGTCCTTCGGGACGTCTTTGCGGGGGCAAGCCCGCTTCGCGGAGAGGGGCCGCAGCGCGCAAGCCCCAGGCCGGGCCCGGCTGAGGCTCACTCCGGAGGGCAGTCGCGCCCACTGGTACAGGGCCCCACCTCCGTTGGACGGCCGCAAACCCGAAGGTAATTTACTTATCAACATTGCCAGAGTCGCCGACGCATGGCAGTTGGAAGCTGTCGACCGGCACCTTTACCTTTTTTTCACAACCTGCCGTCTTGTCGTAGTCTCTTATTTAAAATATTAGTCTGTGACATAGAAAATAAAAATTTGTAAACAAAAAGACAGGACCTCCGCCTTATTGACTGCTTTGACAAGATTAAAGTCTTTCAGTAGTGCTCGTTGTCCTTGGTGCAAAGTCTGATCCGGAGTGAGGAAAAAAATTAGACTTACACCGATCTTACCTTACATATGTAAGTATGTAACAACAAGCCAGCGGTTCAGCACACATTAAGAAGCGTTGGGATACCTGACATTGTGTCGTCCAGACGGACAGGGAGTGGTAGAGGCGTCTCAAACGGGTTCAAGTACAGGTAACTCAACCACTACGATCGGTTGGCAGAGTACGGGACACCGCGAAAAGGAGACGGGAGTTAGGGTTTTAGTCAGTCCCAGAAAAGGTTACTTACCCATGTAAGTATGCGTACATATACAATCAGCACTTCCTTGGTGTCTCCTCGGAAATAGTTACTGCAAATATATCAATTCACTGTACAAGCATATCAATTTACTATTTTTAGCATTTTCGTTTTAGAACCAAACGAGGGGAGAGATCGTCACACACTTGTGTCACCGTATGTCATTTATAAACGATATAACGTCGTTCCCTTAAAAAATCAAATACAAAACACTTCTGAGAGAAACACTTACTATAGTCTACTAAAGAAGAGAGTCCCCTTGGGGTCCCCCCGTTTATAAAGTTTTTGAAGGTTTATTCGATGAATTAATCCGTCGGCCCCCTTAAGGTTTTGGGACTTGGTAAAGGGTAAAGGACAGGGACAGTAAAGACGGACGGTCAGTTAGTGTCTTGTCGTCCCGAAGACAAGTTCACAATCATCATTTTTCTTTCATAAGTATTGTCTAACACTATGTCTCTTTTCTTTACGGCACTGAGGGTTACTGATTTTTGAAGGTTTATACGTGTACTCAAGTCATAAATCAAGTTCAATGTTAAAGAGACTTTCAATGGGTTGAAAGAAAAATACACACCCTTTTATTTATATCGTTCTTGACAAGTAAGACCTAAGTTCTGATAAAGAGTAAAAGTTAAGAACAGGATTGGTTTTGTCATATTCCCTTTTAAGCATAAAGTTTTTGACTTTCAGGTATCTGTAAAGGTTTTTTTTGGACACATTATTGTAAGTCCATATTATTGATATTGAAATTGGTACATATTGGAACACGACGACGACGATTCAGTGAAGTCAGTACAGGCCGAGACACGCTGGGGTATCTGTCGGCGGGTGGTCCGAGGGGACAAGGAGTCTAAGAGATCCTTTCTTATGACCTCACTCAACGGTAACGGAAGAGGTCGTATTGGAACATCAACTTACAATTTAAATAACAACGGGTGAATGAGTCAATTAGAAAAATTATAGATGTCACATCTTAACGACCACTAAAAAATTTTATTCCACACATAAAGATGACTCCAACGATAGGATTATAAAAAGTGTATATACAGTTGTTTTATAAATGTCCTAGGTTCTGTTAAAACTTCTTATATTCTAACTTCCCTGAATAGGTACTCTATTACTCAATATATCATTTCAGTACCATTAATTCTATCATGACTCAATCGTGTCCTACCTGTTTATTTCCTTGTTCTATGTCACGGATCTTTATATATATACTTGGACTGCAACCATAATATAATGTATAGTAACTCTTTTCCTGAATTGACCAGTTATTCATTATTACTCACCAATGCGATTACTTTTTATTTTAATTTACCACTGGATTTGACAAATTTTCTTTTTCAAGATTACCCATTTTTGGGATTTCCCTTGTCGACAGACATACTTAGATCCCTAAAATTGTGAAACACTCAATATTAGGAAACGTGAATAAGAGTTATCAGGTTACCCTCGAATAAATACAACCGAAAACTCAGGAAAAATTTTTTAAATACACATCTAAAATTAATGAATAAATAAACTGACACGACTCAGAATGAAAACCGAGTGTCTTAGAAGCTATAAACAACGTCGTACGTTCTGGAAATCAAAAAATCGCTTGGGTCCGGGGACGGAACTCTCGTATCTCAGAATCGGTGATCTGGTGGTCCCTTCAGTAAGGACTCAGGAAATCTTTACCGGGACCATCAGAAACTAACGAAAGTTATGACCGAAACATGTAGAGAATGGGTCATTAATATTGCTCGGTAAATAAGTTTCACGAAACAAAGGAAGTCACCCTTTACTATAAATTCTGGTATTAGATTGACAGACACCATGACAATAAGTCAACACTTTGGTAAACTACTGTATAGTCCCCGAGACACAGAGTCACGTCTTAAGTCACTCTCCGTTTCACTATCGATTTTCCACTAAATAATCTTATTGTACGAACACTCCGAATGTTCGTCCGTCCGTTCCCCCACGGTACGGGGTCCTAGAATGACCCGATCTCAAAATATTAGTTTCCTTTTTACTTTCTCCCTCTTCTTGAAGAAACAGAAAGAACTCATCTGGAGTCTCATGAAAGGTAACTTATCTGAAATAAACCCCCCCGAGGTTTTAGTGACGTCGGTACTTTAATTTTCTGCGAACGAGGAACCTTCTTTTCAATACTGGTGTATCGTATGATTTTTCGTCTCTACAATGAAACGGTTGTTTCCAGGTAGATCAGTTTCGATACCAAAGAGGTCATCAGTACATACCTACACTCTCGACCTGATATTTCTTTGAACTCACGGCTTCTTGACCACGAAAACTTGACACCTTAACCTCTTCTGAGAATTCTCAGGGAACCTGTCGTTCCTCTAGGTCGGTCGGGTAGGATTTTCTTTAGTCAGGACTTATAAGTAACCTTCCTGACTACGACTTCGACTTCGAGGTTATGAAACCGGTGGATTACACTTCTTGACTGAGTAACCTTTTCTGGGACTACGATCCTTTCTAACTTCCACCCTCCTCTTCCCCTGCTGTCTCCCACTCTACCAACCTACCGTAGTGGTTGAGTTACGTGTACTCAAACTCATTTGAGACCCTCAACCACTATATGTCCCTCCGGACCGTACGACGTCGGGCACCCCAGTGTTTCTCAGCCTGTGCTGACTCGTTGACTTGACTTGACTTGACTCATCTGTAGTACGAAGGTAGTAGTCAAGGAGGAGGTCCGACTCCTCCTTTCAAAAGAACAAGGGATGTACCAGTTAAATTCAGGTGTTCAATAACAAAAAATACACACGTCTCTCGTACAGGATTGTTAGTAATGACTCGAGTGACTCTATACCCCCAAAATCCTGTGGTGACAAAATAACAAACCCCCGCACAGAGTACGAGGACGACGTACCAGAACAACGATTCGTTGGGATGGACCAAAACACCAATTCGTTTGGACGAAAGAACTCATTAGTAATTGAATGTTCCCACCGGGTACAAAAAAGATGAATATTACAGGATGACTCTAATCAATAAATTAGTGGATGAAACAGGGAAATGAGACAAGGGTAGTTGACATAAAAAGAATATTGGACAAGACACCTGTTTCGACCTATTGGGAACTAACATGTAGACATTGAGGGAAGGAAGTGTGACTTTTTAGGAATAAGAGTGGAGGTAAAAGAAGGACGGGACATCCGTTACTAAATTTGTAAAAATACCAAGAAAAAAATTAAGATTTTTATATTAATACATATAGGTATAAAAAAATAATCTATTTACCATCGTGTGAAAAAGGGTGGAAAAGGTGAATGATTAAGACCTGTAGTGAGTTACGATCATATCTATCTAAAGAGTAAAGACGTGTCATGAGGTTTCACATCGTGATATATCTGTTGATCAGGGACAACCCCTTTTTTAATTAGACAACTAGATTCTTTCTTTACCTTTTAAATAAACTCGGTTTAACTCACAATATTGGGTCCTTATCTAAGAGTCTTTCGAGATTCTTGACAAGACGGAGAATTTCCAGTTTCGTGTCAATATAGTTATGTTCAAAAACTCTGTCTCCCGACATATAATTTACTACATAATAACTGTCAAATATCATTAATTCGTTCATTACCCGGGGAAGGATCTAATTCTTCCTGACAATAGAAAATTCCTTGACAGAACAACCATGATCCTCTTACAACGAGACATATCAACTCGTCCATAAAGACGTTTACCTCTCCAGACCAGCTACAGATTACGTCTATGTATTACGTGTCACCGTCCTTTCTCCTCCGGTTTCCCGACTCTTTTAAAAAACACAAACTAAAAAAAGAACCGAACGATATTTTACATTAAAATAAAGTATATGGTATTACATAAGTTGATGAAGGGATAACCACCTGTAGACCCACCAAAGGTTAGAAAACGACAATGTTTATTATGATATTACTTATCAGTACCTGTAAAAGAAGATCCTATATAAGGGTCTTCAACCTAAGAATCCAGTTTACCGTTTAAACATACATTAAAACGATCTGCACTAGTTTATGGGGAAGGGAAAGTACCTTCATAATCGTAAAACGTTAGGTTAGTCGTTACATACATTAAAGGAAAAAAAGATGTGGCGAAGTAGGTCCTCTACCCGAAGGAACCACCGAGTCGACCATTTCTTAGACGGACGTTACACCCTCTGGACCCAAGCTCGGGATCCAACCCTTCTAGGGGACCTCTTCCCTTACGATGGGTAAGACCGGATCTCTTAAGGTACCTGACATATCAGGCACTCCAGTGTTTCTCAACCTGTGTCGAATTGTTGAAAGTGAAGTGAAAGTAGTTCCTCTATACAACAGTTTGAAAATTTAAAAACGGTCAGACAATTTATCATAAAGTCACATCAAAATTAAAGTAACGAAATACTACTTACTCTAACTATTAGAAAAGTCACGTAGTTAACGTATACATTACCAACAAATTAAAAAATCCTTTATATTTTCTTATAAGTCAAGTCAAGTCAAGTCAAATCGGCGATTCAGCACAGACTGAGAAACGCTGGGGTACTTAACGTCGTACGGTCCGGAGGGACAGGTAGTGGTTGAGGGTCTCAAGTGAGTCTGAGTGCAGGTAGCTCAGGCACTACGGTAGGTCGGTAGAGTAGGAGACAGCAGGGGAAGAGGAGGACGGGGGTTAGGGAGGGTCGTAGTCTCAGAAAAGGTTACTCAGTTGAGAAGCGTACTCCACCGGTTTCATGACCTCAAAGTCGAAATCGTAGTAAGGAAGGTTTCTTTAGGGTCCCGACTAGAGGAAGTCTTACCTGACCAACCTAGAGGAACGTCAGGTCCCCTGAGAGTTCTCAGAAGAGGTTGTGGTGTCAAGTTTTCGTAGTTAAGAAGCCGCGAGTCGAAAGAAGTGTCAGGTTGAGAGTGCAGGTATGTACTGGTGTCCTTTTCGGTATCGGAACTGATCTGCGTGGAAACAACCGTTTCAGTACAGAGACGAAAAGTTATACGACAGATCCAACCAGTATTGAAAAGAAGGTTCCTCATTCGCAGAAAATTTTCTTACAATCCTAAATAATACTATAATAATTTCTTTTTTTAACAAGACTGTGGACAGTTTTGTAATTGTTCATTACTTGTTGTCTTTCCTTCTGAATTCTGACAACGTTATTTCGTACCAGTATTCCTCTCTCTAGTCCGAGTTGAGACTTATGGTGTTTCTCTCGACTCTTAAACATCGGTTGGTCACCTTACTTCCCAGTCACCTACATTTTAATGAATCACCTCTGTAGTTCCCGTCCACCTGGGAACGACTTCTAACCGACTCTCGAATATATATAGTTTCCACCTCCTATTTCTTAAATTAGTCTATAACTCCAACCCGTGTAAGAGTAATTGTACTGAATCGTTCTAAGAACGATTCTGACCCGATCTGTCCGGTTTCTACGCGACCCCTCACTGTTTACCTCTTCCGTGATTAAATTTAGATACATCCTCACCGTGGGGTGAGGTGACGAGAACGGACCTTTTAGGGTACCTGCCTCCTTGGATCATCCGCCGTCAAGTACCCCACCGATTCTCAGCCTGTGCTGACTCGTAGAAGTGAAAGTGAAAAGTGAAAGTACGTAACCTCTTCCTTTACCGTTGGGTGAGGTCGCAAGAACGGACCTCTTAGGGTCCCTGTCCCCTCGGAACACCCGACAACAGATACCCCAGTGTCTCAGCCTGTGCTGACTTCGCTGAATCGTCGTCGTCGTCGTCGTCGTTTGAAATGGGACCAAATGACACGAAAAGGACCTTTGAAGGGGCATTGACCGGAGGAGTGTGGGAAGAAAGAAAAACAAAACTCCACTTTCACCATAAATTCGGACACCGAATCAGGTAGAGTCCCTCAATGAGTCAAAGGGGTCCCATAGAGGGTACATATGTGCTCCATCTATACACTTTGAAAAAAGACTACAAAAAGAACAATTATCAGAAAATAATGTCCCCAGAGTCGGTTCTTGAGTCTTCCCGTCTGCCCTTTAAAAAAAAAGAGGGATTGTAGTCACATATGGTATTCCTTCCTTTTTAAGAAGGAAACGGGTAGAATCCAAGGGGTCGACCCTACGACCTTTGATCTGACCGGTTTCTATCTAACCGTTCTCTTTTTGTTCAAATAATTGTGCACGTAATGTGTACATACTTATTCTTAGGAGTCACTACTTATTGTAATTTCTACCCTAATCTTGAACCCAAAATTATGGTCGTTTCCTTTTCTCCGAACCCCAAAGACCCACTCTTAGTTCTATATCCTTCCATTAGTCCTTTTCTTACCATTTATTCTTAACAAATCATTCTAAACAAAACGTCAAAACTCAGGAACAGAAGAGGAAACTATTCTTAAAATTCTCAGTAGAAATTCTATGATTTCTCGTTCTGTTTTATTAGGTGAAAGGTTTTCATGTGAAACCCCACCGTATAAGACCATGAGGAGTTATGTTCTTACTTTACATAGGAAAGGACTTAAAAACTTCATAAAATAAATTTTAAAATTTATTTTGGTTTGTGTAATTTTTAAACCTTTAAAACCGGTACAGTATTAAAAGAAGGGGTTGAAGATCAATGAATGTTGTAGGGTTCATAATGGAAAGGTAGACAACCCCTTTTTTTTAGTGATATACATAATTCAAGTACTGTCGAAATTTTACAACAACAGACATCGTTTTCAGTTTTAAAATTATAGTCTTTATAATAAATTTTCGAATTAATCACTTGAAATTAACTATATTCAAGTTTATAGTCGTCGAGATTAAATTTTTTTAGTTACTCAATTGTCGGTAATTTTTGTTACTTTATTAAGATAAACGTCGTTGTACCTACCTGGATCTCTCACAGTTTGACTCACTTCATTTAGTCTGTCTCTTCCTTCTCATAGTATGCTGTAGGCAATATACACCTTAGATTTTCCTTTACTATGTTTACTTGAATGTTTTGTCTTTCTCTGAGTGACTGAATCTTTTATTTGAATACCAACGGGCTCCCTCCCCTATTAATCCCTCAAACCCTTCTAGTACATGTGTGACGGTATAAGTCTTACCTATTGGTTGTTCCTCGATAATATATCGTGTACTTTGAGATGAGCCACAATACACGGTCGGACCTACCCTCCCCCTGGAACCCCTCTTACCTGTCCTGTGTACATATATATACCGACTCAGGGAAGTGACAAGTGGACTTTGATAGTGTCGTAACAATTAGCTGATATGGGGTTATGTTTTATTTGTCAAATTTCAGACTTTTCCTTAGTTACTCAATTTTCAATCATACCCTGAAGGGACCACTACGTCGTCTATTCTTGAGCGGCGGTTACGTCCCTGTATCCAAGCTAGGAACCAGACCCTTCTAAGGTGCACGGTGCTTCGTCGATTCGGACACTCGGCGTTGAAGACTCAGACTTCAGACCTCGGACACTCGGTGTTGATGACTTCGGACGCACGGGATTTCAGCGTGTGACGTTGATAACTCGGACGAACGACGTTGATGACTTCGGACGTTCGGATCTAGGACACGAGGTGTCGTTCTCTTCGGTGACGTCCCTTCGGGAGTGTGGTGTTACTTTTCGGGTACACGTCGTCGTTTCTGGGTCACTTTGGTTTTGATTTGTTCTTTTATTTTCCTACTACTTCTAAATATATTTACCTGATTTCTACATGGGACACTTGAGGCGACCCCGACAATACTGGGTCTCCCCACCCTACCCACCCGTCTCCCTCCCTCCGAGTGATCCCTCCCCTATATACATATGAAGGTCGACTAGGTGTAACAACATGTCGTTAATAGGAAGGTAATTTTTTTTTCTACGGGGGACGAATAGTCGAAGTATAATGAAAAAGTGTCGTCTGAGCCTGATGATCGAGTTTTAGAACGGATACTGTTTGAGCTTAAAAATGTGTAGATTAATGAAATTGACATAGGATTTATGGGTATAAAATTCGGTAAATCTAGGACGGACAAAACGTATGGGTCTTAGGTGTTCTGTTTAGGAGTCAGATTCTTTGGTTCAGGGACGACCGGAAGACTCTAGGTACTGATTCGACAGACGTTGTCGTGAATCTGCTTTGGAGGACGGAGCAAGGGGAGGACGGACCCTCAAGGGAACGGAAGAAGGGGAGGACCACCACCGGGGTGTGGAGATTGACCTTCCAGTGGGTGGGAGATACCCTTGAAGGGAACGAACTTTGGACGGTTCGTGTGGTCTCATTTCGAGGAACACGGGATGACGGTGGACGACCAGAAAAGAAATTATTCGGGGGTTTAGGAGTTTGTCATTGTTTTCCTTTTCTGGACGGTGACCTCTTTTTTGCCAGTATTCGTCAGTACGAGCATATGTGTTCCGTATCTCTTGGAACAAGAAAGATATGTATAAAGGAAAGCTCCTTCCTCTTCTATTTTCTAAAGATCCTAGGTTTTTCGATTACTTCCAGATCCCTTTCAAAAAGGACACCAAAAAGTCTTTCGTTAGTACTCTCTCTTTAACTTGTCGAGTTAGATCATCTTAATAAACTTTCGGAATCTTTTCACGTTATTTATTTTGAAATCTACTGAATCTTTCAACTCAAGAGAAGTGTTGTATCCATGTGATATAATTTATCACTTTTGTATGGTAAAATATTTACTGTCACGTTTAATAAGTTCAGAAACTTCATATACGCTATACAGTGTTACATATTGTGCACCCGTAATGTCACTTTCTCTAAAACGAAATTAGAGACGACAAAGAGGAACTCAATGTATGGACACTTGTTTACTAAATTGAGAAACTAAGTAAATTCTTAGTACCTCCACTCACCGGTTCTGTCGTCTCATCCTTGTAAGACTCGAGTAGAGGAGGGTGTCCGTTTGGTTTTGGTGTTGATGAATTCTCGTTGATAGCTATTCTTTCTGACTATAGATCTTCTTTTCTAACAGATGTTGATTTCTATATTTCTGTTACTCTACACATCCTCCCCTCTTCTGTGTCATATCAGTTCTGGGTATGGAGGTTCACCCACTGGGTGTTTTCTCTCCTATTAATGTTAATTGTCTCCAAGAGGGTTTCCTTGTTCCCCAGACTTGAGGTGTAACCCGAAGGGTAGGGTCCCTTCTACTTGGGGTTTTATAAACCGAAACTTCCGATCATCCCGAATGTGACCCCTCGCGGTCTCCCGACACCTTTTGTCTCTGAAGAGTGATTTTCCTATGTATGTTTTAAAGTGTACAAGGTCCTGGGTCCCTTCTTCGTCAGTAAGATTTCCTCGGAGCCACTCTGGGTGGACAACCAGAACCTCTCGGAGGACCTCTCCGTCCTTCGTTTACCTCAAGTGGGAACGCTGTATGTGTCACTACTGAAAACCGTCGAGTAAGATGGTGATCCTGTGACCACGACCCTTGACGGTAAAACCTTAGGAGGGAGATCGAATAATTATAATCCTGGTTCGGGACGGGTCGTCCGTCCGACGGAATTCTGGACGACTCCGGTATCGGTAGGATCTTGTACCGGAACAGGTTGTCTCCCGGGGCTTGGACCGAGGTATGTGGTCACTCGGTCGTGATCAGGGTCCTTGGGGTCCTGTGACGTTGATCTCTGGACCCCTGTGTCGAGGTGCGTGGTGAAGTGATCGTAACCCTGGTCGGTAGTTGGTCACTCGTCTGTAACCGGGGTTCTAAGGTACCCGGGTTCGGGGTGGATAGTCACCCGATAGTGTGGTTCAGGTCTTGGGGTCCCGGGACGTCGGTCTCTGGGGTCCTGAATGGAGGTAGATGGTACGGTCTTGGTCGGGGTTCTTCGGTTCCGGGATGGGTGATCAGTTATACACCCGTGTTCAGGGTCCTGGTAACGTCGGAGTGTCTAGTGGTACCGTCCTGGTCGGGTAGGCAGTTATTCGGTTATTGTCGAGACTCTGTGTCACCTGAGAGTCGGTCGACAGGGTCCCAGACCGGGGTGGATGGTTCCACGACTGTGATCAAAGTCCTGGGAGTTCCGAAACGTGGGTCTCCTGGACCCTGTAACGACACTGGTGGTCACTGGTCGTACTCAAGGTCTTGTCGGGCACAGGTCCGGGACGGGTGGTCGAGATTCTTTGGGAAGTCGGTCGGTGGGACCCTAGTTCGGGGTGAGTGTCTTCCCGGTCGTGGTCGAGACCCTGTGGAGTCTTGAATATCACTCGGTATAGTCTCTAACCGGAGTGGATGGTCGTCCGACGATGACACAGATCCTTAGGGTCGGGATATAGGTCCAAAATGACTCGTCACCCGGTCCTCGGGACCCTTGGGTCACCCCGAGACATCGGTCGACAGGTCACTGGGTCGGGGTGATTGATCACCGAAGTACCCGGTCGGTGTGGGTAGTCTGGTGAGTCACATCAATCGAGTGGTGTTGTCTCCTGGTTACGTGGGATGAGACCCTCATGGTGATGTCGTATAACGAGACCACTGGTCTGTTCTGACACGACGAATCTACGTATTCTGGAGAGATGTTTACCGTGAAGAGGTTCCAACCCTTTAAATTGGTCGGATGGTTTATGTATTGTTATTTTTCTTGTTTAATCCGTTTTACTCCACTGTCTCCTTACATTCTACTAGTTTCCTGAGTCCTTTTCTATCTTACCTGTCTCACTCTACAATCTACAAAAATTGTCTCTCAATTTTTATATTTCTTCTTGGTTTGTCTCTACTTATGTTTTTGACTTTACGTTTTATATTATTTTCTTTAGTTCTCATCTAATCTACATTATCTCCTTTTTTTAGTCACTCGACCTTCTGTCTTATTACCTTTAGTGACTACAATTTGTCCTTTTTTCTGTTTTATTATTTTCTTTACTCCTGTTAAATTCTCTAGAGACTCTGTTATGGTTCATGTGAATATAAGTGTAATGTCCCCAGGGTCTTCCTTGTATAAACTTCTGTATTATCGACTTTTGAAGGGGTCGGATCACTGTCTCAGTTAAGGATCCGTCCAACTATTTTTCGGGTCCCAGGGGTTCCTCCTCTTTCCCCAGACCTTAAGAGCTCCTCCTCCTTTCCTGTTTATAAAGAAAAAAAGATGTAAGGAATCATTCCTAATGTATTGTTTTACATAGGACGAAAAAACAACGATAGTGTTGTTCGACACCTTTTAAGAAGTTCTCTACCCTTATAGTCTGGTGGACTGGACGGAGGACTCTTTAGACATGCGTCTAGTTCTTCGTTGTCAATCTTGACCTGTACCTTGTTGTCTGACCAAGGTTGAGTCCTTTCCTCATGTAGTTCCGATATGTAACAGTGGGACGAATAAATTGAATATACGTCTCATGTAGTACACTTTACGACCTGACCTACTTTGTGTTCGACCTTAGTTCTAACGGTCCTCTTTATAGTTATTGGAGTCTACTGTGGTGGGAATACCGTCTTTCGCTTCTTCTTAATTTGTCGGAGAACTACTTTCACTTTCTCCTCTCACTTTTTCAACCGAATTTTGAGTTGATTCAAGTCTTTTGATTCTAGTACCGTAGATCAGGGTAGTAACGTACCGTTTGTCTACTCCTTTGTCACCTTTGTCACCGTCTGAACTAAAACCCCCGGAGGTTTTAGTGACGTCTACCACTGACGTCGTTTAATTTTCTATAAACGAGGAACCTTCTTTTCAATACTAGTTGGATCTGTCGTATAATTTTTCGTCTCTGTAATGAAACGACTTTTTCAGTTTCGATACCAAAAAGGTCATACCAAAAAGTGTACATACCTACACTCTCAACCTGATATTTCTTTCAACTCACGACTTCTTAACTACGAAAACTTGACACCACAACCTCTTCTGAGAACTCTTAGGGGACCTGACGTTCCTCTAGGTTGGTTAGGTAGGATTTCCTTTAGTCAGGACTTATAAGTAACCTTCCTGACTACGACTTCGACTTTGAGGTCATGAAACCGGTGGACTACACTTCTTGACTGAGTAGACTTTTCTGGGACTACGACCCTTTCTAACTTCCGCCCTCCTCTTCCCCTGTTGTCTCCTACTCTACCGACCTACCGTAGTGGCTGAGTTACCTATACCCAAACCCATTTGAGGCCTTCAACTACTACCTGTCCCTCCGGACCGTACGACGCCAGGTACCCCAGTGTTTCTCACCCTGTACTGACTCGTTGACTTGACTTGATTTGACTTACATAGGACGAACTCCTGTACAAAGAGGAAGGACTTTTGGAAGACTGATTAGGACAATGGAATTTTACATATAATACCCTTACCCAGATCATTCTAGAAATGTTAGAACTCTGTAAGAAAACTAAATAACATTATTGGTTAATCTTTCATATATTGAGGGAACGATTCTGATCCCCATCTCCGTGAGAGACAGGGGGAAGACTACAGACACAGTCTTCGTAAGAAACAGGGAAAAGAATGAAATTATTTTGAAAAATAATGTGTTTTCGAGACTCGCTAGTTCGGAGTAGTAACCGGGGTCTAACCTAAGGAGAAGAGGTCTCCGGTTCTTAGGGTCACAGAAAAGTACTCGACCGAGTTGGAAAGTGATCTTTTGTCCGTGTGTCCAGGTTCTTCGTGTCCGTCGGTACTCACCCTAATTACGTTTCTTCTGATTCTGGTTTTGTTATTCTTGTTCGTTTTGTAATATTAATTTTACAGTTTTTACTTTCTATTTCTTTCTTATGATTTTCGTCGTTCCCTTTTCGTTGTTTGTGTTCCCTTGAGAGTATTCCAATAGACAACTGAAAAGTCGTCTTTGGGACGTCCGTTCTTACCTCACCGTTACTTTCTCCTTTGGATGTTGGTTCTTATCAGATGGGTCGTTCCATCTGGTCTGATAGACTAAAGGAAGGTAGTAAGTCCAAACTACCACTCTAGTTTTAGAAATGTCTGTTCGTTTTCGAGTCTCAATTCGTGGTGGTTTGTTCGAAATGTTCTTTACAATTGTTCCGAAGAGATTCACTTTTTCTTTTCCAGTATTGATCTTTGTTACTTTTAATACTTTCCTTTTTAAACTAACCATTTCCGATCGGATGCCTTTTCCGTCCTTTATTTCGTACGTACTTCGATCATCCTTCCAATTTTCTTTTTTTTTGATCATTTCAGTAGATATAGACGTTATTCATCAATTCCTATGTATTTTTTTTTATACATTATATACTACAGTTTGTTCTCATTTACTCCCCTTTCTCCTCATTTTGACGTCTCAACAATTTTACGTAAACTTTAGTTATCTGATGTTGTATTATAATATAACATAATATATAATATAACATAATGTAATATATACATATGTATATATTTGGAATACCATTGACGTTTGGTTTGTCGACATTATCTATATGTGTGTGTGTTTTCTTTCCTTAGGTTTGTATTGTGACTACTACCATTAGTTTTAGTATTTATTTCTCCTCTTCTTCTCTTTTTCAGTTGTTAGTTTTTTCTTTTTTTTTTGATGTTTTTGTTAGTTTTAATTGTTTTACCGTTCTTCATATATGGATAGTTATTGATGAAATTTGCATTTACATGATTTAGGAAGTTAGTTCTGTATCTCACCAATTTACCCGTGTTTTAGTCTTGGATATAAATACACCGGATGTTCTCTGTGTAAGTCTAGATTTCTGACTGTACCTGACTTTACTCTCTTACCTTTTTCAATAAGGTACTTTTGCCTTTATTTTCGACCCCATCGTTATAATCACAGTCTGTTTTATATACAATTTCTCACATTGTTCTCTGTTTCCTTTCGTTGTATTACAAATTTCCCAGTTAGGTTTTTCTTCTATATTGTTGACATTTATATATACATGGGTTGTATCTTCGTACATTTATGTCCTTCTTTTATAATTGTCTGTATTTCCCTCTTTAACTATCCTTGTATTATTATCAACCTTTTAATTGTGGGATAAATATAGTTAGATGTCCAGTAGGTCCGTGTTTTAGTTACCCCTTTACGTACAGAATTTTACTGTGTAATTTGGTTTAACTGAAATATATATATATATATATCTCTCTCTCTCTCTCTCTCTCTCTCTCTCTCTCTTAGAGTCGGTTGTTACCGTCTTATCTGTAAGAAAAGTCTACGTGTGCCCTGTAAGAGGTCCTATTCAGTGTACGGTTCGGTGTTTTGTTCACAGTTATTTAAATTCTTTTGACTTTAATATAGTTCGTAGAAAAGATTCGTGTCACGATTCTCTTTTTATTTAATGTTTCTTTTGTTGGACGTTCTTGGGGTGTTTGTATACTTCTAATTTGTTGTTCGATGATTTGTTGGTTTCCTATTCTCTTTTTTGATTTTTTATAGACCTCTGTTTACTTTACTTTTGTACTATTAGGTTTTATATACCCTATGTCCTTTTTGTAAAGATTCTACTTCCAAATGTCGTCATTCCGGATGGAGTCCTTCGTTCTTTTTAGAGTTTGATGGATTTGAATGTGAATTACCTTGATCTTATTCTTCTTGTTTGTTTTAGGTTTCAATTATTTTCCTTCGTTTAGTATTTTCAGTCTCGTATTTATTTTCTTTATATTTTCCTTTTCGGTTATCCTTTCTAGTCGTTGTGATTCTTCGACCAAGAAACTTTTTTTATTTGTTTTAACGAGTAGTTTTTTGTCTCTCCCGGGTTTAGTTATTATCTTTGTTTTCCTTTCAATGTTTACTATGGTGTCTTTAAGTTTCCTAGTATTTTCTAATGATACTTGTTATTTTACCTGTTGGATCTTCTTTACCTGTTTAAGGATCTTTACGTATTAGAGGATTCTGACTAACTTAGTCCGTCTTTATCTTTTATTCTTGTCTGGTCAATGATCGTTACTATAACTTAGTCATTAATTTTTGTTCGTTTCTTTTTTGAATGTTGTTTGTTTTCCAGGACCAGGGAGGTCCTGGTCTTCTGAAGTATATACTTAAGATAGTTTGTGAAATTCTTCTCCATTGTAGATAGGAAGAGTTTGATGAGGTTTTTAAACGTTTCCTTCCCTGTGTAGGGTTGAGTAAATACTCCGGTCGTAGTGGTACTATGGTTTAGTCTGTAATGGTTTTTTTCTTTTATCGTCCGGTCATAGTCACTACTTGTATCTCCGTTTTTAGGAGTTGTTTTATTATTGTTTGGTTTAGGTTTTAAATTTTCTAGTAATAGTTTACCCTAAATATGGTACCTATGTTGCTACTAAGTTAGAGGTGTCTAGTAGTTACACTGTATAGTGTAATTGTTTGACTTCTTATTTTTTAGTTTACTAGTAAAGGTGTCTCCGTCTTTTTCAAAAACTGTTTCAAGTTTAGATGTTTCAAGTTTATACTAAAAATTTTTTTACGAGGTCTTTCATCGGTATCTCTCTTGTATGGAGTTGTATTATTTCCGGTATATAATACTGTTCGACTGTCGATTATAATATGAGTTACCACTTTTCGGTTTTGGTAAAGGAGATTCTAGTCCTTGTCCTGTTCCTACGGGTGAGAGTGGTGAAAATGAGTTGTATCATAATCTTCAGGATCGGTGTCATTAGTCTGTTCTTTTTATTGATATTTTTCAGATTAAGTTTTCCTTCTTTATTTTGTCAGAGACAAACGTCTAATGTACTATACTGTGTATCTTTTAGGATTTCTACAAGGGTTATTTGATGAACTCGAATAGTTACTTAAACCATTTTGACGTCCTATGTTTTAATTGTATATCTTTAGATAACGTAAAGAAATGTGATTGTTAGTTGATAACTATTTTCTTTAATTCTTTTTTTTAGGGTAAATGGAGTGTAATTTTCCTTATTTTATGGATTGATTCCTTTATTTTCTGGACACGAACCCTTTGACATTCTATTATTACTTTTTTTAATTTTACTGTGTTTTACCTTTCTATACACGTACCTAACTTTATCAATTATGACAATTTTAAGGGTATGATAGGTTCCGTTAGATGTCTAAATTACGTTAGTAATAGTTTTATGATTACCGTAAAAGTATCTTGATTTTGTTTATATAGATTTTAAACACACTTATATGTTTACTGGAACTTATCGATTTTATTGAAATTCTTCTTGTTTCGATGTTCATATCCGTAGGACTAAAGTTTGATAGGATGTTTTGAAGTCATTTGTTTTGTTATACCGTGATCGTGTTTTTGTCTGTGAGTCTAGTTACCTTCTTTTATCTCTCGGGTCTTTACTTGGGTGTGAATATACGCGTTAATTAGATACTGTTTCCTCCGTTCTAATATGTTACCCCTTTTCTGTCAGAGAAGTTAATATAAAACACTTTTGACCTAACGGTGTACGTTTTCTTAGTCTTACCTGATGAGAGGGTGAGATACGTGTTTTTATTTAAGTTTTACCTGATTTGACCATTTCTTAGGTGGACGTTACGTCCTCTGGGACCAAGTTAAAGACCCAGTCCTTCTAGGGGACCTCTTCCCTTACCGATGGGTGAGGTCATAAGACCAGACCTCTTCAGGTACCTGACATATCAGGTATCCAACGTTTCTCAGTCTGTGCTGATTCGTTGAAAGTGAATTGAAAGTTTCTGAATTTATATTCCATACTTTGGTATTTGAAGATTTTCTTTTGTATCCTTCATATGAGGAACTGTTATCAGAAATATTATAAAGAACCCAGAGAGAGGGACCCGTTCCCTTTGTTTTCATTTTTATTTACCATGATGTATTTTTTTTTTTTTTTCGGAAACGTGTCATTTCCTTTATTGGTTCTTTTATTCTTCCGGTGGATAACTTATCTATTTTGTAAACGTTTACTATATGACTATTCCCCAGTGATAGATTTTATACGTTTATTGAGTATGTATTTTTGTAGTTTTTCTGTTTGTTAGGTAAATTTTAACCCGTCTTTTGGACTTATTTGTAAAAAGATTCCTTCTGTCTGTCCACCGGTTGTCCGTGTACTTTTTTACAAGTTGTAACGATTAATCACTTTACGTTTAGTTTTGTTTTTAATTTAATAGTGGAGTGTGGATAGTCTTACCGATAGTAGTTTTATCTGTGTTTACAACTATTCTTAAACCTCTTTTCCCTTAGGACATGTGACAACCACCCTTAAATTCAACCATGTTGATGATATCTTTTGTCATGTCATTGAAGTATTAACAAAGTAGTTCTTTTAGTGTTTTAAAATGTAGAGGGGAAATAAATAAATGATTTCTATAAAGTTTTCGATGGTGTCGGTAGTGTATTTAAATGTGTCTAACCGGGATAAATATATATCCCTAAAGAGAAACCTTTTTCAACTAAACTCTCTCCTAGTTAATGTACGGGAAACTTCATTTTTACCCATACAGATTTTTTTTCTTTTTTCTTTGTCATATCTTTCGGGAGTTTTTTAATACTGATCTTAATAATATACTAGGTCGTTGTCGTGAGGATCTATAAATAGGGTTCTTTTGTTTTTGTAATCTTATATATACGTGGGGATACAAGTAACGTCGTAACGAATATTATCAGTTCCATGCTTTGTTGGATTCGCAGGTCGTTCTCTACTTACCTATTTCTACTACACCATATATATGTATATCACCTTATAATGATTTGGTATTTTTCCTTTATAGACAATAGACACTATTGTGTCTCCCATAATACGATTCCCTTTATTGAATCTGTTTCTGTTTGTAGTATACTAAAGTGAATGTACAAATTAAATTTTTGTGTTTTGTTTACTTTTTCGTATTTTGTATTTGTCAATATCATGTCTCTTGTCGTCCACATACGGTCTCCCCTCCATCCATCCCCCTCCTTTCTTGATCCACTCCCTCCAATTCTTTACGTTTAAAATTTTTTTGTCTTTACGTTTAAAGATCAACGTTTTGTTTACTCAGTACCCATACTCTCTCGAATAAGAATCAATCCAACTATTCTGGTCCTGGGAATTCCTCCTCTTTCACTGTTTGTAAAGAAAGATTTTACGAAACAGAATCAGTGTATTTAGTGTATCAAGTCAAGTCAGGTCAGCGAATCAGCACAGGCTAAGAAACGTTGGGGTACCTGACGTCGTGTGGTCCGAAGGAACAGGTAGTGGTTGAGGACCTCGAACGAGTTTAAGTACAGGAAACTCAGCCACTACGGTAGGTTGGTAGAGTAGGAGATGACAGGGGAAGAGGAGGACGGAAGTCAGAAAGGGTCGTAGTCCCAGAAAAGTTTACTCAGTCAAGAAGTGTAGTCCACCGGTTTCCTGACCTCAAAGTCGGAGTCGTAGTCAGAAAGGTTATTTATTATAAGTCCTGACTAGGGGAAATCTCACCTCACCAACCTAGAGGAACGACAGGTTCCCTGAAAGTCCGCAGAAGAGGTTGTGGTGTCAAGTTTTCGTAGTTAAGAAGATAGATAAAATGTATACCATTACATATACAAAGTTACGATGAGAGTTAAGTAGGGTGGGATGGAACCTCTGAAGAACCTCTTCTGAGAACTCTCAGGGAACCTGACGTTGCTCTAAGTTGATCAGGTAGGACTTCCTTTAGTCAGGACTTATAAGTAACCTTCCTGACTACGACTTCGACTTTGAGGTTATGAAACCGGTGGACTACGCTTCTTGACTGAGTAACCTTTTCTGGGACTACGACCCTTTCTGACTTCCACCCTCTTCCCATGCTGTCTCCTACTCTACCAACCTACCGTAGTGACTGAACTACCTGTACTCAGACTCATTTGAGGCCCTCAACCACTACCTGTCCCTCCGGACCTTACGACGTAAGGTACCCCAACGTTTCTCAGTCTGTGTTGACTCACTGATCCCTACATTGTACGTTGTACTATTTATATTAATTGTGATAACATACAATATATACTTTCAATCTAAATCAGGGATCTCAAGAGTAGTACTCTTCTTGTAAAAAAAAAGACTAAGAAATTAACACATAGATATACTCCGTTACCCGAAGGATCGACCATTTCTTGGACTGTATTCTCTGAACCCAAGTAAGGGACCCACTCCTTCTAAGGGTCCTCCTCCCGTACCGTTGGGTCAGGTCATAAGAACGGACCTCTTAGGTTGTCTGTCTCAGATCGTCCGGTCTCAGGTATCCTAGTGTTGATAGTCTGTACTGACTTCGTTGAATGGTACGTACGTACGTACTCTACTACCTATAAATAATTTGAACGTTATCAGTGATGTACCTGATACATTCAGTGTAGTACTTCATACATTTAGTTCAGTAATATAAATAGAATTTGAATATATCATGACACCTGAAGGGAACACCGAGTCTACCATTTCGCAGACGTATGTTCCGTCTTCTGGGCCCAAACTAGGGACCCAGCCCTTCCAGGAGACCTCTTCCTTTACAGTTAGGTGAGGTCATGAGAACGGACCTTTTAGGGTACCTATCTCCTCGCACCATCCGATGTCAGGTACCCCAGCGTCTCAGCCTGTACTGACTCACTGAAGTGAGTGAATATATCATGACATACAGTTTATATAAAGTCATTTTAACCCCCCTTTTCTTAGTGTCATACATACTAAACACGTGTTTAAGATTCCCTTCACTCTTATTTTTTGTCAGGGAAGAGTGCTCGAGTGTTTGATCGTTTTCTTTGGTTATTTGTTTGGGGTATCACTTTCACCGAACCAGCACAGGTTGAGAAACACTGGGG
Organism: Capra ibex; assembly: GCA_006410555.1. NCBI lineage: Eukaryota > Metazoa > Chordata > Mammalia > Artiodactyla > Bovidae > Capra > Capra ibex. Next base: position 431,937 of record SJYO01050114.1, on the reverse strand, counting down.
TACCTGATATCTCTTATAACCTCTAGTCTTATGACCTCACCCATCGGAAAGGAAAGAGACCCCCTAGAAGTGTTGGGTCCCTAGTTTGGGTCCAGAGGGCGTAACGCCCTCCTAAGAAATGGTTGATTCGATAGTCCCTTCGGACAGTTTTGTTTAGGGTATGTTACACTATTTGTGATCGTATTTCAGTTAGTATCCCTGTTATTTCCTAGTAGTTCCTTTTAGTTGATATGAAATTATGTTAAAAAAATTTTTTATCTCGTAATTCCTTTGAAAGTTAGGTCTGGTCTCCTTTTCCTCCACTACCACGTACCTGTCTCATCAAAAGATCTCCTCTGGTATAAAACATCATGTTTGATGGAAAATTATTTGAAACGACTCAGGGATTATAGAACTTTACTATTTTAATTCTCGTTAATATAATAGATCTAGTCATGATATGTTACTTTACATTATACTAGATATACTCATTAAATTTTAGCAGAGTATTGGTATTCTTTTTTTGTTCACTTTAATTAAAATTGTTATATACATTGTGTTATATGGATTTTATAATAAAGTTGTACATTAGTTATATTTAATGACTCATAAAATATCGAAAGACATGATCCTGAAGTTTTAAGTGACACAGAATCATGAATGGTGAATAGAGTTAAGTTTGATTCGGTGTAAAATTCCCGAGTTACCGGACTGATCGGTTGTGTCTTGATTAAACTTAATGATGAAGGTTTATAAACGTTCATACTTCTGGAGAGTTTTATAAAACTCCTATAGGTGAAATATCGAACTGTGAAAATAATAGGGAAGGGAACACCGAGTCAACCATTTCTTAGGAGGACGTTACGTCCTCTGGGGCCAAACTAAGGACCCAGTCCTTCTAGGTGACCTCTTCCCTATCCGATGGGTGAGGTCACAAGAACCCGAAGGAAACACCGAGTCGACCACTTCTTAGACGGACGTTGCACCCTCTGAACCTAAACTAGGGACCCAACCCTTCTAGGGGACTTCTTCCCTTTCCGACGGTTGAGGTCATAAGACCGGACCTCTTGAGGTACCTGACGTACCCCAGCGTGTCTCAGTCTGTGCTGGCTCACGGAAAGTGAAAAGAAAGAAACCGGACTGTTTTGTATATCTAGTGATAAAAATTCGTAGTGGATTCAAGATAGTATAGGTGGAGATAATGGTATTTCAGTTATTTCGACTGTACTCGTAAAAAACTCTCCAAGGAATATCTCTACTAAGTTTATAAGACCACGGTGCTACTTGAGGATCTCTCTTGTTCTACCACCTCCTCATCCACCTGCACCTCATGGAGAGAGAGTTCTCTATGTAGTCCTTGTGTGGAAGTCTGTGTCTTCACGTACGTCTTGTGGTCGACTCTCACCTGTCCTCATGGACTGGTCGTCTTTTCTTATGTATCTTGGTACGTTTTGGGTCATCCTACTTCCTTGATTCCCCTTTTTGTCCTCACCTGGACGGGAGGTGTCACTCCCTTAACTTCGTCCCCAGACTAGGGGTGTGACCCCGTTGACTGACCCAATCTCCTCTTTGTAAATTTCGACTCTCACTTCGTCGACTAGACACCGTCGGATTTACCTTACTCTTGTCTGTCAGGAACGGTGTCGGTATGTAGGGACCTGTCCCTGTGTCCAGGGGATCTTCCACGTCGTCGACCCTCGACCTCGAATCCCTAACACCTCGTTAGGGTCCCACTCCCGACGACAACTGACGTCTCTACCTAGTTTCTCTACACTCCCTCCTCTGACACCACCCTTTACGGACACCTCCTTTCCATCCGTCAATACCTTCGTTCCTCTATGATGACTCAGTGTGTATACTCCACCTCGGTAGTGGTATCGGAGAGAGGGGAGTGTGCGGTCGTAGTGGTCGACTTGTCATCTCTCCGACCGGGTAGTTCGTGGACTACGGGATTTGATGTCTCATCCTGGGGTCGGTCCTACGGGGCAATTCACAGACTGTACGGTTAGATATCGTCTCCTGGGGTCGGTCCCCTCAGGGAGATACAAGGACTACGTGACTTGTTGTCTCTTTCTGGGGTCCGTTCCCTCGGGAGATTCACGTACTTGTCCGTCTCGATGTCTCTTTCTGACCGGTTTCTCCGGAAGACTAGCGGTCGATGTTCTCCGAGCTTGTTTCTGAGACTCTTCCGGTATTGAGGACGTCGTCTCTATCCGGTAAAGGGACGTGTGAACCACGACGGTCCTAGGGGCGTTGGGTCCGTCGGTGGAAGTTACGAGTTGGGAGTGACCCCGTCTCGACGGTGTCTGTTTTTTTCTCAGAACACAGATTCGTGTCTTCCAGTGAAGTCAACACAGGTTGAGAAACGTTGGGACACCTGACACCGGACGGTCCGAAAAGACAGTCCCCCAGGAGGCCCGTTCTTATGACTTCGTATAACCGGTTGTGAACAACGGTATGGGAAGATTTCGTGATATAAAGGACGACGGGATCGACGGTTAAGGGCTCATGGACCACGACGGTCTTAGGGACACTGGGTTCGTCGACGTGGTGGAGAATACTTGTTGATATACCGTTATTTTACCTATTGGATCTTCTTTACCGGTCTAAGAATCGTGACTTTAACTCCGACACTAGTTTCTAGAGGGTTTTTTGTTTTCGGGTCCTGGTCTATCGAAATGTCCTCTTAAGATACTTTGTAAACCTCTGCTCGATTACGGATAGGAAGGTTTTGAGAAAGTTTTTTAACGTCTCCTTCCTTGTGAAGGTTTGAGTAAGACTCTGGTGGTAGTGGGACTGTGGTTTCGGTCTGTTTCTGTTGTGTTTTTTTCTTTTGATGTGTGGTCATAGTGACTACTTGTATCTACGTTTTTAGGAGTTGTTTTAAAATGGTTTGTCTTAAGTTGTTGTGTAATTTTTCGAGTATGTGGTACTAGTTCAACTCTACGTAAGGTCCCTACGTTTCTAAGAAGTTATATGTGTTTAGTTAGTTACACTATGTGATATAATTGTTTAACTTTCTATCTTTGGTATACTATTAGAGTTATCTACGTCTTTTTCGGAAACTGTTTTAAGTCGTGGGTAAATACTGACTTTGAGAAGTTTTTTACCCGTATCTTCCTTGGATGGAGTTGTATCATTTCCGGTATATACTATTCGGATGTCGTTTGTAATAAGATTTACCACTTTTTGACTTTCGCAAGGGGAATTCTAGTCCTTGTTCTGTTCCCACAAGTAAAAATGGTGATAATAAGTTGTATCAAGACCTTCAGGATCTATGTCGTTATTCTCTTCTTTTTCTTTATTCTCCTTAGGACTAGTCTTTTCTTCATTTCGAGAGTGACAAACGTCTACTGGACTATGACATGTATCTTTTGGGATTTCTATGATAGTCTTTTAATGATCTCGATCAGTCACTTAGATCGTTTCAACGTCCTATGTTTTAGTTATGTATCTTTAGTGAACGTAAAGATATATGATTGTCACTTTTTAGTCTTTCTCTTTAATTCCTTAGTTAGAGTAAGTGGTAACGTTGTTTTTGTTAATTTATAGATCCTAATTTGAATGGATTCCTCTGTTTTCTTGATATGTTTCTTTTACTATTCTGTGACTACTTTCTTTAGTCTCTACTGTACTTGTCTATTTCTCTATAAAGTGCAAGGACCCATCCTTCTTAGTTATAACGCTTTTATTGATATGATGGTTTGTGTTAGATGTCTAAGTTACGTTAGGAATAGTTTAATTGTTACCGTAAAAAGTGTCTTGATCTTGTTTTTTAAAGTGTAAAGTATACCTTTGTGTTTTCTGGGGGTTTATCGGTTTCGTCAGAACTCTTTCTTACCTCGACCTCCTTAGTTTGAAGGACTGAAGTCTAGTATGATGCTTTGATGTCAGTAGTTCTGTCATATCATGACCGTGTTTTTGTCTTTATATCTGGTTACTTTGTTCTATCTTTCGGGTCTTTATTTGGGTAAGTGGATACCCATGGAATAAAAACTGTTTCCTCCGTTCTTGTATGTTACCCCTTTTCTGTCGGAGAAGTTATTTACCTCGACCCTTTTGACCTGTCCTTGTACACTTTCTTACTTTAATCTCGTGAAGGATTGTGGTATGTGTTTCTATTTGAGTTTTACCTAATTTCTGGATTTATATTCTCTTTGATATTTTGAGAATCTCCTTTTGTATCCGTCTTGTGAACTACTGTATTTAGTTTCGTTCTAGGAGATACTGGGTGGAGGATCTCATTACCTTTATTTTTTGTTTTCATTTGTTCACCCTGGAGTAATTTCAATTTGAAAACGTGTCGTTTCCTTTGATATTTGATATTCCACTTTTCTGTTGGGAGTCTTACCTTCTTTTATTTTCGTTTCCTTTGTTAACTGTTTCCTAATTAAAGGTTTTATATATTCGTCGAGTATGTTGAGTTATGGTCTTTTGTTTGTTGGGTTAGTTTTTCACCCCTTCTCTGGATTTGTCTGTAAAGAGGTTTCTTCTGTATGTCTACCGATTGTTTGTGTACTTTTCTACGAGTTGTAGTAATAATCTCTTTACATTTAGTTTTGAAGTTACTCGATAGGGAGTATGGTCAGTCTTACCGGTAGTAGTTTTTCAGATGTTTGTTATTTACGACCTCTCCCACACCTTTTTTCCCTTGGGAGAACGTAACGACCACCCTTACATTTAACTATGTCGGTGATACCTTCTGCCATACCTCTAAAGAATTTTTTGATCCTTATTTCGGTGGTATTCTGGGTCGTTAGGGTGAGGATCCGTATATGGGACTCCTTTGGGTTTAACCTTTTCTGTGTACATAGGGTAAAAAGGAACGTCACGATAAATGTTATCGATCTTGTACCTTCGTTAGATCTACACGTAGTTGTCTACTTACCTATTTCTTCGACACCATGTACATGTATTACCTGATAATGAGTCACTATTTTTCTTTGTAAACTCAGTCAAGATTACTCCACCTACTTGGATGTCGGATAATATGTCTCACTTCATTCAGTCTTTTTCTTTCTATAACATATGATTACGTGTATATACCTTAGATCTTTTTACCATGACTTCTTAAATAAATGTCCCGTCGTTACCTGAAGGGACCACCGAGTCTACCATTTCGCAGACAGGTGTTACGCCCTCTGAACCCAAGCTAGGAACCCAGCCCTTCTAGGGGACCTCTTCCTTTACCGTTGGGTGAGGTCATGAGAACGGACCTTTTAAGGTACCTGTCTCCTCGGAACATCCGACGTCAGGTGCACCAGTGTTTCTCAGCCTGTGCTGACTCACTGAAGTGAGTGAGTGTTACCTCTTCGTATGTATCTCTTATCTGAATACCTGTATCCCTCTCCACTCCTCTCCCACTCTACATACCTTTCTCATTGTACCTTTGAATGTAAGTATACATTCTATCTATCGGTTACCCTTAAACGAGTCCTTTGAGTTTGTCCCCGAGATATAGTTGGATCTCCCCACCTACCCCTCCCTCTACCTCCCTTCCGAGTATTTCCTCCCCTATATACATATGGATACCGACTAAGTACAACTCCAAACTCTTTTGTTGTTTTAAGACATTTCGTTACTAGGAAGTTAATTTTTTACAAAATTTTTTTCTTTTTTCTTGAGGGTTCCAGAGAAGGTTAACTACCATCATACTCAAGAGGAAGGTTGAGAAAGTGAATGGTCGATACTCTGGAACCCGTTATATGATTTGGAGAGATTTAGTGACAAGAAAGTAGAAATTTTTTGTTCTTGTCATAGATGAATTATAAACAACTCGTGAGGTCCGTAGAATGTCGTAGTCGAGAAATTTAGGAGTGACGTTAGGGTACTCTTTGTAGAGTATCCTCTACTCTACAATTAGAGTAGTGTCCCGTACTCTATTATATCGTTGTCCATATAGTAGGGGTAAGGTGTGTCTACGTGAGTCTCCGTGTCTCCACAATTGATTGAACAGGTTCTAATAAGTCGATATTAAACTTGGGGTTTGAACGTGACATTCAGGGACACAATATATGACAAAAATTCAATGTCACTAAGAGATTACTCTATTACAGGTGTCTGTGAATCATGTACGTTCAAGTTATGTACAGTTAATGGTTCTAAGATTACAGGTATAAACATGGAAAAATTTTACGAGAAAGGTTGAACTTTAGATCTTTTATTAACGGAACGAAGTAGTGAGTCTTTTATTAACGTTCAGGGTAGAGGATGTATTCAGAAAAAAATTGACTCAACTAGCGTGAGATTTTGAAGGGAAACTATAGATTTCCTCACGTCTGAAACCAGGTACTAAGATGTGGTTACTAATACGGAATCATGAAATAGTAGTCACCATTGATACCTCCTTCTTTAAGGGAGTATAGGGTTGGGACGAGTATCTTTCAATAAGTAAGTGAGTAAGTCATTCCCGGATAAGATACAGTCCGAGACTCAATCCACGATCTGTACATACCGTTTGTTTTGTGTACCAAGGAAAAGAGTACATTTAAAAATATTATTTGTACTGTAATGTGTTTATTTACATATTTATGTTTAACACGAAAGTAATTTTTTTTTTTTCTCCTGAAACCTTTCTGTCAAAGTCAAGTCAAGTCAAGGAGTCAGCACTCTGTCAAATTCCCTATATTAAATCGAGATTCTTCATTCTCTTCCGGAGAGACTTCTTCATTGTAGATTCGATTTCTGAACTTCTTACTCATCTTTAAAAAGTCCCTTTCTCACTTACTTTCTTTCTTGTCAGGTCAGTTTCTGGGACTTCGTTTTCGCGGACGGTACAAATCTTTGACTTCTTTTGGTTTCATCGACTCGATATCACTCGTTCTTCACCGTCTTTTGACATGTCCCGGTCTACTCTTAGACTACTTCTCGTCCATATAACACGTTGAACCTTTTTTTTTATGGATAATGACATAAACGTGTCATGTATGAGTCCTTTAACCTGGAACGGGTAGAGAAGGACTGATCTTCCCACCCCTAACCGTATAAAAATTTTTCTTACTCGTTAGGACTGGATGATTATGATAAAGTTCCCATGGTCACAACGAAGATTTTGTCACTTAAGGAATTTGTTGGGTATCAAAACGGATCTTGAATATGTCGTTTGTAGGTGTGACAAATGATAGTGTACGTTCGGTAGTTTTGTTCCATTTCTACTAACTTATTGTAACGGATACTAGTGTTTCCGTAAAATGTCCGATTATCATAGTTCATTATGTTCCTTTACTTATTTTTCTTACCTACCTTCAGATTACTCGTATTAGATTTATTCTTTAATTCGGGTGACGTTTAAGACTTAATATTGTGAATCATATATAACATATAACTCCAAATTTAATAGATGAGTCAATACCCTTAACATTCCGGTCCAACCCACTCCCCACTTCTACCTCCCTTAGTTCACTTACTTACTTACAGTTCGTGGATTTTTGTACGAACTACGGACTGTACCGCAGACGTTCACTTTGATGGTAATAATAATAGATGTCACTGATTGTCCCATTATTGTTTTATTAAACCCATACAATCGATATGTATATGATGGTTTTGCTCTTTACTTGTTCTGAAAGTGTCACCTATACCCTTTCAAGTTTATGATTCACATCGTACGTTATTCTTGATCTACATTTGTATCGACGACAGTCTTTCCCATATATGATGGATTTACAAATATTCCGACTCAACCTGGTATTTCTTCCGACTCCCGACTTCTGAAATGCGAAAGTTTGACATCACGACCTCTTCTGAGAACTCTCAGGGAACCTGACGTTCTAGTTTGGTCAGGTAGGATTTCCTTTAGTTGAGACTTACAAGTGACCTTCCTGACTACGACTTCGACTTCGAGGTTATGAAACCGCTGGACTACGTTTCTGGACTAAGTAACCTTTTCTGGGACTACGACCCTTTCTCACTCCCGTTCTCCTCTTCCCCCGTTACCTCGTACTCTACCAACCTACCGTAGTGGTTGAGTCACCTGTACTCAAACTCGTTCGACGTCCTCTGTCACTTCCTGTCCAGTCGGACGCCACGACGTCAGGTGTCCTATCGTTTCTCGACGTGTGCTGACTCGTTGACTTGTGTTTAGCAGATTCGTCATTAGGTTGACTTAGTCGGAGCGTGGGGACGTCCTGTGACACCAATGGTACACCGATCGGTTGATTCATAAACTTGTTTCTCCGTTTTAGTCACCGTAGTGTACGTCGGCGGGTCGTTGTCGGACTTCTCTACCTTAGAGGGGAGAATGAACCAAGGATTCGAAAGAGAGATACCTTGAGATCGTCGGTAAATCTTGATCAAATCTCCTGACCGAAAAAAACAGAGAGGTCTGATAAGGGTTAATGTCGAAGTGAAGACCAAAATTTCGGGACTTTTGAGATATCCTTTGTTTCCGATCTCTTAATACTTAACCTGTGCGACTCATGGTTTTTCATTACGTTTCCTCCTTTAGAAAGACGTGACCGTCTCGTCTTGTTTAACTGAATGTTCGACAAGTAAGGTTTGTGACGATTGGTCCCATGAAAAGTTTAGGGTCTTAATTATGGGTTCACCACTCTTATTTTGATCCCCGGAAAGGGCTATCGTCCTGTCCGTACTCTGAAGGACTTACTTAGTTGTCTGTTTACTTATTTGTTTAGATTACCCTCCTATAAACTAAAATTGAGTCTGTAGGATATTTTAGGATATCTAATTTCGGTCGACACCAACTGACAACACGAGATGTTCATATTTACTTCTTCGTAGAATGTCTTTCCCTAGATTTCGTCTCAAGTTGTAAGTTTTCCAGAATCTCTCCATGCCTTCCTCGTACCCTCAGTCATGTGATAGACTATAGTATCTTTACTTCCATAGTTCTTGTTGTCATTAAAACTAACGAAATAATTTTACAAGGAGTATCTTAAGAAATGTTTTTGTAAGGATTTTTTCAGTAAGTTGTTTATAGTTCTGGAAGATACATATCCTGTAACTACCTTTTTCGTTTCCTTAGACACAAGGACTAGGAATTATGTTGAGTTTTTATACATTTTAAGCCTTTCCAGTCAAGTTTTCGAATTTAAAATGTAGTGAATGTTAAAGTTATTACGACTTTAAAATTAAATCATAACACGAATATCACGATAGGAATATAAAACAAGTATTTTTGTTTTCAGGTAGTAAGGGACGATATATTTTATAAGTACAAGTATAAAATCTCTATATAAATATATTTATATAAATATATTTTGTTTTAGAAGACTCAACGTCTATTTAATTTTTTAGAATTTCTTTGGTTTTGTGATAGTTTCAATTTTAATATTATGTAAAGTAGGTAATTAAGATCAGATTCAAATCTGTCTCAAAATCTAGAAGAAGTACTTTCTTTACATGCTTGACATGGGAACTAACATGGAGATGTTTATCCCGTAAAAGAATCTCTTCCCCGTGTCAGAAACGTTTGATGATCTACTGGTGTTCCTTATTTGTGATACCTATGAAGAAACAGGTATGTGTGAAATGTACAAGAAAGAAGAACATCAGAGGAGTTAACAAGAAGATAACCATTTAGATTCTTCTCTCTTTTTCATAATTATTTTCCGTTAAACGACGAAGAGGAGGTTACTTTTCGGTTCTTTTATTTTTTGTTACAAAAGAAGACCAAATTTAATAATTATAAAATGGACTTTGTAAAAGACATCCTTACATAAAATACAGAACAACGTGATTCCCTCGTTTTCGTTTTCGTAATGATAATGTTTATTCCAATTGTTATAAATCAGTGTCTTATACATAAAAATTTGATTGTCAAACCTGAGACGGGTTTGTGATATTTATTAAAAGTTTTACAGTTCCGTTACTTTCGGAAGATAGAAAAACATGTTAATGATCGAATGTTTAATCCAATTTAATAAAAGTCATTAGTGTTTAATAATTATGCTCGTATAAAAGTTAACTGGATCTTTCAAAATTTTCATTAAAAAGTCGTGAGTGGTTTATTTGCGAACATATTGTACCCTAGTTAAAGAACATCTCTCAAAAACTTATGCCACCGACGTTTTAAAGGAAAGTGATTTTATCATAGTTAGTCAAGAGAACGAACATTTCTACAAACACAAAAGACAAATTATTGTAGTACCAGAACAAGTGATTAGTGGGACCGTCAATCCTCTGATAGGTCTTAACCTTCGTGTGTTCAGTTTACAACTTTTTCACGGTAAGATAAGAAGGCCTAATTACTGTCCAGTAGAAATATCTTTTCTTGTGTTTGTATTAGTGTAAGTTTGAGACGGGCGTTTGAAGGAAGGTGTATATGTGTATATTGACTTACTTTTGTTGGTATTAAGTCATAGTCAATCGTGTCTTCGACTAACGATCGAACCGTCATGGTTTTATCTTTTATTGAGATAAATATTATTCTTGATTACGACTCGTGACACCATCCGTGAAGTATACATAATTGAGTAAAGTAGAAATGTTGTCGGGTCGAGTCAGTCATTTCTTAGACGGACGTTACGTCCTCTGGGACCAAACTAAGGACCCAGCCCTTCTAGACGACCTCTTCCCTATTATGGGTGAGGTCATAAGAACCCGAAGAGAACACCGAGTCGATCATTTCTTAGGCAAACGTTACGTCCTCTGGACATAAGCTAGGGACCGAACCCTTCTAGGGGACCTCTTCCCTTACCTGTGGGTGAGGTCATAAGACCAGACTTCTTAAGGTACCTGACATACCTTAAAGGTACCTCGACGTTTCTCAGCCTGTACTGACTCGCTGGAAGTGAAAGTGATCACAGGAATGACCTCTTCCGTCACCGTGGGGTGAGGTCATGAGAACGGACCTTTTAGGGTACCTGTCTCCTCGGACCATCCGACGTCAGGTACCCCAGCGATTCTCAGCCTGTGCTGACTCGCTGAAGTGAAAGTGAAAAGTGAAAGTACGTAACCTCTTCTTTTACCGTTGGGTGAGGTCACGAGAACGGACCTCTTAGGGTCCCTGTCCCCTCGGACCACCCGACGGCTGATACCCCAGCGTGTCTCAGTCTGTGCTGACTTCGCTGAATCGTCGTTGTCGTCGTTACAGGAATAAATCACCTATTCTTTTGTCTCCGTGTTACTCCATTTATTTAACGATCTCATATATTTTGATCCGTTGAACCACAGTATTAGAGACGAAAGTTGTTAAGACGTTATGACGATTAGAAATTGGATTTATTTGGAATCTCGGTTTACTTTAACTTTAAAGTTAGGTTAGATCAGGTTCACCCTTTCCGTTTTAGTTCTCTTAATTTTACTGTCTAAACAAAGAATTTAATAGTCAGTGGGTATTTTGAATTTTAAGGTAAATTAATAATAAAGGGGTTTAATATGTACCATAGTTAGTAATCGAGTCATAAAATATTGTTACCCCTTTTCCGTGATTGTTGTAAAACTTTTTCTTTAGGATGAACAGTTTGGAAGGACACGATATCCTAGTGATATAAGAGGAATTTTTAGATCTAAAACATAGATGATCATTTTATAAAATATGAACTTTGAGACGTTAACGTAATAGAAATACCTTATACTGAATACTTAGGTCCAAACAATTAATTGATAGTATATCAAAATGGTACTAGGTAATTCGAAATGATATTTTATTTTTCTCTTTAACTCAACAGATTTCTTCCTAATAAACTCACCTCTACTAACTATCTAAAATCTTTAAGACTGAGATAGTTTATCCTGTGCATTTATTTTGGTAAATTGTTCCTTGTAGCAAATTGATCAGGGATCAGTCTACCAGGTCCGAGTTCTATGTGTAAAACTTCTCCTGACTTCGAGACTTTTATTTACTCTTTTGCTTGTCTTGGCACAGACCCATTTTTCAGTTACAAGGTGTGTATGGACGACTTGTTTACTTGTTAGTTCCGAGTCGTTAAATTTCTCGTCAACCTTGTTTCTTTAAACTTCATCTAATGTCGTCTCCCTACCTTCTTAGTCTTAAATGATATAACAATTCATTAAATAATAATTCTTCATCACTATATAATCTTTTAATTTTATATTAAAATATAACTTAATATAAGTAAAATTTCAAAAAATAAATAGATTAATGTAAAATGAATTTGATTATTCAAGAGACTTTAAGAATTCTAAAGGTGTTATTCTGACGATGACTGACTCCTTTTATCAGAGTGAAGTTTCAGTGTCCGTTATAATATCGAATATTCTTTCATTTTTGAATTTATATGGAAAATAAGAAAATAAGACCTTTTTTTATAGGATTCAACGGAGAAATTCACGTGTAAACATTTCTTTAGTGGGTGCATGGTAAGAGCCTTTGATCTTTAATTAATCATTGTGTTTACATTCTTAAAAGTGACAGTAAATTTTTTATAAAGAACCCGTGTCCGACACGTCTGTGTACTTTCAATATGGCAAACAACTGAACCTCAATAGAGACCTTTAACAACTAAAAAAAAATTCTTTTTATTCGTAAAATATCGACCTACCGAAATCTGAAGTATCTCAAAAATTTGTCAACACCTCTACTCACAAGAGAAGAAACTCGTCAACAAGTGACTGTTGGTCACCATTCTTACACTGTTGATGTCCTTCTTGAACCGTTCCGACCCGTTTGAACCTGATATGATGACGACATGACCACTGTACATGTTGACTTATTCAGTCAGTGTGAAACCATTTGTCTCCTACGACATATGTCGTACCATACAGACAGACCCAACCGGTCCCCATCTAAATGGGTCCTTACCTCACCTGTTAGAGTGTCAGTTGATAGGACCCTCCTTTCTCCAGAGTCTCCCGGTACTTGGTCCCGTCCCCACGTTTGGAAAGAGTAAGACCCGAAACACCCATAAACACCCTGAGGACTGTTTAGACATGTGTCCAGTTCTTCGTTGTCAATCTTGACCTGTACTTGTTGTCTAACCTAGGTTTGACCCTTTCCTCATGTAGTTCCGACATATAACAGTGGGACGAATAAATTGAATATACGTCTCATTTAGTACTCTTTACGACCCGACCTCCTTCGTGTTCGACCTTAGTTCTAACGGTCCTCTTTATAGTTATTGGAGTCTATACGTCTACTGTGGTGGGAATACCGTCTTTCACTTCTCCTTGAGTTTTCGGAGAACTACTTTCACTTTCTCCTCTCACTTTTTCAACTCAATTTCGAGTTGTAAGTCTTTTGATTCTAGTACTGTAGACCAGGGTAGTGAAGTACCGTTTATCTACCCCTTTGTTATCTTTGTCACTGTCTGAACTAAAACCCCCCGAGATTTTAGTGACGTCTACCACTAACGTCGGTACTTTAATTTTCTGTGAACGAGGAACCTTCTTTTCGATACTGGTTGGATCGGTCGTATAATTTTTCGACTGTAATGAAACGGTTGTTTCCAGGCAGATCAGTTTGGATCCCAAAAAGGTCAGCAGTACATACCTACACTCTCAACCTAATATTTCTTTCGACTCGTGGCTTCTTAACTACGAAAACTTGACACCACAACCTCTTCTGAGAACTCTAAGGGAACCTGTCGTCTCTCTAGGTTGCTCAGGTAGGATTTCCTTTAGTCAGGACTTATAAGTAACCTTCCTGACTACGACTTCGACTTTGAGGTTAGGAAACCGGTGGACTACGCTTCCTGAGTAAACTTTCCTGGGACTACGACCCTTTCTAACTTCCACCCTCTTCCCCTACTGTCTCCTTCTCTACCCACCTACCGTAGTGACTGAGTTACCTTAACTCAAACTCATTCGAGACCTTCAACCACTACCTGTCCCTTCGGACCGTACGACGTCAGGTACCCCAGTGTTTCTTAGTCTGTACTGACTCACTGACTTACTTGACTTGACTCGGAACGAAGCCTGAAAGGATCAGTAAACACATTTGACCAGTCTCGATGTGTCTCTAGTTAGTCCTCGATCCGTCTCTCTAAGTACTCCTACCCAAATCCCCGTGGTTTTCTCGTGGGTATGTCAATATCGATAGTTGACGGTACACACTATATTACAGGAAGGTACTAGGGATTTAGAAGCCATTCTCGAATTCTCAACATAAGACAAAAGTCGACACAACTTTCCTGAGAACCTAGACCAGGTACGAACTCTTTCTCGCCGGTTCCTCCCTAGTTGTAAAGAGAGACAGGTCCGGTTTCACTACTACCTTCGTCTCGTTGGTCTACTCTTACTTGTACGACTCTCCTCTCTCAAAAAACTTCTCGTTGTCTCGTCTCGATTGTTCTTCTGTACCGATCGTACCTTCCAGTGTCCGTTGAACAGAACTCTCTTACACTTTGTCATAAGGTCGTGAGAAAATTTATTGTCTTTCTGTGCAGTTTCCCCTTGAGTCTAGAACACACCCGTTTATCCTTTGAATTACTATTGAACGTATAATGAAATGTCAGTGTCCAACTCTTTGTGACAATACGATGATAATTATCAACAGGGACTAGGGTGGGGTTAAATGTCACTTCTCCTGTCTCATTGATCAGGCTCTATTTTTTACACGGCACCCGAAGGGACCACCAGGTCACCAATTCTTAGGTAGAACGTTACGTCTCCTGTGACCAAGTTAGGGACCAGACCCTTCTGACTTGTACGGTTCTTCGTTAATTGGGACATATGGTGTTGTTGATTCGTACGCGAGATTTCGAACTCTCGACGTTGACGACTTCGAGCTCACGGTCTCAGGCACGAGGTGTTAACCTCTTCCGTAACGTTGCTCTTCGGCCCGTGGTGTTGATCTCTTTCGGGTGCACGTCGTTCCTTCTGGGTCACGTCGGTTTTTAAAAAATTTTTTGTTTTGTAAGAAAAATTACACGGTACTTATTAATATATGTGTTAGTTAATAAGTCTCATTTTTGTCTTTAATTCGTTTCCGTCCTTTTAAACGAAAGTGAGTTATATATGTTAAAGTTAAATGATTATTCGTTGGTTTATATCAAATGACACTTCTTTCAAAAGTCTTGAGTTTGTATCTTCTGACTTGTATTTTAGGTTAACCTAATTACTCATATAAAAGTTATTGTATATGTCACCGTAGGAATACCTTTATTTTTGACATTTATTTATACACATGGACTAAGAGAAAGGAGTCAACGAGAAAGAAAGAGGAGAAGGGAATAAAGTAGAAGACGTAATTCATTTAGATTATGTTCTAGTGACTACCAAAATATTAAGAGAGGTCAGTAATCCTAAAATGAGACTTGACAGACGAAATGGTCGGAAGATGATTTCGGGTAAAGGTTTCGTCGAAATTGGTGTCCACATAAGTAGTACTGACTTAGAAGACTTACCAAAAGAGGTCCAGGTTTTACTTATTGATATACTTTATTACTTAAATTGTGTAGTACTCTCTCAGACATATAAAAGATTTAACACTAAATAATGTTATAGTTTTTATATTCCGGGTCTTTTATACGTCCATGATAAAAACATGATGGAAAGCATTTAAATTTTATTACTATATGTAGAAGTCAGTGATTTTATCCTTGTGCCTTGCAACATAAGTCTATGTTTTATACGGAATAGATCGTGTTGATATTCACCCTCTTTCTTTATCTTACAACCACGACCACCTAGTAGGGTTGGTCGTAACTCTAAGGAAAAAGGGGTTCAACTTACTTGTTTACTCGAAAGATTTAATTTATACAAAATATATTAAAACTTTATCCGGTTAACAGTAGTGAGTAGAGATAATGACGTCACCACAAGATGTTGTGACAAGAATAGATAAAATAAGAGTTATAACATTAGTCTTACTGAAAAATTTTTGTGTTTAGACTTAAAGGTATTTAAGGTAGTTAAGGAAACGGAAATTCCATTGTAAGTTAACACGGAATATTCTAGAATGCGTTAGACCTGGGATTGGGGAAGTCGGAGTGATGAACGGTGAATGAGTTAACAGAAGATGGGGTCTTCAGTGTTTGACTGTCGACGACCAAGTTTAAGACGGATAACACGACTGATGACAATTCGGTCGGACGAAGTAACTAAGTGGACAAGTGTTTAGGATGAAGATAGGTATGTTTTCAAACAAGTCAAGAAGATTATACGGACAAGAGGAAACAGTGAATACAGAAAGTGCACGACAAGAGAGACGGCTCTTATAAGAAAAGAAGGTAAACAATAAACCAATTGAAAATGAGAAGACAAACGAAGACACGATTCTGTTATGAAGACCTTTCCGAAAAGACTAAGAGGTTCAGACCCGATTACAGGGTATACACGAGGGGCTCGGGTGAAATAAAAGACGTGGTAATAGGATAGACGCGTAAAAGGACATAGAAAATCTGATCGTCGAGTACTCTTGTCCACAATGTAAATAAGACAAGAAACAAAGAGTCTTATCGTCTTCGTGTTGTTTATAAATAACTTAAATTGTGATCTATTACCTCTTCCCGAATAAGTTTATAACCGAGGTAGTGGAAAATCCAATTCCACTATCCAATGAATTGGAGAGACTCGGAGGTTCAGGAATGACTTTTTTTACCCTTATAATAAAAGATGAGAGGTAAAGTATCTTTATTATACATACGTTAGATTACAGTATCGCGTAGACAAGGGTGTGACCAGACTTTTGACCTACATACGTCAAACAATTTTGATCTCTGTCAGTTCGGGGTGAAAATCTATGATACTAAGTCAAGTCATCCCAATTTCACTCTGATCTTTAGATATAAAAAACCTCAAGGAGTCCGTTAATACTATACGTGATTCCAAACTTTTTATAGTTCACATAGATTTTTAAGTAACATTTAATATTTATTGTTGTATTTACATATAATACATTAATAGTCGAAAGTTAGCATTGTCATCGTTTACTAAGATTATAAATTTACATCGTTAATAATCATATGTATGAACCACTGAGACGTAAAAGTAGAAGACCTAACAAACTTCATCTATTGTCGATGTTTTTTTACATGTATTTAATTTTACATTTAAAATAGAATAAGTGACGTTATTTTTAATTAGTTCTCTGGACAAGTTAAATAACGTTTGACTGAACAAATGACCGTTGTACCAAAAAATGCAGTTTTCATCTTAAAATAAATGTAAGTTGTCGTTAAGACATCCGGTATTTGATCATTCTGAAAGAAGTGTACACACATACATAATTGTTTATTTTGAGTAAAAGTAATTCCGTGTTTTTCCCAATATGGAAAAGTCACTAGATATTCTGTTAGTAACAAATGGATAATAGGGTTCCTAGAAGGTAAAAGACCCACAAAGAAACCCTATTCGACCTAGATTGTAATTAAGGTAACTGGTACCGATCCTTCACAAACTGGGAGTTCGACAAGATATTCAAGAATAAACGAAAAGACCCTTCTAACCTTTCTCGTTATGTTAATAGAAGGAGTTTAGGAAAATTCTTTTTAAATATGTCATATCGAGTAGTAGTACCACTGTATCTCATATTGAATTGACGATGATGGATCAGTTAACAAAAGGAGTTCATCAAGTTAAATAATGTTGAAATAATGTCTCATTATAAGTCTTTGTATTGAATTTATAATAAAAAGTCTTCCAAAGATTAAAACGTGGACGACAATAGGTTTCTTATCGTGAGAGATGATAAATAACTGATACGGTTTCGGAAACTGACACACCTAGTGTTATTTGACACCTTTTAAGACTTCCTCTACCCTTATAGTCTGGTGGACCGGACGGAGAACTCTTTACACATACGTCCAGTCCTTCGTTGTCAATCTTGACCTGTGTCTTGTTGTCTGACCAAGGTTTAACCCTTTCCTCATGCAGTTCAGACGTATAACAGTGGGACGGATAAATTGAATATACGTCTCATGTAGTACTCTTCGCGACTCGACCTCCTTCGTGTTCGACCTTAGTTCTAACGGTCCTCTTTATAGTTATTGGAGTCTATACGTCTACTGTGGTGGGAATACCGTCTTTCACTTATTCTTGACTTCTACTTTCACTTTCTCCTCTCACTTTTTCAACTCAATTTCGAGTTGTAAGTCTTTTGATTCTAATACCGTAGGCCAGGGTAGTGAAGTACCGTTTATCTACCACTTTGTCACCTTTATCACTGTCTGAAATAAAAAGACCCGAGGTTTTAGTGACGTCTACCACTAACGTCAGTACTTTAATTTTCTGCGAATGAGGAACCTTCCTTTCAATACTGGTTGGATCTGTCGTATAATTTTTCGTTTCTGTAGTGAAACAGTTGTTTCCAGTCAGATCAGTTCCGGTACCAAAAAGGTCATCAGTACATACCTACACTCTCAACCTGATATTTCTTTCGACTCGTAGCGTCTTAACTACGAAAACTTGACACCACGACCTCTTCTGAGAACTCTCAAGGGACCTGACGTTCCTATAGGTTGGTCAGGTAGGATTTCCTCTAGTCAGGACCCACAAGTAACCTTCCTGACTACAACTTCGACTTTGAGGTTACGAAACCGGTGGACTACGTTTCTCGACTGAGTAAACTTTTCTGGGACTAGACCCTTTCTAACTCCCGTCCTCCTCTTCCCCTGTTGTCTCCTACTCTACCAACCTACCGTAGTGGCTGAGTCACCTGTACCCAAACCCATTTGAGGCCCTCAACCACTACCTGACCCTCCGGACCATACGACACCAAGTACTCCAGCGTTTCTCAACCTGTGCTGACTCGTTGACTTGACTTGACTCGTGAGAGATTCTAGTACGACCCACAACTTTTTTCTTTCATATAAAAATTTCACTAAGAACAGAAAAGTGATTTTAAATGAGAGACATTAATAGTCTTTCAGTTAACTTGTTTACTAAAATTTTTTGACAGGGAATGGACAAGTTCATCTACTCCCATTGACCGAACTTGAGCTGATTACTTGAGAACAGGAAATTAGACATAATTCATAAGTGTAGATTTTACATTTGTTTTAATTTAGACCAATAAATATAAATTTGTTTAAATTTAGACCAATAAAATTAGACCGGTAAACATCGGACCATTTATAAAGTTTACTTGTATTCGTATTAATATTGATGAACTGATAAGTAAATCGTATATCCTTCACCATTCTCTACGACGTCAGGTTTCGTTCTATAGTAGTTCTCCTTCCGACATTAACCATTAGTCGGTTCCGACTCCGTCCGTCTCCAGTATTCTGAGAGTTCAGATGACTCTTTTCGTTCCGACAGAGGTGAGGTTCAAGGGTCGACGAGAGAAATTGACAAGATTCTAAGGATTTTTGTGAGCCTTGTGATTATTGTTCCTCTGTTCCATCTTTCAAGGGATTATTTACTATGACAAGTATGTATTCCATACATACATACCTACCTACCTACAAATTTTCGACTTTTATGTGTTTCTCTTTCTTAATCCTTCTACTCGTGTAAAAGATCATGCAGTCTGTAAATGTTCAAACCGTCAAGGATCTATTATATATAGGTGACAGTTTAAATTCTTGTTTTAAGTTTCGTTTTAATAGTCAAGAAATATATGAGTGTTTTAATGGTGTTATCTTTCGATCGTCGTGAAAAATTTTTACAGATACAAAAAATTTCCATAAGAAAAATTAGAAGTATTAAAAACTTTAGACTTTATAGACCCCTCACGTTTCTACGATATTCCCTTCTGGTCATAATGTTTGTATATTATATTTGTAAATCATTAGTTGTAATTGTTTATAATCCTCACAACTGGTACTTTTTATATTAATTTCCGATGGACTAAAATTAAATTTTTCCTTACTTTTCTTCGTACCTTATTAGCTTTCTGTACTGTCGTTTTACGATACGTCACTGGTTTTGTCTACTTTACCTAGATATTATGGGACTACTGAGACAAAGTATGACGTTAGTCGGACCATGAAGACTAGAGGAAGTAGGTGGAGAAAAAGAGAAAAATAGGTTTCGTGAATACTATAAGGTTGTACGATATATTGAATAAATAATTCGAACATAATTAACACACTAGCCAGGACGATGTTCAAATCGTATACTCTGGTCCTCAAAACTAAAACAAGTTGGTTCATATAATTTATAGATGTTGTTACGGACCATTATCCATTAATTATAATAACTCACAACTTATTTACCTTTATACAAGTTCTGTATTACAACTGACTTTTCAAAGTTTTATCATGTATAAAGATTAAATATATTTTAAAATAGGTAAACTCTACAGAGACCTCCCTACAAGTACTTTTACCAATTGACACCAGTAGAAATCCACCACTCTAAAGAACTGTAAATTTAAAAAAGAGAGACATGAAAGGATATTACACACTGAACCCAAATATTACTCGTACAATAAAATTATATATGTATAAATATAATTAATGTGTGTGTTTCTTTAGGACTTGATAAATAGAATTTAAAGGTGGTTTTGAAAAATTCGTCAATAAAAAGATTCATTCGGAGGGATTTAAATAAGTGTTTACATAAAAACTTTGTTTCCGTCTGATTTCATTGTCAACTAATTCAATGTGTGTATTTTGAGTAGAATGTGTGTACACGTATCTTTTAGAGTTTTGTTAATGGCACCTTTGGTGAACCGTACAAGGTGGGTACCTAGTAGAAGTCTAAGGGTTGTGGAGTCAGGTGGTAGTGTCGTTTTCGTAAAGTGTAGTAGTGACACTGGATTTTAATTAAAACCTGGTTTTGAATACTTAGGTATATTAAAATGGTGATTTTACACATTCTATTTGTGCAACTTATAAAAAAATTAATAGTCTAATTCGAAGAATGGGTGTATTATTTTTGGACGCGAACGTTCGACGAGTCCTACTTGACCTTGTGATCTCCCGGTCGACGTCTTGCAAAATTACGCTCGACGTATACAGACGTACGAGTCTAATCTTCGTCACATGGAACTTCACGGAACCTCGACTAAAGGATTTTTGCCTGTCGCCCCCTTTACAGAGTCCACAAGACTGTATCGTAGTAGGAAGCCAAGGGTTAACGAGTTACAAGGTGGTGTCCGTTTCGTTCGGTGAGACAGAGGTCCAGGATACATCATTTTCGGACGAAAACGGTCCAGACAACCACTGTCTTTTCAGTTGCCGGTGTAGACCTTCCATTCATTAGACCGAAAAAGTCATAAGTAACGTGTTCCCATCCTTGAATAGGAGTTCCGTCTTTTTAGAACTAAACCAGGTCTCAAATTTTCTAAACTACCTTTCGAACTTATTCTCGGTGACTTCATCGGTGACAAAAGGTTTGACCCTTCATCACTTACGCACCTTAAACAATTACTTCTTCCTTTTCATCCGACTCTTCTTCGAGGACTTTGCAATTAACTTAAATCTAAGACTTGTTTCGATGTCGATCCTATGTTGAAAAATACGAAGAGTTATCCTAACAGAGGAACAAAGGTCAATAGGTCGTAGTCAGGTGTTGTCTTCGTAAACTGGAACAGTAAGTGTGGTCACATTATTTTTGGTCGTGCTCGTTCTGAGGAAAGACTCTGTCCTTGTGGCCGTCCCTTTCGACTTATACAACTGTAAGCCATCTCGAGTGTACTTTTCAGTATGAAGTCAAGTTTGTACAACCGTGAGAAGTAGTTTAAACTATTCTTATGTGATAAAAGATGATACAAGTATTACTTTACCTACCCCTCCTTTTCCCTGATCAGAAAGAGACCCCTCCATCAAAACACGTACTGAAAACTAAAAATCAGTAAAATCATGATCCGACTTGTGAATCTTGCCCTTTAGAAAGAAAAAAAAAGAAGATACTTAAATCCTAATGTCGTACCGTTCTAAGATTTAGGATATGACTATGTAAAATTCCCTGTTAATACATGTTGAACGTGGAGACGTATGAGAACTATATATGTTACATTTGTACTACGATGTGTCATGGAACACTACTTTTACTTTTGGAAGTATTTTTACATGTTACGTAATCCAGTAGTTCTACGGTAAAACACAGTCCACAGAGGTGTCCTTCCAGTGGGAGAGGTGATCATACGAAGTCACTGTAAGTTCAGTCGGACTTCTATTTTACAGAGTGTATCAAACAAGACCGTCTTTCGATACGACGCAATTCACAGGGTATATGTGTTTTTATGAGTTTGATATGAATAAGACGAAAAAAATTTAACACTTTAAAACCTCGGTTCCCTTTCTTTCACATTTTGGATGGATTCTTACCTAATAATATAAAGTGACTAAGATTCCGCGTACAAAGTTATAGAGATAATACCTCTCCATAGAATGTTAGTTACCGTATAGTATAAAATTAATTGTCCTAAAAATAAAGATCCTCCATGTATTTTGTTACCGTACGAAATGTTTACTACTGGAGAATATAAGTCACTTTATATCATATAGGATTTAGAACGAGTTTAATTAATTAAAAAGAAGGATGTTGGTAAAATTATCCCTCTTCTTTTGTTAGGTTTTAAAAGAAGGTCTACTTCTTGAATTCATCATTGTCTTGACCGAGTGTCTAGAATTCTGGACCAAAGTTCTAAATTAATGAAGGTATCTATCCATGGACTGACGATTCAGTATCACTACGGAGATCTAGAATCGTTTAATTTGTAAGGTAAAGTTTATTTGATAGTCTCTACTCATATAAACGAGTAAACTAGAGAATCCGAGTCGACGTACGACAACTTTCGGTTGTAGTTTAGAGGACTAATACTTAAATAAAAATTTTTGTCAGTTTTCAGTCTCACGACTCAGAGGTTCGATTCTACCTATTATTTAAAATTTGTTTGTTTGTTTTTTGTCTACCTAATTTTTTTAAACCAAAACCAGTCTTTGATAAAGTGTCTATCGTATGGAACTCGGTCTTAAATAGAACTGTTTTGTATTATTTAAATGAAACAGTGTTAGGTGAAGAAAACTTGTTGTCTCTGGAGTTTTAAGTCTTAAAGAGTTAATTTTGATCGATGGTCATCCGTCCTGATGTAGTCATCATAGTCATTATTGGTCATTTGTTCAGTAGTACCAAGAAGATCTTCACTAAACGTTCGTACAAAGGACCCAGAGTATATATAACTCCGAAAAATGACGTCTGAAGTTACGAAAGAAAGGTCCACCGTAGTCTTTATCGTCACTAATAAAGGGAGTTTCCATTTAATAAGACAAATTGAAGTCATAAGGAAAGTAATCAGTTATTAAAATGTGTAACAATATTTTACACATTATAACACAATAAAATTTTATATTTTGAGAACCACAATAATGACAGAGACACACCACAATGGTGATAGAGACAAAGAAAGACTTCAAACAAGTAAATGGTTTTCATTGGTAGGTGGGTAGTGAGAGTAAGATTAATAAGAGTCTCTATTGTTGGGTAAACTTGTTTGATTTAAAAACTGAAAGTTTTATAGTTATCCGAATCTTTACCCATTAAATAAATGGTTAGTAGTGCAAATAGAAAGTATGAATGAGAATAAAACAACATGGATAGTTTTTCAAAACCAAAACTGTAAAGAAACAGTGACTTCTTTAGAAAATTGTACGGTTTCCAAAATATACGTATAAAGAGATTGAATCGTCTTCCGACTTATAATTAAGAAACAAGATCTATTGACAGTAAGTAAAAATTTAGAAATGGTTTGTGTCCATGTTCAAAAAGATAAGATGTGTCGTCGGTTATGCTTTGACGGACCGGTTGAGACTTTTTTTCATGAAGTTGTTAGACAGAGCTGATGTTAGTAAAGAAATATAGGTGTTCAGTTTAAGTCTTAGTTTGGATAATAATGACACATTAATATGGAGAATATTGATCTAATATAAAAAATTTAATTGTAAGAAACATATATTTTTCAGGTCAATAGATGAAACAAATAAGTACGTGTTTTGATGGAGGGAGTCTAGTCTGATTCAGGGAAAATTCTCAAAATCCGGAGGTAAAAGTCTACAAAACTAAATATCTTTTTTGACTTTTTTTTTTAGATCTTCTTGTCAAGGAGAGAAAACATTTTGGACAAATTTTTTTTTTTTTCTGTCAAAATTTTCAGTTTATTAAGTATCTACAATGTGGTACTAGTGAAACATTTGTAAAAAAGGTTTCGTCTCATTATCATAAATGACTTACAGATGGTATATGTTCAACCACACGACCGGTGACATCTCCGGTTTTTTAGGGTCTGCTTTTGGTCTCCGGAGTCTAACCACCGGTCGTCTCCATAATACTGACCGAACGTGTCTTAATTCTGAGATCGTAAAGTAATTGAAAAATGAAACTTTAATTGAATATTTCTCTCTTTTAAGCATTTGTATTTCTCAAAAGTGTATAGGACGTGAGTTGAAGGAGGTTTAATCGTAGAATATTTTGGTATCATGTTGATGTCTTTGGTCCTTTAATTGTGACTTTGTCACGATAATTAATTAGACATACGGAGTAAACTTAAGGTGGTCGGAAGGTTCATTCTAAAAAGGACCTTTTTATAGTGACATAAAAAAGTTACAAAATCAATTAATGGTTGTGAAAAACATTCATTCTCTAAAGGTCTGAAGGGGTCACCAGTTCTGAGGTGTGAAGGTGATTTACCCCGTTCCCAAGTCAGGGACCTGTCCCTTAATTCTAGGAGGTACAATGCACCTCCCCGGTTTTTTTTTTCATTTTCTAAAGGGTACTGTAAGATCTAGGGTTACGAGAGTATTTTTATAGGTTTCTAGAGTGACACGGTCCGTATATAAAGACCTACCGTTGTTATTCGATCACGATTCGGTACCGACGTGGGAAAACCCTCCCAAGTACGAGAGGGTAAACCGTGAGACTATGTCTCTAAGAAAAGGAAATATCAAATAATGTTTACTCATCAAAGGACACGATATGTCCTCCGGGAACAACTAAAATATATATGTCTCTCTCATCACACATATACAGTTAGGATAGAAGGATTAAATAGGGAGGGGGAAGAAGGAAAAAACCATCACCAAAGATACGGACCCCTTTTGGTGAGAGTTATACTCATTGTGGTTACCGAAGAAAGGGTTTTGGTCACCTTAAAAAGTGTGGACGGTGACCCCGGGTGAAGGAGATTGTTTACAAGATCAAGGAACCGAAGAGAGAGCCTTAAGGAGAAAGGAAAGATCACCAATGAAGAGTCTAACCGAGTAGGGGTTAGTACGGAGAAGAGTGAGAAGTGAAGATCACCCGTTGGAGGGACTACGGTCCCTATAACCTATACAGAAGGAGAACCTGTGAATCGTGTGGGTTCAGAGACTATGACCTGCAATTCACACGGAAAACAGAGATCGAGTCAGACATTTCTTAGTCGAACGTTACGTCCTCTGGGCCCAAGGTAAGGACCCAGTCCTTCTAGGGGACCTCTTTCTTTACCGTTGGGTAAGGTCATAAGAACGGACCTCTTAGGGTACCTATCTTCTGGGACGGTCCAATGTCAGGTACCCCAGCGTTCTCAACCTGTCCTGAATCGTTGATATAGTAGTGGGGGATCAGACGTCAGAGGAAGTGTCTTGACACGTCGTCGAGACATAGTTAGGAGGATCGGGGTGTAGGTAGGGTAGACCGTTTGCTACTTCTGTGATTCTCAAAGACAACTCTTCAGTTACAGTCGTTTGAACTGACTCGGGGAGTTCCTGTCGTCGTGGGAGTAAGCGTACCATAATTCCTGTAGTTAAAATGTAATTACTGATGTTTCAGACGATTCACTACCAAATCATGTCCGAAACCTCAGTCTGTAGAACCCAAAGGTTATGAGTAGTCACAGGGGCATGGTCTCCACACTGGAACCCGTTCATTTGGAGGGACTCGGGTCTCAAAAGAGTAATAGTCACCTCTATTTATACCGTTGACGAGGGATCCTGACACTTTTTGGACTTTCTGTGTATACTTCAGAAAACTCTCTCGGAAACTCATCTGATCCAGAATCTTTGTGGATTACAACCGTTTTTTATTACTGTTTCAATTATAATGAGAATCAAACGATTCGGCGAAGTCAGCACAGGCTGAGACACACTGGGGTACCTGTCGTCGGGTGGTCCGAGGAGACAGGTGTCCTAAGAGGTCCGTTCTTATGACCTCACCCCACGGTAAAGGAAATCGTAGTCCATTTATAGAGGTCGTGAAATTATTGATCTAATTCTCGTGATGTCCTAAAGGTCCGGATAATAGTCCTTTTGTGGTTTTTAAAGAAAGGCGGTGGTGAACCCTTGTGAGAAGGTAGACAAGTAATTGCTTTCTGAGACGACGACGATTCAGTGAAGTCAGCACAGGCTGAGACACGCTGGGGTCTCTGCCGTCGGGTGGACCGAGGGGGCAGGGACCCTGAGAGGTCCGTTCTTGTGACCTCACCCAACGGTAAAGGAAGAGGTTACGTACTTTCACTTTTCACTTTCCCTCAGCGAGCCAGCGCAGGCTGAGAAGCGCTAGGGTACCTGACGTCGGGTGGTCCGAGGAGGTAGGTACCCTAAAAGGTCTGTTCTCATGACCTCACCCCACGGTAAAGGAAGAGGTACTTTCTGAGATTCAGGAATGATTCCGGTTCGGTAGACCGTGGCCGACTCCGGTCACTATGGAGAACCCGAATCAGCGAGTCAGGTCAGCCGAGACACGCTGGGGTACCCGACGCCGGGCGGTCCGAGGAGACAGGTTCCCTAAGAGGTCGACTCTTGAGCCCTCACCCAGCGGTACAGGAGGACGTCACTATGGAAAGCCGGTAGGTAATTTGGTTGACAGTTTGTGGGGGGGCAGGTGACTGAGTGCCGTTTTCCTTTTGTCCTTGACGTGTGGACCGTCCTTCCGCCTTCCTTTCGCTCACAGCCGCTTCGTCCCGGCCTCGGCCGCCGGGGATCTCGACTTCCCGTTCAGACCCGCCGCCTCCGCCTCCGCCTCCGCCCCTGGACGGACTCCTCTGGGCGGATTCCTCGCGCCGGCGCGGTCAGTCCCGGCGGGGCGAGCGTGAGACAAGGGCGCGGCCGAGCGCTCTGGGCCCTTCTCGGTGTCTCCGCCGGGGGAGGGCGCGTCGCAGGGGCCCCCAGCGCGCGTGCGCGTGCGAGTGAGTGGCGTCAGGACCAGCGGCCGGACGCCGGGCCGCGGCACGCGCGGTCTTTATACGGACGGCTCTGGACCGCCCGCGGTGGGCAGCGGGGGCGGCAAGCCCCGCCCGGCCTCCGATGGCGCCGGAAAATTGGCAGAAGGGGTGGGGGCGGGGCGGGGCGGGGAAGGGGTGGGGCGGGGCGGGGAAGGGGTGGGTGAGGAGCGAGGGGCGCAGGGCGTGAGGAGGGTCGCCAAACGAACACTCGACCACGAAAGGAGACTTCAGAATCCCCTTGAGGTCGCCATTATTGGTGTGTGTGAAGGGGAATTAGTCACCGGACCGTCTGGGTGAGCCCCTAAAGGTACTGGGTCTTTCGCACTGACAAAGAATTGGCCCCGCCTAGCTGCACCGTAAATGACTTTATGGAAATGAAGTAACAAGCACCCAGTCTCCTTTAGAAGTATTAGACACTCCCCTGTTCTACTAGTAACCAGTCGGACTGACCTTTTCCACGTAGAGGGGTGCATTATTTTATAATTTGAAACACGTTCGAAAGACTAAATAAAAATGAAAAACAAGATTAACATTTCGTATTCACCTTTACATCCCCAAAACAATTTTTTTTTAGTGTTCTAAGAGGAAAAGTTAAATAAAAATCAGACTTTTTTTCCAATGGTATAATCAAATCACCCCTTTTTTTAACAAAAAAGACCAACTAACCAATATAAATATTGATCCCACCTCAACCGACATTTTGTTTAAGGAGAAACATCCGAAGTCAAAGTGTCCCCTCTACAGACGGTACTATCGGAGTATCTTTAGACTTCAGTCAGAGTGATGCGTCAGTATAAAAGGAATTGTAAAGGACGGATTCCTCAGTTAAATTCGTGTAAATAGATTTCTGTCACGTACGGTCCTATTGTCTAACCCTTTCGAGTGGACTAAAAGGACGGAAGGTCATTTAGTTCTTTTTCTATGGTTCGTGATTTCCGTCTTGACATTACAATGAATTATGAAGTGACAGGACACCTTTGTTCCTACGTCATGTCAGTCCTACTCGACCCCATAGAAGACACAATCGACTAAACCGACAGGTATCGTCTAAAGGTCGACCTTGATATATTTTTTCTAATTCAAATGAATACACCTCTAAAGCTAAGTAAAACTCGGACGAATCAACTTTTAAAATATTCGGTAAAAGTTGAGAGGACACTCTACCACCTTTTTTTAAAACACTAGAAATATATATAAATATTAGTACATGGGTGGTTTTATTAAAACCTTTTGAAATAAAGGGACGTGTAAAAATTGTTGTAATTTTGTGTTTTCAACATCAACGATTCATTGATGAGTCAAGTCAATTCAAGTCAGTGAGTCAGCACAGACTGAGACGCTGGGGTACTTAGCGTCGTGCGGTCCGGAGGGACAGGTAGTGGTAGAGCGCCTCAAGTAAGTCTGAGTACAGGTAGCTCAGGCACTACGGCAGGTCGGTAGAGTAGGAGACAGTAGGGGAGAGGAGGACGGGGGTTAGGGAGGGTTGTAATCTCAGAAAAGGTTACTCAGTTGAGAAGCGTACTCCACTGGTATGACCTCAAAGTCGAAATCGTAGTAAGGAAGGTTTCTTTAGGGTCCCAACTAGAGGAAGTCTTACCTGACCAACCTAGAGGAACGTCAGGTTCCCTGAGAGTTCTCAGAAGAGGTTGTGGTGTCAAGTTTGCGTAGTTAAGAAGCCGCGAGTCGGAAGAAGTGTCAGGTTGAGAGTGTAGGTGTGTACTGGTGTCCTTTTTGGTATCGGAACTGATCTGCCTGGAATCAGCCGTTTCATTACACAGACGAAAACTTATACGAGAGATCCCACGAGTATTGAAAAGAAGGTTCCTCATTCGTAGAAAATTAAAGTACCGACGTCAGTGGTAGACGTCACTAAAACCTCGGGTTTTTTTATTTCAGACTGTGACAAAGATGACAAAGGGACAGTAGCGTACTTCACTACCCTGGTTGATTTACCTAAATTTAGATCTGTAACTACAGAATCTTATTCTAACTAGTTGTCAGAAAGTTTATATAAGTCACCTGATGTTTATGGTAAACTATTGGAAGTAATAATTATATAGACAAGTAGAAATTATTAACCTTTATGAGATAGTAACGAAAGACACGAACTTGTAAGATGAAGGGGTGTCTTAAAAACACAAATTTTACCTGTAGAAATACTAGGGAGACCGTGTTTAAAGACTTTGTTTGTACATATTTAACTTTAAATTGAAAAAAGGACACTAGTATCCGACATTGAGTTTTAAAAGAGGCACTAATGTAATAGTAAATATAATGAAAGTCATGAATATAAGTTTCAGTTAACCAGTTTCGTTACATTTGTATACGACTATATTGTTATATGAGTATTTTTTACTAAGAAAATGTTTACGTTAGAATTACCTCCGACGTCGAATATAAACTTGTTAAATAAGTTCACACACAAGTACTTATAATGAATAATCATCTTATAATATCTCAAGTCGTATCTAAGAGAAGCAAAAAATTTAAAGGTATCTTGTAATATCTCAAGTCGTATCTAAGAGAAGGAAAAAAATTAAGGGTTTCAAATACACAACTTTTTAGAAAAAATGTATTCGTCTGACCGGAGGTTTTTTACAATGTAGTTAAAAAAGGTTTTAAAAATTGTGGTCAAAATATCGAGGTTTTAATAAATCATTATAAATTAGGATTTTACGTTAATCCAAAGTTATCTGTTGAGTAAAACAACTTGAGACACTGAACCTTTGGTGTCCATAAAATGGGTTTATCCTGACGGTCTCAATCGTTATGTCCTTCGGATCAATGTAAATTTAAACTCTGTTTGTTGTTTATCAAAAAATCATATTAATACATGGTACGTTATATAATTAGTAACTAATCGATCTTAATTTTAAATTAACCCACTAGACATAAAATAGACTATTGATATGGGTCTATACACCATAGTGGTTGAACTAGCTGTACTCAAACTCGTTCGAGACCCTCAACCACTACCTGTCCCTTCGGATCACACGACGTCAGGTACCCCAACGTTTCTCAGCCTTTACTGACTCGCTGACTTGTCTTGACTATGGGTTTATAATTTCAGTAAGTAAAAAGAGTTGTAATTGTGGTTAATGAAGACTGGCAAGTCCTTATAAAATGTGGGAACCGGTTTTAATATGGTAAAATTTTAGGTTCTACCCACTCTCCACCCGGACAGAAAAAAATTCTTCTTGGAAACGCTTTTCCAACCAACCTTCTGTTTTGTTAGGAGCGTGGAGATTGTCGAGAACAAAAGTGAGTCTAGACAAAATCCTTTTTGATGTGCACCTTTGACTCCTAGTCCAACAATTAAAGGAATTTTCATAAACTCAAGGGTGAAGGGGTTCTGATTTAAAAACATTTATGAACCATTGAAACAGGTTCCCTTGTCATAGGGTTAAATTTCTAGTACCGGATTATTTGTGACTTGATAATAATCAATTATCCTAAGGGTGTAAGAAGTACAATCATTACTTTCAACCCTACTCTAGACAGTCCCGGATTTCATCTACTTATACAGAGGAAACGTTTTAAAACGTGTTGAAATAACTAAAAAATTTTCATTAAATTTCATGAAAAATTTTTCATTAAATTTTATTATTAATACTAGTTCCTGACATAAATAAAGTGAATGACGTAATAAGATTATGATCTCCCCTTGTACGTCTGTCCTTCTTTCTTTCACTTTCAACGAGTCAGCAACGGCTGAGAAACGCTGATATCAGGTACCTTAAGAGGTCCGGTCTTATGACCTCACCCATCGGAAAGGGAAGAGGTCCTCTAGAAGGGTTGGGTCCCTAACTTGGGTCCAGAGGGCGTAAGGTCTGCCTAAGAAATGGTCGACTCGGTGGTCCACGAGTTATTTCGAAACAACTATCTGACTGTTTTTCCTTCAGATAGCCGAACCCGGAAGAGATCAGATTCTGTCACTTCACTTTCACAATCAGCGAGTCAGTACAGACTGAGAAACGTTGGGGTACCTGACATCAAGTGGTCCGAGGAGAGAGGTACCTTAAGAGATCCGTTCTTATGACCTCACCCATCGGAAAGGGAAGAGGTCCTCTAGAAGGGTTGGGTCCCTAACTTGGGACCAGAGGACGTAACGTCCGTCTAAGAAATGGTAGACTCGGTGGTCTCTTCGGGAAGAGATAAGATTTGGGGGTAGGTTTACAAATTATTACATTGTATGGAATATAAAAGGAGATCGGGTGAAACTGATATGGTTTATAAAACACATTTTTTGGGACGAGGAGGGTTATGGGTTGAAACGATTTATATGAAAAAAGAGGTTTATAAGAAATCCCTGTCTTTACTCGTTCCTTTATAAACTCCTTTCACTGTTCCACCGATAATGATACAGATCAAACGGTCAAAAAGAAGATAAACGTTACACGTTTGTTCCATATTCTTCACACCACGTTCTCAAAAGGTGGGGTAAGGACCAAACCTGAAAAATATTAAAAATTATCACCACACAAGAGTTGTAGGAGAACAATTGATTAGTTGAATTAAAAAAAGAACTCCCATTGGTACTATTGTTTGTAAGAAAGAGACCTTCCTTGAAGTATATAATAACGACATTGTAGAAGTCTAGGGTATATTACGATATAGTGACATGCAAAAATGTAAAAGTTAAAATCTTTAATTTTAGTCAACTTGTATGTAGACCTCCAAAGAAAGACTTGAGATAAGACCAGATAATTAGACAGATGTGAAACGGTTATTGTATGACATAACTAGTGACATAGGAATATCATTCACAACTGTAGTCTATCTTATCCAGGAGATTGAAACAAGAGTTTTAACAGAACCGATAAGATTCGAGAAATTTAAAGGATATTAAAAATCTTAATAAAACACTTATAGAAAGAATTTCAAGAACTCTTAAACTAATCGTAATGTAAGTTAGATATCTAGTCAAACTCTTACTCACCGTAAAATAACAATAACTCAGAAGATTAGGTATTCGTAACGTATAGGGAAGTCGATCGGAAGAAATTATAAAAACAAACAAAAGTCATACTTCTATAAAGAGTGGAAAACAACAATAAGAATTCATAAAGTATAAAACTACAATAAAATTTATGATAAATGCAAATCTAAAATTAACAATTATCATAAAAATTTAAGGTACAAATCAATAAAGAACAGTCATACATCTTTATTTTAACTTAATTCTTAGTCCTAGATGGAACGATTTAAGTGAATGATATCAGTAAAGAATCTAAGAAGAAATAAAAGAAGTCAGTTGATATTACAGTAAACATCTTTATTAGTAGAGAAAAGGAAAGACTAAAAACACAGATAAAAAAAGAACGAAATAACATGTTCAACCCGGGAGGTCATGTTACCACTTATCCGAACTAATCAGTTGGAGGAACGGAATAAGGACTAGAATCTCTTTTTTCACTAAATAGTATCTATAAGAAATAATCTAACTCCTTTATAGAAAGATAAGAATCAAATGACTTAGAAAATTTTAGTATTTATCTTCGATATAGATGTCTATACTGGTATATCAAAACAGGAAATAAGATCATTATACCTCTAAATGTAATTAAATACACAATGAAGTCAGAACATGAAGACTCTATTTACGGTGAACTAGTACTACATTATAGGAATATGGACCTAAATTAAAGGATCATAGAACAAATCCTAAAAACTCAACTCCGACCTTTTCTTCTCGTTATTCCCCCTTTTTCTACCTTTATTCCATTAACTCTATGGTTCTATTACATCCTATATTCATCTTGTTTTATGAAGATAAATCATCTCTTCTTAATTAATTTTCAGTTGTTAAATGAATGACACATCAACTTACTTCTCTTTGTGCACGTCACATCTGAATTTGATGTAAACTAGTGTATTTCGTTGATAATGAATGACTGTCTTAAAAAGTTTGTTATCGTCGACACCTGCACCGGGGTATGAGTGTCGTCGGTTCGAGACCTCATCCAGTGTCCATTTCGTAAATCACCGAGGGTGTCGAAACCCCAAACCACGTACCTCTCTATTTCGTCCAGTTAAGCACAATCTTCCGACTTTTGGTGATCCACAGAAGGGATCCTGGACTAGTTAATAATGTCCTCGGTTTGACCGTGTTACTTTTATAACCCTGACTGTCAGGGGGATACCATCGATCCTTTATTGTGAGAGTCTTGACCCCTTCGAACTTGATCCGATTCTTCTGACCGACTCCAAAGTCCTCTCTCTATAATACGTTTCTCGAGATTCATATATCCTGCTGACATCACAACGGAACAAAGGGGTAAGAGTTTTGAAAGGTCGAAAGGTACCGACTGAGGTACGGACACATCCAAACTCATGTAAGGATTCAGGGTCTTCGAAATTCTCGACTTCACTCGTCAAGGTCTACAGAGGGAGGGAGTAAGATGGTATAAGAAGTGACTATTCCATATCCTTTTCCTTGTATTCTTTTACGGTCCGAACAATCCCGGTTCGTCTAAGAGACGACAGACTTCTTTCCCATATCCTAGTATGGGAAGATAGGTACCGTGACCCTGTTCGGTTGTCTCCAAGAAGAGAATCCAAACACATGTGATCAAGACCGGGGTCCGTTCACGTAAATTTTCCGGAAAACTTAACCCCCGTTACCTTTGTTCTATCGACTTAACCAGAACGTTGGAGACTTAATTTACCCGTATGTAAAAAGAGGTTTACTTTTCGAGACTAAGGAGATCCTTTGACCTCCGTCACGAACCAAACCGTTCAGTTTGTTTCGAACTACCCGTCACAACTCCACAGACTTCCGTCGTCTGTGTCTCAAACGTCCTCCGAGACATCGCCATGACCATCTTGAGACCTCGGTCTACTGGACCGAAACTTGGGTGAAAGGGGAGGGTCGATATACCGATGTCGTCTGTGATGACCATGAGTAGGGTCTAGAGGGAATGAAGGGACATGGGGATTTGGGGTCCACCACTTCGCGACGATTGTCGAACGTGAACACTGGATCTCATAGCGGGAACCAACTACTCTGAGACTCTGGTGGTGGTGTCGACGATAGTAACGGTAAGAGACGGGAGGGGTGTCACCCAGTCCGGTTCCGAGTCGAATAGGGGGACGGGTCAAGTACTGTCCGAAAGAACTTCTCACCATCCATGTGAGAGTCCTCTAATGCACAAGGACTTAGAGCCACGATCGAAGACGAAGATCTTTCGGATTCTGTCACCACCGATCTCGTTCAATGGGTAATGTGAGGTCGACATTATAACCGTATCATCATCATGTGTGGAAAATTCTCATAATGTTTTTACTCTACTAAACTTCAAATACTCTATGAAGTTTTTCCAAGACTGTACATCTCAGTCAAACCAAGAATGATATTCTCCAGCTACGGTAGACTGTATTGCTATACTGTCAAGAAGTGTAAAAGTCTTATCCATTAATCATGTCAACAAAACCCTTACTACAAAGAGTCGGTTTAATCACAGAATGAATATGGTAATCAGTGACCTTACACAATCCAACATAGTCACAAAGTGTCATTAAATAGTGAAGTTGACTCCACCCCCCGTCCCCTCTTTGGAGTTTTACATTAGGTTTGATTTATCTTCATGTGTCACGGGGTAGGGTACTAGAGACGGTAATCGAACACGAGTCAGCCATAAAGACTGAGAAACGTTGGGGTACCTGACATCGGGTGGTCTGGGGAGACAGGTACCCTAAAGGGTCCGTTTTGATGACCTCAGTCAATGGTAAAGGAGGAGGTCCCCTAGAAAGGATGGGTTCCTAACTTGGGTGTAGAAGATACGGAGGACGTAACCGTCTACCTAAGAATGGTGAGATGGTGACCCTGGGGAGACGGTCACCTCTTCACTGATTTATTTAATATACAGATCTGGTACTTTGTAATATATGGATAAATTTTATATTGTCTGACGTATTGTCTCCGTTTGAGTTGAAGAAAGACTTCCTGACATAGAAGTTTGACGCAGAGTTTTTTTACAACTATCTCGGGGTTGTTTACTCAAATGTGTACAGTGTTCTGTAATCTCAGTGGTTTATAGATTCTATAAATTAATCTATAGATTCTATAGATTAAAATGAATTAAGAATTTGTGGATTCTACAAATTTCTTTATTTTTCTCAACGTTTGGATTCTCACTCTTTACCTTATAAAGGACGGTATAGTCATTTGGTACTACAGTGTTAGTCGTTAACGTCGGGAGGTTACACTCGGTCACTCTGGGCTCTCTTGAGTTCTTCCTCTTCTTATGGACACTAGATCGTCCGTAGTTTGACGTCGGTGAGGGATACCACTTGGGATTCCCTCGAGTCCTACACTTTTTACGTCCTCTGACCGGGGTTGTCGACTCTTCGTATACTTTCCTTACTAAAGTAACTCGGGTCTGAGAACGTAGAAGGGTATGTATCTTTTATCGATTTAAGGAATCGAACCGAATGGACCAAAAGAAATTAATTGTTTTTAGAAAACTACAAGTCTGATAGTCGAGAGACAACGACCAAGAAGGGACGGGGTGGGGTGGAGTGGCGGAGCTATGTCAAGAGAGTCCCAATGAACTCTACAACGGAGACCCGGATTCAGGTTTTTTAAAGATGGTTTATTTTGTATTGAGAATTGAAAATCTAACACTGATATAAAATTTAACTGTCCTCATTCTCGAATAAAATTTTTACTTGTCCTTCTAAACATTTTCTTGTTTCATCTTGAAGATCTTCAACTTTTTATTAGTACCGTAATTTTTGAAGTACTTTATAAGTTTGAAGACTACTTCTTTATAAATCACTGGACCTATTCGTTGAACACCTTTGCTGATTCAACCTCGTATTTCTCTACTTCATTTTTTTACTTTTACAACAATCTGTATCTCTCGTCCGGGATATAAACAGATTAAGTTCTTGGTCATTCTCTATTATTTCTCTACACGGACTTACTGTTCAGACTAAGAAAGACTGGGATACCAGACACCAGACGTGTGTAGAAGACAGGTACCCTAAGAGATCCGTTCTTTTGACATCACCCAACGGTACGGGAGGAGGTCCCCTAGAAGGCCTGGGTCCCTAGTTTGGACAGAAAGAATACAGAGGACGTGACCGTCCACCCAAGAAATGGTGATCGTGATGGACCCTTCGGGTTATTTCTCTATCCTTTTAGGTTGTCTCTCCAATAACTCCTCAGACTCTGAAAAGGTCTTTCTAACTTTCTGTGGGTCAGAGTCCAAGTCATCAAATTCTACTGATATTCGTTCATCTTTGGTGGTGCCTGATTAGTTATTGTCTTATAGAGAATAATCTACAACATCAGACCCGTGTCCAACCTTTTCTTAAAGGTCTATACTCTGTCTTACTCTCCCTTTATCAAATAATCTCACCCTCTGCGACAATCTTATCGTCCGGTCGGTTGAGTTCCCTCTTGACTGGAACTTGTCCCCAGGAATCAGGTGAAAATATCGGTCCCATGTTCCTTACCCTATTCCCAAAACACCCAGTAAACAACTAACCTACTCCGTACATATGACCCACCCCCCTTCTCATTCCGTTTATGGAAGAGAGATACCCCATGCTCCCCTCTGTCCAATATGACGAGTCCTCCTGGATTTTAGGTAATTGTCAATGTTGTGTCCCCTCCCTTCCTGTTATTCCCAGACCAAAAAGGAAAGGACGGAAGGTTCTGGGAGGAACCAAAATACACGAGAAAGGAGGAACCTAGTGTTGTAGTCTGTATATACTTTTCAATAAATGTAGAGTCGGTCATTTCTTAGGTGGACGTTATATCCTCTGGGACCAAGCCAAGGACCCAACCTTTCTAGAGGACCTCTTCCTTTACCGTTGGGTTAGGTCATAAGACCGGACCACTTAAGGTACCTGATATACCAGGTACCGTCATCGTTTCTCAGACCTGTATTGACTCGCTGAAAGTGAAAGTAAAATGAAAATTTTGTTGGTTATTTTTGAAACTAAAGAGACATTCATATAATACTGTTACTCTCAATTACAATCTAAACCTCAACACGACTATTTCCCTCAAATACTTTTTGTAAAACTGACATAAAATGAGTATAAAATGACCGACATAAGAATATAGACCATGATATCTTTTTTTCATATTATTTATTCTCTGATAAGGAGACCTATAAACCGTTTATACAACTGTTTTACTAAAAATTCACAAATCTTCCATTATAAGTAAATACTAATTATTTCTCGTCTTCAATCTTTTATTTCGTTCAAGAATAATAAAGTAAAGTACATCGAAGGAAAACAAAATCAGACGTCTAGTTTAATTATTTTACATTAAATTGGACACGGTTTCCGTTACGATTCCTTTTTTTTATACTCAGTACGTTACCTGAAGAAGTTTTACCAGATATCTTAAAATACGTTATTAACTTATCTTGATAGACTGAAATACAATAGTATAAAAAAAATGAACTTTATTGTCTTTAAACCTTTCCTTTTTTATTTATTTAAACGAAACCCCTATCCGACTTTTTGTAAAAGAGTAGTTTATTTTTCGTGATTTCATAAGAGTTTTTTACTCTTATGAACTCCATAGTAAAATATCATTTTCATGAAACTTTTATCGGGAGGAGACTATACTAATACTCATGGAGTTGAAACCCGTCAATAAGGATAAAAAGACTACCCACGTTTTTACGATTTACCTCGACTCCAGTTGGTAACGTTATACAGCTATAAAAGATGTTGTTATATCAGTTTTAGTGTTGTAAGGTTCATCAATTATTCTGTATAATCAATATTCCTAAGGTTGATAAGTCTGTCGTTCGAGTACGAAAACTTACACTGGTGTTACTTTTAAGAACCTTTAGAAGAGGTTATCTTGAAGAACTGAATGGAGCGAATATTTAAAGTAGAGATATTCGACCTCCTTCACCGTTCTAGACTGGAACTATTGGTTGTATCTTCTTGACCAACTACTTCAATTTTTATCGTACCTGGAACTCAGTCTCCTCGCCTGAACAGTCTAAAAAGGCAACACGGAAAACGTAAGAGACGCAGCACATCCAACGTGAGAGACCGTTCGTCTGGAACGGCACCTCTGTGACACGTCCGTCTTGTACCCCGTCACTAAAGTCCGTGTACGGGTACTTCCTTACTTACTTCGTCACGACTCGTCTCCGTATTTAACTTAGTATTACGTCGACGTCGTCCCCAATACCGTCCAGAGTGCCCTTTAAGACTTTGAGCCTACCAAGAAGGTTTTACAGAGATTGACTTCCCCGGTTTGGACCTGAGGGAGTAATTGGTTAGTAATCTGCGTCTCTCGACGAACCCTATGGTGACCTCCCCGTTGAAGAAAGGCTGGAAATCTTAAGAATATCTCTCAAAGTCGACTCGTGGTAGCCCATTATGAGGGTTGGTAGTCCCATTACTTACCGAGTCTCGATTCCCTCTAGGTCTGTCGTGTTGTGTAAGTAATGTTCCCGGTTCTTTCTCTTACGGACAACAGTATGTAAATGGGGGTTGAAATCCTTACATGTAAAGTCTTTCTAATTTCCTAGACCCCTTTTGACTTTGTTGTCCTCTAAACACCGATCGTCTTTATGAACAAGTAAGTTGTTCATGATACGAATTTTACCCGAATGAGAAACAACTAATACGTTCGATGACGTTAGTATGTCAGGGTCGATCACCACCTGACTTCGACCGACGTTGGACGATCGGTGTCGGTTAAATAGTCCTGAAGAAGGTCTGAGGGTCACTACAGGTCAACCATCGAACTTTACCCGGAACTACCTTTGTAAACATGATACCTTTGATCTATTACCATCTTTTGTCCCTATAAAAAATGGGGTTCTTGGTTAACAATTATGACATAGTCGTGTTATGACGTGGGGTGAAAACTCTACTGTTAGGTTGTCTTGACCTTTACTTATTTTAACAGATGAGACGGAGACCAGGAAACTTCATCGACGTGTGATGGGGCATATATACTTTTCCACTCAAGAACTGTGAGGTCGTAACTAGTACTGTTCTAGGAATCTGAGTACGACAGGTTACTTTCATATTAGACTTGGCATATATATTAAATTTTAAAGAATCATCGGTATAAAAAATGTCACTTTTCGTTTGAATTTGTAAAAGTTCATTGATTTAACTTATACCTTTCAAGAAAAGAAAGTCATAAACGTACATGTAACTGTTTTGAACAAGGAGAAAAGGTTCTTCTTGATAAACTGAAAATTCGTTTCGAGTAGTTCATCGGTAGTGAAACGTCAGGTCAGAATTGTCCCAAGTCCCGGTCATGGTTCGTTCCTTACCGTAAGAGAAGTCAGACTACGATTTTATACCTGTCTAGGAAGTAGAAACTAATCTATATGTCACTAAAGTTGTCTCACGATATCAAAAACCCTAATAATTTTTTTGACCGTTTAACCATAAAAAACCTAACCTGTTGTACTCTTTTTGTTGTAATGACAAATACAATTTTCTACTGTCTGTACCTGTGTACAGGGGATATAATCAATGTAGGGGGAAGTTTTCTTGATTGGTGACGACCGTGTTGGAAACGTTTAAAATTACACCCACTGACAAGTTCGAGTTTCTCATACCTTTTTGATGGAAGGACGATAGTTGCCGCAATGTGAAGACCACCTAACATGTCTAGTACTTAGTTTTCTTAGTTTTCTTCTTGAGCTAAACGATTACTGTCAACTTTGGTGAAGATTACGTAAATATGACTAAGAACCCTTATTCTAGTTGTCTGGACTTCGGTAGCTACTTCTCTCCAATACTCTCTACGAACCAAATATA
Source organism: Capra ibex (assembly GCA_006410555.1). Taxonomy (NCBI): domain Eukaryota; kingdom Metazoa; phylum Chordata; class Mammalia; order Artiodactyla; family Bovidae; genus Capra; species Capra ibex. Next base: position 392,243 of record SJYO01050114.1, on the reverse strand, counting down.
CCAGTCTCTTGTCCTTTCTCGACTTACGACTGGACATTCAAAAGTTCATGTCACACGAGTTTTCTGTTCCAAGGATTCTCTCACAGGCGACGTTCGTGTCCAAGAATTGTGGTCGGACTTACAAAGGTCCAGAGTGATAAATCAAGATGAACCTCTAGACTAGTACGTTGTACATATTGAACTTAAGTCATCTTAAAACAACCAATATTCTTCCAATAAATCTAATAATGATAATGTAGTTGAATTAAGCGTACACTTAACTTTTGACTAATAGTGTTACAATCGAAATAGTAAGGTATTTTCATTAATCAAAAATGTCGAATATTAGACTATAATGGGATCGTTATAAGTGTCATACTTTTCGTTGAAAGGTCGTCATGTAAACTTTGTGAATAATTGTTGTACTTTGATGTTTATATCGGTATAACTTTTCACGTAGTACAATTTAAAAACAGATGAAAAAAAACTTTGATCGAAAATTTAAATTCTAATATACAGACGGATCGAAATCACATCTTAATTATTAATCGACTAACTACCAACATCCTATAGAATCTTAAAAGTTATGAAAAAGAATACGTTTATAATACGTTATTTTGTTTGACATTCCAAGTCGTAGGAATTTTCGTATAGTCAAAGTTTAAATACAGTTCAAATCATTTAAGTGATTGTTCTGTTAATTTCAATTGAAGTTTAAGTTTCCTCTTAACGTATTTAACTTTCGTTGAAACAACCGGTTTGACATGTTTGGAGGTCAATATTTTACTTGTTCAAGACTCCTAGACTACACACCACTGATATTAGTTATTATGACATAACATATCAACTTTCAACGATTCTCTACCCTAGAAGTTACAAGAGTTGTTGTTTGGGAGTTTTTATTCAATAAATACAGTTCACTATCTACACAATTGATTGGAATAACACCATTAGTGTCACATGTGTAATTTGAGTATGTTACAATATACAATTAATATAGAGTTGTTTCAACCTCCCCTTCCTTCCTTTCTTTGATTTAATTTGTAATCGTTGTTTCACAAAAGTTAAAAACATAAAGATAGTCGGTTAAATGTATTGTGAAAGTCAATATTAATTTTATAAGACGTATACTTAAATATAATATTTTTACATATTTTAGTAATAACTGATCATAATACTTTTTAAAGTCATAGTTGTAATTAAGAGTATAGATATCTAGATCCAATGTTTATTCGACGAGACAAGAAACCTCGAAGTTCAAGACGAACAAGTATACGTCACACTATACTGACTCTTTGGTATTGAGTATTGACGGTTCAAAACAGAAGGCAATGACTTTTAAACCGTTTATAAGAAAACAAAGTTCTTTTAGAACTTAACCTCAATTGTCGTATCAACAACAAGTCAGTGATTCAGTACAGACTGAGAAACGTTGGCGTACTTGACGTCGTGTGGTCCGAAGATACAGGAAGTGATAGAGGGACTCAAACGAGTTTGAGTACAGGTAGCTCAGTCACTACGGTAGGTTGGTAGAGTAGGAGAAAACGGAGGAAGAGGAAAACGGGAGTTAGAGAGGGTCGTAGTCCCAGAAAAGGTTACTCAGACGAAAAGTGTAATCCACCGGTTTCATGACCTCGTAGTCGTAGTCAGGAAGGTTACTTATAAGTCCAAACTAAAGGAACTCCTAACTGACCAAACTAGAGGAACATCAGGTTTCCCTGAGAGTAGTCAGATAAGAAAGTTTTAAGAATATTTAGGTCTAAAAAATACATTGTCGACTTCGTGGACATAGTATATCTTTGGTTAAAAAAAGTATAAATCAACTTTAAGAAACTGTCAGTATTCTTCAAGTTTATATAGATACGGTACTCAAACTGAAAAATCTGATACTCAACTGTCGTGAAGAAGTACTCAAACCTTCAGGAGACTCTGATTTGTATTGGGTTTCATAATTAATCCGTACTGAGTAGGATTCGTGAACTTTACACAATTTCTTTCAAGAACGTCAGAAAGGTTAAGACTTAGTTAACTAGAAACTATAAGAACTTTTCCCGAACACTGAATGTCTACTAACAAGTCACCGAAATAATTTCTATAAAACAAAAAACATTTTACACTAAAAAAAAATGAGGAAAGGATCATTAAAATATTATAAAGGTATTGACTTTACCTAAAGAAAATGGTACAACGGTAGATTTTTTAACCAAAGAAAAAAACACGTTCTCAGATTCAGTAAATTGTAGATCGATTTCAATATTCGAGTGTAATTTATATTAAAAAATTTTAAAACAACCTATAAGTAAAGACTAAAGACTATTGATTAAATCAGATAAGAAAAGTTAAAAAAACTGACAATCTCCTTTGAATAGTTTACGTGGTACAAAAAGGACAATTACAGACATTATAACAGGCGAAGTAGTAGAATTTCTTTTGTTTGTGTAGTTCGTTTATCGAAAAAGTAAAACAAATTGGGGGTTTAGACGTTAATGGCACGAAACACTTTAAACCCTGTTAGAAGAGAGTTAAAAAAAAAAGGAAATAACGAAACAAACACGCTGACCGAAGAGGTAGAGGTAAACTAAGATGTAGTCACGATTGACGACGATTCAGTGAAGTCAGCACAGGTTGAGACACGCTAGGGTATCTGCCGTCGGGTGGACCGAGGTGGCAGGGACCCTAAGAGGTCCGTTCTTGTGACCTCAGCCAACGGTAAAGGAAGAGGTCACGTACTTTCACTTTGCACTTTCAGTTCAGCGAGTCAACACAGGTTGAGAATCGTTAGGGTACTTGACGTCGGAGGGTCCGAGGAGACAGGTACCCTAAAAGGTCCGTTCTCATGACCTCACCCCACGGTAACGGAAGAGGTAGATGTAGTGATCATACGGGATTAAAATTTGAATTTTAAAACAAATGTGAATTGAAATCTTATTCTTGTTTTTGTATTAACAAAATTAATTTTAATATTCATAAAGGTAAACTAATGATAAAAGTATTGATAGTGACATTGAACAAAAGACGTATTTGTAGGTTATTAGAACAACGTTACAATGTAGCAACATATCCTTTTTAGTGAATTTATTAAAACAAATATGGTTCATCTAACGACTACACATTTGTATCCGGGTGAGCTCTGTGTGAGCTCATAGAGTTTTTGTAGAATGTACTAAACAATTTCACTTTGTATCAGGAGAGTCTTGTTACCCTAACATGAATTACTCTTGTAAAAATGAAACCAAGTCAAAAATTTAAGATTTTATTTACTCAAATTTAATTTGACTTTAATTGTTAGATCAAGGCGTCACCTGTAAAGTTTACGAGTCCTCGGGTGCACCAATCACGGGTGATTTAAACTGGGATGTTTAAATGTGGTATGAACGAACCAGGACCGGACGAAAATAAATAAATAAAAAAAAACCGTCTCGGGGTGCCGAACGTCTTAGAATGAAGGGGATAGTCCTTAACTTCAGTCCGGGTGTCGTCACTTTTACGGTCTAGGACTGGTGACCTGACGGTCCCTTAAGGTCCGGACTGAACGAAGACTTGGGGTCGACACTGGGAGATAAACGAGACGGAATCTGAGACAGAGAGGACTACCTGCAATTAATCGAACGGACGTGGAGTGTCGGGGAGTGACGTGAGTAGTTTTAACCTGTTAGTTCAAATACGAAGCCGAAAACCAGGGTAGGAGACCGTCGTCGATGAACCACTTATAAAGAGGGTCAGACTTAGGGTACCTCCCTCCTCCCTTATTCTACCAGATTTGCAATCATTCTTCTTTTGTCTCCAGTTGTATTACTCCTTCGATATCTTTCGTTCATCGGTGAGACTTATTAAGAACAAAGAACAAAGTCTGTGTACTGGAATTTTTGAACGTCTTGTACAATGAATTGATAACTATATTAATAAAAACTTTTAGTGTCTTATCACCTGTTTGACCTTTACTCGATTCTAAAGATTAAAAGTCTTTTCCCTTCCTTCCCTGAAGACGTCTGTCAACTGTCTCATTTATTTACATTATCGGTAGACTTCGTTTTAAGATAATACTTAATCAGTTTCACCACACATTCGAAATTCTTTTACTTCTTCACGAGTGGTACTCTCTCAGACGTTAGTGTTCCTTTCTAGACCCGGACCGTGCGGGTGAAGGACAAAACTATTCGAGACTGAACATCGTCAACAGACTTAGAGATAGAAACACCGTTTACTTGTCGTAGACCGACCTACTCCCATATGCACCACAACTAAACATAGACTGCAAGTCAGGTTGAACTACAAACAGTTTGTCTGAAAAAAGGGAGGGACGTCTAAAATTACTATAGAACCTCGGACTAGAGTTTAAAAAAGAAACGTTATAATGTCACTTATATCACTTCTTGTCTAACCTACTTTTATGACGGGTAGTAAAAATATTCGTCGTCTTTAGATCCTAACTATGGACATTTTAGTTTTATCAGAATCTAGAAGTCGAGAGTCGTCCACTCTAAACATCACATTTACTGGGTGAAACCCGTATTTTATCGTGTTCTTATTTTAACGTCTCGACACCAAACATCACATCGGACACAATTGGACTAGTAGGGTTACATCCTACCTTATACTCCCGACATATCAAAGACCCTTCACCCTACGCTATTCCTGTCGGAGGTCAATCACATCAACGACCTTAAGATCTGGGTACGTTTAGTGAAGGGGACCCGTCGAAGACCCACCGAAGGGAGGAGGGTCCTCGGTTGTTTCTAGGGCAGTCATCGACCGTACCGAGACCATAACGACGGAACACCGAAGACTGGGACGGTCCCCAGGACCGACGACAATAACGACGGTGAAGACGACCCGTGACAGGGTGTCGAACAGACGGGGCG
>SJYO01050114.1:160085-387389 GCA_006410555.1 Capra ibex | reverse complement strand
GACAGAGAATATGTGTAGATCTACACATATTCTCTGTCGGGTCATGTGTCTGGTTACGGACCGTGTGTCTTGTGTGAAGTATGCATAAACAATCTACTTACTTACTTACTTTTACAGTCGAATTATGTTTCTTGAATCATTGGTGTTCACAAAAAGATTTACCTTTCCTGAAGGGGGTTTTCGTGACTCAAAGGGTACTGAACTCGCTATAGACGACCAGACCTTATAACCCGTTGTGTAAGTCGACGATTAGCCTTCGTCCCTCCTTTGGTCTTCTTTCCGATATAAACACACATTACACTGGTGATGCCCCAAAGTCTATATTGACATCAACTTAAAAAGTATTCACGTTGACCAAAGAGAGAGGTAAGGGGTTGAGAGAAGGGTAAACACTTAAAGAGAGGGAGAGATCGAGCGTGAACGTCCCTGGGTACGACACAGAGAGAGAGAGTTTGTGTGTGTGTGTGTGTGTGTGTGTGAAAATACATTAGACCTACGACGATGGACGAGGGAACAGGGAACTCTGGATCTAACGGAACTCGGGTTCAAAGTACCGGGTCCCAATAAGTTCTAAAGATACTCAAAGACCTTTAAGTACACGAGAGTATGGGGGTCGCGGGAGGGGGGTTTAGGACGTACATGTGTACGGGAGAGACAGGTTGGTCGTAGTGTGTCTCCACCTTGGATAGGAACAGTAGTAAGAGGTGTTTCATGTGTCAGAAATGTCTTAGTGACCCCAGGTGGGACAGTGGCTGACGGGTCTTGTCGAAAGCACTCCAGGGCACTCTGCGCGAAGGTGGTCGGGAGGTAGGTCGGAAAAGGAGGATGGAGGGAGTAAAGAGAAGTGGAAGGAGTGAGAAGGGAAGTGAGAGAAAGAGAGAAGAGAAGAGGACGGGAGTTGAAGAGGGGAGAGGGTAGAAAGGAGATGTAACTTTTCGTGGTTTAAGGAAACAAGATATTTCATAACTAGGTTACCTATGGGTGGTAAATGGGCTCGAAGGTTACCTGTGAGTGGTAAATGGGTTTGTAAATGGATTCACAGAAACAAGGTTTGTTTTTGTTAAGGAATACATGGTCCTCGACACCCTGTTTACCAGTTATACTAAAACAATTAACGGAAGACAATGTGGACGTCGTTTAAAACTCGAGAATAATAAACGGTCTGAATTATTACAAATTAAAAATGTCGTACCTAACTGTGGTTCTTTTCATCACAATCCGAATTAGGTATTTACGATTCACTTAAGAACAAATCTTATAAGACTTTTAATCCGTAATTTTTCTAGACCGGTGATTTGAAAGACCCATTTCCCCTCGACTGAATGATACACATCGTACTTTCACAATCAGTACGTCAGTCCAGGTTGAGAAACGTTTGGATATCTGACATCGGGTGGTCCGAGGAGATAGGTACCGTAAGAGGTCCGTTCTTATGATTTCTGCCAACGGAAAAGGAAGAGGTCCCCTAGAAGGGTTGGGTCCCTGACTTAGACCTAGATAACGGAACGTTCGTCTAAGAAATGGTAGACTCTGATTTAGGTCAAGGGAGGAGGGGGTACACTTAGTAGAAAAATTTTCAAATAATAGAAAAGACTAATATTGCGATTATGTAAACATGAGTATTTTAATATTTGATACTTGTCCATCCTATTGCTACTACTGTCGACTGTATAAAACGCATACATGACACACGAGTTGTGAGAAGATTCCCGAAGTATACCTAGTGGTGCCTCATCGTAGCGGAGACAAACAATGACTACTCTGACTCTCCGTGTCCCATCAGTGTGACCAAAGGGTTCTAGTGTGGTGGTTTTATATTATCGCTTATTAGTACAGTAGGTCTACGTTAGTAGTAAAACCTCTCAACAAAAGCTACGAAAAGATAGTAATTTAGGAAATTTACTATAAAACTTAGTAATAAAACATTGTACGGACAATATACATTGAAATAATGTCTGCATTGAAATAACGTACTATCTAAAGGTACTGTTATTTGTTTGTAAATATGGTAAAAATACTAACGTGTCACTTCATGTCATAAAATTTGTAATATGTCATAAAATTTGTTACAACTCCACTTGTAGACAAATAAGTGAAAGATAAGTGAACCAGACTATAAAATGGAACTGTGTTTTAAGTTCTTCGTGACAGTCACTCAGTAAAGTTGTCTAGTTCTCATGTAGAGCCGACTGAAATAAGTTTCCTGATTCTCTATCCAAAAAAATTGAAAAAATTACATAAAGAAGAAACATAAGGAAAAGATTTAACTTGTGATTATTGTAAATATTGACAAAAGGGTCAACTCGTTTTTTGGTTTGGAAATATAAGACAGAAAAGGTCAGTTTGATAATCAATTAAGAAGTTTTCATTCGTGTTATGTAAAATGGAACCCGAGCGGGCCGAAGAAGTGCAAACACTGTGAACTTTGTGAGTTGTTACTTGAAACCAAATCTCGACTAAGATCGTGGAAGATCACCATTGTTCCTCTTTGGATCCCTTCTATCAAACCCAACGAAGAAAAAATTTCGTTTTTTTTGGGGTATTTGTAGTTAGACATCGAAGCACCATAAAAATGAAAAGAAAAGAAGTCTATCGACGTCTCTGACACTTTGAGTTTTTTTTATTTATTTATTTTGTGTGTGTGTGGGGTGATTTTATCACACTTCAGTTAAACCCAGTATTTGAAGTAGTATTTCCAGTTCTACAAAGTCCTTTAAAATCCACGAAAAAAAAAGATCCACCGTTGAAAAGTGTTACAGAGTCTGAAAACTTGTCGACGAAATGTGACATTAACAGAAACACCAATTAATGAAAAATATATCGGAGGTCGAGCCGTAACATGACTGAATACAAACTTGTCTTTACGACTACCCTGTCATAACACGATTTAGTGTAGGTAGACCGTTGTTCTTATCTTCTACACCGTAACGTGTAAATCCTTGTTTTCTTTCCGTTAGACCGGAATGATTCTGACCTTTCGTGACCTCTTCTTAAGCGGGTGACGAAGAGGGTTGTAGTAAAGGACATGGCCTGTCGTGGGTCTAGAAAGGGGCGTAATCCCACCTGTCAAATTTACGGTACTACTTCTAAAAGAAAAACTACACCAAGTCTTGAAACCCGTATTAATTAGACTGTAAAGGGAACATACCTTTTAGAAGTTAAAAAAGAATCAACGAATACTGAAACTTTTACAGTGCTCTCTCCCAAAATAACAAGACTCTTGACCTATACTCTGATGTCGTCCTGGTACTAGTGCCCACCTAAACTCCTACTCCATTTAAAATTGATGGAGACCGACACAGGAAAGACAAAGATAGTGTAAGGAGGGGCGGTCTTCGAGTCCGTTGGAGAGAGGGAGAAGAACTATGGTGTCCTTCAGTCCCTGTACTCGCCAAGTGGATACCAACCGAGTCTTAGAGGAGAAGTGTCGTCTCTTGTGCCGGTGACGTACCATGTTAGGTGGGGAAGGAGAGACCGTCCTCCAACACTACTTTCCTGTCAACAACGACACGTCTTCAGTGGGTGACGATAATGACCACAACACATGTAAAGAGACACAGTAACCACAAATACTTCCCGAGAGAAAATAAAATCCCTAACCACTGCGATGGTACTTTTCTGTCTATGTTAGGACTGGAGTCACATGAATGTAACATCAACGACGACGACGACGAGGACGACGACGACTCAACGAAGTCAGCACAGGTCGAGACACACTGGGGTATCTGCGGTCGGGTGGTTCGAGGAGGTAGGGACCCTACGAGGTCCGTTCTTATGACCTGACCCAACGGTAAAGGAAGAGGTGTAACATCAACGCCTCCACGTCTTTATTTGTTCACACGAGTCTTTCTTTTCTTTGTCCTCCCGTCCATCTATCGTCACTAAGATCTCTTGATCAGTCTCTTCGGGGAGACTCCTATAAACTCGACTCTGGACTTTACTGTCCCACTCGGCACAACCCTCCCTTCCCCCGATCTCTCCGGGGCCCGTCGTGAGGACGCAACGGAGTCGGTGACGGAGGAGAGACGAACGAGACAGGAGACGGACCTTGAAAGAGAAGAAAGACGTGGAGGTTTCAGTGCAGGCAGGAAGGTTAGGGGTCGCAGTGTAAGAATTTTTACAAGAGTCCTTTGAGAATGTCGATGACGAAGAGTGAGACCCAGGTTTGTTTTAAAAGAAATATGGAGACAGTGTCTCTTTCCCTTTCCTTCTTCATAAAAAACTGGTGGATGACACCCGGTCCTTGACATGATTTAATATGTGTGTGTGTGTGTGTGTATATATATATATTGACAGGATTTCGTATGTTTGTGTGTATATATTGATATGATTTCATATATATATATATGAAATATATATGACCCTAAGGGAACATCAAGTCAGGCATTTCTTAGACGGACGTTACGTTCTCTGGGTCTAAACTAGGGACCCAACCCTTCTAGGGGACCTCTTCATTTACCGTAGGGTGAGGTCATAGGAACCGACCTTTTAGAGTACCTGTCTCCTCGGACCACCCGACATCAGGTACTTCAACGTTTCTCAGTCCGTGTTGACTCGCTGATTGTGAGTGAATGAATGTGTGTGTGTGTGTGTGTGTGTGTGTGTGTATATATATCACCAAGTCACTTCCGACACAAAGGTGATACTCCGAATCCCGAAATGACACGGGGTAAAATAACCGAACTTTTTAATCCCTCAACCTTGTCTTGTCTATTATAGATTCTAATTAATGTTTCTTTTTAAGGACACATGAAAAGGTTGGCGATCGTAAGACTCCCGACCGACCCCCTGTTTCAAAGTCGGTCCTCCCCCGTCCTAGTACCTCCAGACCTGTGCACACTAACTACACCAGCCCCGTGTGGGCAGTCATCCCTGACAAAGTCGCGACACCTCTACGCGGCGTGTCTGGGTTCTTTTCTGACGGTGGGTCACCGTCGAGGGACCTTGAATGGTTGGTGGGTAGGTCATAGAAAGTATTACAGACGATCACAGTCCATGACCCATTGTCGTCTGCCACTTGTCCTCTCTGAGCTTTCGGAGTCAGGATCACTCTGAAAGTAAGATTGTCCCGTGTCTGATCAAGGTTCGGGATGTCTCATCACATCGGGAGGTGTCGACTAAGTCGTGTCGATAGTGTCTGAACCTTCGGAGTTTAATTCTATCGTGTGATGAACAAGCGACAAATTTCACTTCAAAAGACAATTATCTCTTTTCTACGTGTGTGATGAACAACCCCTTTTACCGAAGACTTACTCGGTCGAACCTTCAAGGAGAACGTACTATAAAAAATTTGATGAAATATGGTGCAGTTACCGTGGGGTGAGGTCATGAGAACGGACCCTTTATGGTACCTGCCTCCTCGGATCATCCGATGTCAGGTACCCCAGAGTTTCTCAGCCTGTTCTGACTCGTTGAAGTGAAAGTGAAAAGTGAAAGTACGTAACCTCTTCCTTTACCGTTGGGTAAGGTCACAAGAACGGACCTCTGAGGGTCCCTACCCCTCGGACCACCCGACGGCAGGTACCCCAACGTGTACTGACTTCGCTGAATCGTGCAGTTCATGAAAGAGAAAGAAGTTAAGAATTTTAAAGATTCTGGTATATGATAAAAATTTCACACAAATTTACCCAAAGAATATGATACCTTGTAGCGCACCTTTTTATTATTTGATGTTTAATTTATAAAATGATAATTACTTGTACTCTGAAATCCGCAAAATAAGAGTATTATTTCTTAGACTGAGGTAAAAAGTACAAACGGCTGTTTACAACTCGGAGTGATGAAGGAAGAAAAACGGGGTGTAGACCCTTTCAATATTCTTCAGGACCACGAAGGAGAAGACCATGACTTCCGTTCAAGTCACGTTCGGAACCGGGAGTAGTCCTGGGGAGGAGAACTAGGGTCATTTTTGTCAGTCAAAGGATAGGGACGAGAGAGTCCATCGGTAAGTACCTGACCGAGTCTTCGGTGAGACAAGAGGGGTTTTGCCGAGTAAGACTCGAATTATTTGGAAGTGTTCGTTAGAACTCTTTCTTCTTGTTCGAACTCCGTAGTGTAAGGTACTAAAGTTTGATACAATGTTTCAATATCATTGACTTTGACATACTACGACCGTATTTTTGTCTGTGTGTCTAGTTACCTTGTCTTATCTCTCGGGGCTTTATTTGGGTATGGATACACCCGTTAATTAGATACCGTTTCCTCAGTTCTTATATGTTACCCATACCTGTAAGAAAAGTTGTTTATCAAAACCCTTTGACCGGACAGTGTACGTCTTCTTATTTTCACCTGGTATAGTTATGGTATGTGTCTTTATTTGAGTTTTACTTAATTTCTGAGTTTACTTTCTGGATTTTGGTATTTTGAGGATCTTCTTTTGAATTCGTCATTTGAGGAACTCTCTTTAGAATCACTGCTATAAAAATTAGACTGTGGTTTTCGTTTTGATTTGTTCGTCCCAATCCAGTTTGGTTTTTTGAAGACGTGTCCTTTTCTTTGGTAGTTGTTTTACTTTTCCGTTGGATGACTTACGTCTTTTATGAACGTTTAGTATATAGACTCTTCCCCAATCATAGGTTTTATATATTTCTTGAGTATGTTGAGTTATCATTTTATTGTTTTCGTTCGTTTGTTTGTCTTTTTGGTTTGTTAGACTACTTTTTTACCCGTCTTCTAGACTCATCTGTAAAAAAAGGTTTCTTTTATTTGTCTACCGGTTGTTCGTGTACTTTTTCACCAGTTATGGTGATTACTAGTCCTTTCACTTTGCTTTTGGTGTTACTCTATAGTGGAACGAAGACAGTTCTACCGATTTTAGCTTTTCTGTCTTTTATTGTTCACAACTGTTCTTAAACCTCTTTTCCTTTGGTATCATGTGACAACCACCTTTACGTTTCACCATGTCGGTCGTACCCTTTGTCATACCTCGAAGAAAATTTTTTAATTTTTATCTTGATGACAAACTAGATCGTCGAGGTGAAGACCAATAAATCGACTTCTTTTCTTGTGTGATTGAGCTTTCACTATATATACGTGAGGAGTCCAAACAACGTAGTAATAAACGTTGTCGGTTCTATATCTTCGTTGGACACAGGTAGTTGTCTACTTGTCTATTTCTGCCACATGTGTTATCTTATAATAAGCCGGTTCACTTTCTTCCCTTAGAGCGGTAAACACTGTTATACTTACTTGACACCCCCGTCGGGTGTTTCACTTTATTCAGTCTGTCTCTTTCTGTTTATAGTATACTAGAGTAAATACGCGTATTTAATCCTTTTTTGACTTGGGAGTCTGTGTCTCTTGTCTAACCACTAACGGTCTCCTTCCCCCACCCGGTATCTCTTTCATCTATTTCCTCCAGTTTCACACATTTGAAGGTTAAAATGTTATTTTATACAGTACCCCTATCTCAATTGTTATGACATTTAATGTATAGACTTTCAAATACTTTCTCATTATTATTCTTTTTCTTTACACATTGATACATGCCGTTGTCAGCCATTTCTTAATGGGACGTTAGGTGGACGTTACACCTTCTGGAACCAAGTTAAAGACTCCCAACCCTTCTAGGGGACCTCCTCCCGTACCGTTGGGTGAGGTCATAAGAACGGACCTCTTAGGGTACCTGTCTCCTCGGACCGTCCGATACCAGGTGCCCCAACACTTCTCAGTCTGTGCTAACTCACTGACTCAGGTTGTTCGTGTCGTATACCGTTAATCTAATTAACACCACTAGTAAAGTCTTTTATACGTCAACAACACAATATGTACACTCCACATTGTAGTTAATGTGGAGTGACTTTCATTATTATTATTGTTTATTTTTCGTTTCGATGGGTCACTATTCTTCGTTTGTTTATTTTTTTGGAAAAGTATGGGAGAACCACGTCCATACTTTATCAGAGGTCTAGGTTTAATTTAAACCCCCCTTCCCTTCTTAAGTAGGATGGAGATATACTACCGACGTTGTTAAGATAAAAAACTTTATACTCTCGTACAATTCACACAATCAACGAATCAGCATAGAGAAACTCTGGGACACCTGACGTCGGACGGTCCGAGGAGACAGGTACCCTAAGAGGTCCGTTCTTATGATCTCATTCCACGGTAAAGGAAGAGGTCCCCTAGAAGAGTTGGGTCCCTAACTTAGGTCTAGAGGGTGTAACGTCCGTCTAAGAAATGGTCGACTCGGTGGTCCCTTCGGGGTTTCTCTTGGGGTAAGAAGTAGAGAGGGGTGTGGTTTTAAAAGAATCTAGGAAATATAGAAAGGAAAGGGAATAAGATCTTATAAACCCTTGTTCCCTTATACCCCTTATACGACGGTTACGTTTTTAATAGAAACAAAGATAAAATGATTTTTATGATGGTTGTTTGTAGTAATACAATTTACTAAACTCATTCAATTTTTACGTCACCGTTGATAAAACTTTATGTGTCTATACTGAAACTCATTTCGTCTAACAGAAGGTGTTACACAGACTTGGAGTAGTTAGGAAACTTTTCTGACTAGAAGGGAATCCTTCTCATTTAAGACGGTCCTCTACCAAAAGTCTGGACTTGGTTTGACTTCGTAGTAGAGAAGACAACAGACGTCGGACTGTCGAGTGTATAGACACCGGAAAAGAAGAAATTAAAGAACCAAGTTTTATCTCCTTGATAATTTGGTAGGAAAACCATATCTAAAAATAATATTTTGAACCAATAAAACTCGAGACGAAGATAAAAAAAGAATTACAAGACCCGGTGTCTAAAAGTTCGACTTCTTACTTTTCAACTTCCTTGTACGTCTAGACGTATCTTTGGGGTCGAGACACGATTAAGGAAAACGTAGACGAACCGAGCAGATCGAGACGGAGTGTCTCAAGTCTTCTTACCTTCCGAACTGTGATTCCGAGACCACTGAGAGAATTCCCAAATTACACGACTACAAATCGGTATTTTAGTTTTAACAGAATTTTATTCCAAACAGTTACCAAGTTCTAGTCTTTTTAAGTTATCTATACCGATAAATTTATCTTTCGAATACTTTCATCTTTGTTAGACATTACACACATGAGAAGAAACATAAAACCCCGATCGTAGGACTCTGAAGTCCGAAGGGATCCACCGTGATCACCATTTCTTAGGCGGAAGGTTACGTCCTCTTTATCTAAGTCCAAACTGGAGTCACAGACCTTCTATGGGACCTCCTCCCGCACCGTTGAGTATGGTCATAAGTTCGAACCTTTTAGGGTACCTGTCTCCTCGGATCTCCCGATGCATACCAGGTATCCCGGTGTTTCTCGACCTGTACTGACTTCGCTGAATCGTACGTACCTGTGTAGGACTCTGAAGTACATACCTACACTCTCAACCTGGCATTTCTTCCGACTCGCGGTTTCTCAACTACGGAAGCTAAACACCACGACCTCTTCTGAGAACTCTCAGGGAACCTGACGTTCCTGTAGTTTGGTCAGGTAGGATTTCCTTTAGTTGGGAATTATAAGTAACTTTCCTGACTACAACTTCGACTTCGAGGTTATGAAACCGGTGGACTACGTTTCTCGACTTAGTAACCTTTTCTGGAACTACGACCCTTTCTAACTTCCGTTTTCCTCTTCCCCTACTGTCTCCTACTCTACCAACCTACCGTAGTGGTTGAGTTATGTATACTTAAACTCGTTTGAGACCCTCTATCACCTCAAGTCTCCACGGACCACCCGATGTCAGGTGCCCCAGAGTTTATTAGCCTGTGCTGAATCACCGACTTGTTGTTGTTATTAGGACTTTGAAGTCATAAAATAGTCAATTCCAGGAAACCAAACGTCTTTTAATGGACACGGTTGAAGTTTCTTGGGATTTCGTGTCTCCTTAATGTTTCTAGACGTAAACGGGAACCTCGTTCGTTCTCCGTCCTGTCCCTCCGACGTCGTTGTCCCGAACCAAGGTGAGTGATGGGTAAATGTAGACATCAAATTTTCAGATCTATAAATTTTTTCTACTTTCTTAGAACATCCGGTCCTAGTTCCAAGTAAGAATCTAGGTGGTCGAAACCAGAACCCCATCAGGACTCCGAGACCAGGTCGACGATCACTAAGGATCTTTCGCTTCTTACTAAGATACGTCCCGTAGGTGAGTGTTCTGTAGACGGACGGTGTCCGTAAAGGTACCTAACGGGATTTAAGGAAGGGTACTACTTGCTATAAAGAGTATAGGTTGTCGAATTAAAGGGGGTCCCAATTAGGAGTCTTGATTTACGGAGAGTATATACGTATTTGATGGATATTTATTCGTAACTTTCAATTTAAATACAGAGAGTCAACACAGGTTGAGAAACGCTGGGGCACCTGACATCGGGTGGTCCGAGGAGACAGGTACCCTTAGAGATCCGTTCTTATGACCTCACCCAACGGTAAAGGAAGAGGTCCCCTAGAAGGACTGGGTCCCTACCTTTGGTCCAGAGGACGTAACGTCCGTCTGCACAATTAGAGACTCGGTGGTCCCTTCGAGTTTTGCCACACAACGGAGGGACAGTCCCTTTGCTTGTGGCCAGAGGGTGCACTGTCCGCCCCTATGAGTGGTGATATGATTGCTCCTGCCGATTCTTTCCGGTCTTTGTCTAAGGAACAGTATATTGACAACTAAGAACAGGACGTATGTCTAAAGAGTCCTCCGTCCAGTCTACCAGACCATCAGGGTAGAGAACTTCTTAACAGGTGTCAAACAACACTAGGTTTGTCAGTTTCCGAAACCGTATCAGTTATTTCATCTTCATCTACAAAAAGACCTTAAGAGAACGAAAAAGTTACTAGGTTGCCTACAACTGTTAAACTAGAGACCAAGGAGATGGAAAAGACTTAAGTCGAACTTGTAGACCTTCAAGTGTCAAGTCCATGACGATTTCGGATCGAACCTCTTAAAACTTGCAATGAAACGATCACACACTCTACTCACGTTGACACACTATCCAACTCGTACGAAACCGTAACGGAAAGAAACCCTGACCTTACTTTTGACTGGAAAAGGTTAGGACACCGGTGACGACTCAAAAAGTTTAACGACCGTGAAAGTGTCGTAGTAGAAAATCCTAAACTTTATCGAGTTGATCTTAAGGTAGTGGAGGTGATTCTAATAAGTATCACTACGAAGGATTCCGGGGGAACTGAAACGTAAAGTCCTACAGACCGAGATCCACTCACTAGTGTGGTAGCACCAATAGACCCAGTACCTCTAGAAAAGACATGTCAAGGAGACACATAAGAACGGTGGAGAAGAATGATAGAAGACGAAGACAATCTAGGTATGGTAAAGACAGGAAATAACACGGGTAGAAACATACTTTACAAGGGAACGATAGAGACTAGAAGAACTTCCCTAGAGATCAGGAAGGGTAAGATAACAAAAGGAAATAAAGAAACGGGACTAGTGATTCCTTTCGAAAGAATAGAGAGGAACGATAGGAAACCTTGAGACGTAAGTCTACTCATATAGAAAGGAAAACAGGAAACGGAAATCGAAGAGAAAAGAGTCGATAAACATTCCGGAGGAGTCTGTTGTAAAAACGTAGAAAAAGAACCCCTACCAGAACTAGTGACGGAGGACATGTTACAGTGTTTGGAGGTAGGTATCAGGAAGTCCGTGAGATAGTTTAGATTAGGAAACTTAGATAAACGGTGAAGGTGGCATGTTGGTATACCCTAAGCTAAATACAGAATGGACTTACGAGATCAGTAAAAGGGATGAAAGAAGTCAAATTCTTTAACTTCTAAAGAATTTAATTTAAATAAGAAATTTAAATTAAATTAAAATTTTCAATTTAAATTAAATTTATTTTAAGAAATTTAATTAATTTAGAATCCTTTATTTCTAAAGAAATTTTTTATATACTGTGACCTTCTACTTGAGGGGTCCAACCATCCACGGGTTATACGATGACCTCTAGTCACCTCTTTATTGAGGTCTTTCTTACTTCTCTGTCTCGGTTTCGTTTTTGTTGCAGGTCAACACTTACACTGACCATTACCTACGACATTTCTTGTTGTAACGTATCCTTGGACCTTACAATACAAGTACTTAGTTCCATTTAATCTTCACCAGTTTGTCCTCTACCGTTCTCACTTGTAACCGTCAAATACTTAGTCCCTTGATTTTACTTGACCTTACCCGCTTGAATTAAGTCTACTGGTAATATAGATGATGACACCCCTTCTTACGGAATCTTCTTTACCGCATCGTGAATATCAGTTGTTTTCTCAGACTTTAGGTCACAAACCCACGTTAGAGTTTTTGTTGTCTTGTTAGAGACCAGCAAAGGTTCCATTTGGTAAGTTATAGTATCATTAGGTTTAGATACGGGGGTTGGTCATTACGACTTCTTCGACTTCAACTTACCAAGATACTTCTAAATGTTCTGGAAGATCTGGATTGTGGTTTTTTTCCACAGGAAAAGTAGTATCCCCTGACCTTACCTTTTCATCCTTCAGTTCTCTATGGACTTCATTGTCCGTTTAAACCGGAACCTCGTGTTTTACTTCGTCCCTTTTCCGATTGTTTCAAAATGGTTCTCTTGTGTGACCAGTATCGTTTGTGGCAGAAGGTTGTTGTGTTCTCTTCTGAGATGTGTACCTGTAGTGGTCTACCAGTTATGACGTTAGTCTAACTAATATAAGAGACGTCGGTTTCTACCTCTCCGAGATATGTCAATCGTTTTTGTTCTGACCCTCGACTGACACAGAGTCTAGTACTTGAGGAATAACGGTTTAAGTCTGAATTTAACTTCTCTACCGAAAGGACATAAGTTTTCTCTTCCTTGTGGGACCAGAGGTTTCTGTTCTCTGTGGTTCTTAGGTTTACTCGTCTGAAACGGGTCAGAGAGGGGTAAATGACATGTATCGAGTATGAGGAATCGGATAATATAGAAAGATGAGATAACATAGAAACACTTTCACAATCAGTGAGTCAGCACAGACTGATAAACACTGGAATACCTGACATCGGGTAGTCCAACGAGACAGGTACCCTAGGAGGTCCGTACTTATGACCTCAACCAACGGTACGGGAAGAGGTCCCCTAGAAGGGTTGGGTCTCAAACTTGGGCTCATAGAATTCAGAGGACGTAACCGTCCGTCCAAGAAATGGTGACTCGGTGGGTCCTTCAGGTGTGTGACTTAAATGTACTTCGATTTAAGAGTGTAAACAACACAATCGGGTGAACAAAAGGACGGTCTCCTATGTCCTCTAGACCCTTGTTCGGGAGTAGAATACGGATGACGTACGTTGTTATATATAACCTATGTTATGTATACTACGACGACGACGATTCAGCGAAGTCAACACAGGCTGAGACACGTTGGGGTATCTGCCGTCGGGTGGTCCGAGGGGGACAGGGACGCTAAGAGGTCCGTTCTTGTCACCTCACCCAACGGTAAAGGAAGAGGTTACGTACTTTCACTTTTCGTTTTCACTTCAGCGAGTCAGTACAGGTTGAGTATCACCGGGGTACCTGACGTCGGGGGTCCGAGGAGGTAGGTACCCTAAGAGGTCCGTTCTCATGACCTCACCCAACGGTAACGGAAGAGGTGTTGTGTATACTCAGTATACGATAAGATCCGGGACCCTATGTCGTTTTGTCTGTTTTTGGGAACCCTCAAATATCCGATTACTCCCCGTTAAGTATTGAATTTTTTTTAAGTAGTTACACCCAGGTTATCACTATTTACGACACTTTGTTTTATTGTATCAGTTCCACCCATCCCTTCTCTCAAAGTGAAGGGTAATTCTAGGAGTCCCTTCGGAAGTGACAATCAAGAGACTTGGTTGTGGATCTTCTCCGTTTTCTACCTCTATGTCCCTACTAGCCCCCTTCTCGAAAGATCCGTTTTCCTTATTGTTCATGTCCCAGGAATAGATGGAGGTATTAGGTTAGACATTTTACTCTGTAGACCTGGTTTACTACAATTTGGAGGGAACCTTTACATGACTCGTGCACCTCGTACACCCTAGTTTCGTCGTCGTCTTTGAGTCCCCTTCGTGTGACTAACTTTGGCGGGTGGGACCGGTCCGTGGCATCATTGATCAGTGTACTCAACAAAATGCTGTCCTCCAGGACCATTCCTTGTCCCTTGATTATTCGGAGGTGGTTGGCCTTCTCAAGTCCTTTCCAGTTTTCCTCTGTGGTGGACAGGCTGGTGGAGGGTCTTAGGAAGAGAGACCGTAGGTAGAACCGACTTGTTTCACACGTGGTGGTCCTTCCTGAGACTCAGTCTTACTAACCGATTCCTTTTGGGTCTTTGATTAGGGTAGTGGTATTTTGGCTCTGACGTTCGTACGGACCCAAGGGAATCGGATGAGGAGAGGTGGGCCCGCGGGAAAGGGTTATTTTAGAGAACGAAACAGTCGTGCACACAGAGGAACCTTTATGTAAAGGTTCACAATCTGTTCTCGGGTTAAAACCCGGGTTTTATGAAGGATGGACATTCCTCCGGGGTCACGTTTAGAAGATTCGATCTCAGGGAGAGTCAGGGTACCCTTCAAGTACCCACATTATTTTTCTCTTCCCTTACCTCTAGAGAGATTTCAGTTTCTCAAAACCTTTCACCGAATTTTATCAATTTGTCCTATATAAATGAAGTTCTGAAGAGTCTAAGAAATCATGTAGTCGTATCTGAGCTAATGGAGTTTCACTCAACAGTATTGACGGATTGTACAAACTGGTACCTTCGGAAAAAAATACGTCTCGTGTATCGGTCTGATAAGGACTCTTGTGTGAAACCCTTTCTTATGAGAAGAGATCACCGACTGTTTGAAAGAGACATTTCCTGGTTTATCATTTATAAAATCCGAGTCCACCGGTTTACCAGACAACGTCGATAAACTAACACGGGAAACCGATGTTTCGTCGGTATCTGTTGTACATTTGCCTACCTACACAACACAAGATTATTTTGGAACAAATACCTCTGACCTTAAAACTAAATTACGTTAAAAATGTACAGTACTTTACAATAAGAAGTAAACTGAAAAATTTTTTGATAAAATTTTATACTTTTCGTAAGAATTGAGTGTTCGGTATGTTTTTGTCCGTCCCCCGGTCTAAACTGGATGTCCGACATGAAACGGTTGGTAACGAGATCACTCTACATGATAAACACATAAAAAAGGAATTACAATCATCGAGTCACACAGGTTGAAACCCTGGGGTACCTGACATCGGACGATACGAGGAGACAGGTACCCTAAGAGGTCCGTTCTTGTGACCTCACCCAACGGTAAGGGAAGAGGTCCCCTAGAAGGCCTGGGTCCCTAACTTGGGTGTAGAGAACCCAGAGGACGTAACGTTCGTCTAAGAAATGATAGACTCGGTGATCCCTTTGGAGGGTGGGGGTGGAAGGAGGGGAGGGACGGGGGAATTGACCATGTAAAAATTTTTACGTGCCATTACTATGAGACGTATTTCAGTGTCCCTACCACAGAACTGGTTTGTTTAAAAAATCTCCACCAACGTTTAGTATAAGTCTTTTAATAAAACTCCGTCTTCTTTCTAACAAGGTGTTATCGGTGTTATCGGGGAATATTTATGGAGAACTATCTTTTTTACCTCAAATTGAGACGTGAATGTTAAGATGAAACTATTGTCTTGTAAACTATTGTAACTCCCCTTTTAACCGTAAAAAAATCATAATCAAAAATAAAAGGAGATATTTTAAAGATTTTTAACTTAATAGTCAGAAAGAGATCTTTCGTGCTTTTTCGAATAACTTACCTACGTAACAGGGAAGACAATTTTCCATTTGTGACGTCTCCTTTTTTTATTTCCGGAATCCGTTTTAACTTTACTTTCAATAGAACTTGTAGAGATGAGTCATACAGATAGATGGCAACAGTAATAAAATTTTGGTTGTAAGGGAAAGGAAGAGATCGGTTGTAGAGTTAAGGAAGTTCGAGGAAAGAGAAGGTGAATATTAATTTCGAATAAGAGTCCTATTTCTTCTCAGATGAGAGTGATACTACATTTACTGAACATTGTCGCTTGTCAAGGTTGACAAGATATCTCGCATAGACGTAAAATTGTCGTCCTCACTTCGAAATGTATTCCCTTGGTCGTCCACCTCTTTCATAATTATAAAGAAAGTCCAACAACAAAAAGTCAGCGATTCAACACGGACTGAGAAACCCTAAGGTACGATCCGAGAAGACAGAAGGTCATAGAGAGTTTTAAACGAATTTAAGTACAGGTAACTCAGCCACCCACTACGATAGATTGGTGGAGTAGGAGACGGTACGCGAAGAAGAAAACGGAAGTCAGAAAGGGTCTTAAAGAGGTTACTCAACCGAGAAGTGTAGTCCACCGGTTTCATAACCTTGAAGTCGAAGGTGTAGCCAGAAAGGTTACTTATAAGTCCCAACTAAAGGAAATCCTATCTGACCAACCAAGAGGAACGTCAGGTTCCCTGAGAGTTCTCAGAAAAAGTTGTACTGTTAAACTTTCGTAGTTAAGAAACCGTGAGTCTGATAAATACTAAAGAAGTCCTTGGAGTCCCTTCGAAACTGAGGACTTTACTATCGGGGATCTTTCCGTAGTGAAAATGGGTATTCCTTTCTGGACAATGGTCCCCCTTTGTCGAACGGACATCGCCTTAGTACGTACCAGGGTCGGTCTCCAGTTCCGATCGGAGAGCGGTCTGCACCCCAAGTCAAGTCAAGGCAACGAGTCAGTGCAGGTTGAGAAACGTTGGGGCACTTGACGTCGTGCGGTCCGGAGGGACAGGTAGTGATTGAGGACCTCAGGTGGGTTTGGGTACAGGTAGCTCAGTTACTACGGTAGGTTGGTAGAGTAGGAGACAGGAGGGGAAGAGGAGGACGGAAGCTAGAAAGGGTCGTAGTCCCAGAAAAGGTTACCCAGTCGAGAAGCGTAGTCCACCGGTTTCATAACCTCAAAGTCGGAGTTGTAGTCAGGAAGGTTACTTGTGGGTCCTGACTAGAGGAAATCCTACCTGTCCAACCTAAAGGAAGGTCAGGCTTCCTGAGAGTTCTCAGAAGAGGTTGTGGTGTCAAGTTTTCGTAGTTAAGAAACCACGAGTCGAAAGAAGTGTCAGGTTGAGAGTGTCGGTATGTACTGGTGACCTTTTTGGTATCGGAACTGATCTACCTGGAAACAACCGTTTCATTACAGAGACGAAAAATTATACGACAGATCCAACAAACTTCGTTTATCATAGGAGATTCTTCACACGTGAGTAGAGTGTACGATCATTTCATTGCGAGTTTTAAGAGGTTCGATCCGAAGTCGTTATGCACTTGGCACTTGAAGGTCTACAAGTTCGACCGAAATCTTTTCTGTCTTCTTGGTCTCTAGTTTAACGGTTGGAGACGACCTAGTAACTTTTTCGTTCTCTTAAGGTCTTTTTGTAGATAAAGACGAAATAACTGATACGGTTTCGGAAACTGACACACCTAGTGTCATTTGACACCTTTTAAGACTTTCTCTACCCTTATGATCTGGTGGACTGGACGGAGAACTCTTTGGATATACGTACAGTCCTTCGTTGTCAATCTTGACGTGTACCTTGTTGTCTGACCAAGGTTTATCCTTTTCCTCATACAGTTCCGACATATAGCAGTGAGACGAATAAATTGAAGATACGTCTCATGTAGTACTCTTTACGACCCGACCTCCTTCGTGTTCGACCTTAGTTCTAACGGTCCTCTTTATAGTTATTGGAGTCTATGAGTCTACTGTGGTGGGAATACCGTCTTTCACTTCTTCTTGATTTCTCGGAGAACTACTTTCACTTTCTCCTCTCACTTTTTCAACCGAATTTCGAGTTGTAAGTCTTTTACTTCTAGTACCGTAGGCCAGGGTAGTGAAGTACCTTTTATCTACCCCTTTGTCACTTTTGTCACCGACTGAAATAAAAAGACCCAAGGTTTTAGTGACGTCAACCACTAACGTCGGTACTTTAATTTTCTATGAATGAGGAACCTTTCTTTCGATACTGGTTGGATCTGTCGTATAGTTTTTCGTCTCTGTAATGAAACGGTTGTTTCCAGGCAGATCAGTTCCGATACCAAAAAGGTCATCAGTACATACCTATACTCTCAACATGGTATTTCTTTCGACTCGTGACTTCTTAACTACGAAAACTTGACACCACAATCTCTTCTGAGAACTCTCAGGGAACCTGACGTTCCCCTAGGTTGGTCAGGTAAGATTTCCTTTAGTCAGGACTCACAAGTAACCTTCCTAACTACAACTTCGACTTTGGTTATAAAACCGGTGGACTACGCTTCTCCACTGAGTAAACTTTTCTGGGACTACAACCCTTTCTAACTTCCACCCTCCTCTTCCCTTACTGTCTCCTACTCTACCAATCTACCATAGTGGCTGAGTTACCTGTTCTCAAACCCATTTGAGACCCTCGACCACTACCTGTCCCTCCGGACCACACGACGTCAAGTACTCCAGCGTTTCTCAGTCTGTGCTGACTCAGTGACTTGACTTGCCTTGACTTCTTCTCAGTGTTTATTCCTGTCTTTAACAGAAAACCTAACATTAAACTCTTGCGACGATAACGATTCAGTGAAGTCAGCACAGGCTGAGACACGCTGAGGTATCTGCCGTCGGGTGGTCCGAGAGGGCAGGGCCCCTAAGAGGTCCGTTATTGTGACCTCACTCAACCAAGAACCGGATCTAGAAGAGATTATTTTCTGTCTGATTGTTGTCTTTTTGTCACGTCTTCAAATAGTTGTACATATGGAGTGTATTTGTGCCCTCTATGGTTTCCTTTCACTCATTGAAAGGTTCCACCGAATTCAGTGGTTGAATTTATGCTATAAGACAATTTCTGTGTTCTTTCTTTCCATATCCGTTGTAAAACGGTACTCATACACGAATCAACGAGTCAGTATAGATTGAGAAAAACTGGAGTACCTGACATCGGGCGGTACGAGGAGACAGGTTCACCCAAGAGTTCAGTTCTTATGACTTCACCCAACGGTACGGGAGGAGGTCCCCTAGAAGGGTTGGGTCCCTAACTTGGGTCAAGAGGACGTAACGTCCTCCTAAGAAATGACAGACTCGGTGGTCCCTTCACGTACTCATATTTACCTCATACTTGAAATTTTAAACACTTAGTGATATGACATGTGGACATTGAATATATTATAACATGTTGTGTAGTCGACATGAAGTTATCACTGTTATTAAAATTTTCTGTTGTACTATACCCCTTTTTCTTTTCACACACCCTTCCTCTCAAGTCAATACCCTCCAATGACCCTTTTCCCATGTCAATCAATACATCTAAATCCAATGACGGAAGAGGTAACTCCTCTAAGAGAAAACTAAATCAGTGTGAAGAGAAGGACCACGGTTTTCCTCCCACCGAATCTTTACCTTTAAAGGAAATATTTATATTTATAGGGAATGGTTTCCATTGAGAATGACTAATTCTAGACGATATGGACGACAAAGAGTTTATTAGTCGAGTTATATTAAGAATACTGTTTCTTGATATACTCCCTCCCGTATAAGATGAGGGGAAGTATGGTTGTGGGACTCCAGAAAGAATCTTTTTTCACAGAATGACCTTACGAATCCCCTCTTGGAATTTTAGGTTCCTGGAAAGGGACGACTCTAAAATTCCGGGTAGTGGATTTCCCTTTCTGAACTCCACGAACCGTTCGTTGACTGTTAAGTACCCCTTATAGTTGAAAATATCATGGTTATAAATGAGACGGAAAATATTCCACATATGTATTTTATGTGTTACTCATGAGTTGGATGGTTCTTTACCATGGAGACGTGTGACAGTAACTGAAACCTAATAACGAACTTAACTCGTTATATATTAAATCTCGTGTCTGAGAGTCTGAGTAGCCCCTTGTATGTTAAGAAAAGGTTCCTGTCGCATTGGGTTAACGTTTACATTACCTCTTGTGAGTAACGTAACGTAAAGAGAAAGAGTAATGTAAATAAACGAGAGGTGATCCCCTACACTAAAACTTTTGAGACGAGAAATACAACTACCAAACGTCCCTTGACTCATTCTCGACTTTTTCTTTGTTCTGGAAGCACAAGAGTGTAATGTAATATGAAAGGTTGGGAAACTTCGACCACATTGAGAAGTGATTCATGAACCGTTTGAAATTGGTATGTAGACACTTCGGTCCAAAAAAAGGGAAGTGCAATGGAAAGTGGATGAAATTTTATTTGGTAAGTAACAAGTTCTCCCTTTTGAGTTTAAACAAAAAGGTTTCATTAGATATTACCTCATTTTGTAACGACCTTCCAAACGTTAATTGATTAAATGACACGTTATTTAGAGTTTCCCTTACGTTCAATTACTCCCTTATTAAAAAGTTGGAAGTTATAAATCCGGAGATAAACGAAAAGAATTAATTGTTTTACATTTGTGAAAAATTTTAATCTTTTCGTATACTTGGACTAAAAGACTTACAAATTTGATATGTCTTTTATATGTTAATTTCCCTTTTGTATTATGGGTGAAAGTACACATAGAACTAAACAAAATCATAATTTTATTATCTTCGTTTACATATCCTTTTTTTTCAAACGAACTATTAAAATAATCTAAATTGAAAGTCAAAACGGATATAAAAGGGTCTGAAAGAGTGATCCTCTATTGTTTTTGATAGAATTTTTAGTAAGTCAAGTCAAGTCAGTGAGGCACTACAGGTTGAGAAAGGCTGGGGTACCTGACGTCGTGTAGTCCGGAGGGACAGGTAGTAGTTGAGGGTCTTAGACAAGTTTGAGTACAGGTAGCGTAGTCACTGTGGTGGGTTGGTAGAGTAGGAGACAGCAGGGGAAGAGGAGGACGGAAGTTAGAAAGGGTCGTAGTCCCAGAAAAGATTACTCAGTCAAGAAACTTAGTCCACCGGTTTCATGACCTCAAAGTCGAAGGATCAGGAAGGTTACTTATAAGTCCTACTAAGGAAATCCTACCTGACCAACCTAGAGGAACGTCTTTATATTTATAGTCCGGATGACACACGAGTGGACCATGGTCAAGGGTCTCTACTATACTTCTACTTATTGGTAAATCGAAATTGAGATACTATTTGAAAGTGTAGCTCATTTTACCTTTCAAAGATGAGACCGACGATTCCGGAGAGGACTAGACTGAACGGACCAAAGGTGACGACAGAATATCCGGAACGGGACCTTGTTATACTTTGATAAATATTTAAGAGGTTTATAAGATTGGAAAGGGTTCGAAATTTCGGAAACGTTTATGATCAGAGAGATGTACCTACGAGAAAGTGGACACTTTGTGAAGTACTTCAAGATCAGTACGAAGTTCATAGTTGAGTTTATAGTGAGGGAAAGTTGATGAAGGTCCGGGGGTCAATTCCTTTTCAACCAATGAGGAAACAGGAACTTAGGTATTGTGAGAGTTGTGCGATACATTTCACTTGAAAAACATTAACGACTAAAGACAAAGACAGATCTCACTCGAAGACTTCTTACTCCTCACCCTTAAATGGTAGAAATATGAGGGTAACTGATAGGTAGCTCTCATTACACGTGTCACGAGCCAACCTTCGTGCGTTCTTACTCACTCAAAGAGAAAGACCTACGACCCCTTCTGAAGGGTCTCCTCGACTGTGAACTGGTCTTTACAGAGTCCTTAAGGTTCAATTTTTTTATTGTACACGTCTTCGTACACTGAACCACACTCTTGTCAACTCCGAAAATTTCCCCCAAAAGGTTTCTGACTTTCTAGGATGGTCGAGACAAGGTCGTAAACCGTCGTCCCACCACCCGTAGACCTTTCCCCTCTTCGTCTTGACAACCCTCTGGTGAGAACGTCAGACCCATTCTTGGTTAGTGTCGGATCTAATTCTAAAATCGTTATTCCAGTCCTTTTTTAATTCTTGTCTCTTTATAAATCCCATATCTTAACTTTCATCTAAACTATATCCCGGGACCCTATCTCTATCCCAAAATTCGTGACTCAGTATCCCACTCCCACTGGTGACCGGTACCTACACACGTCTCATCTATTCTAATCCCCGTATGTATCGTTAGTCTCGTCTTTTTCTTTATTTTCCTTAGGTCTAACCTTTTCTTCTTCATTTTGAGAGTGAGAAACGTCTACTGTACTAGGAGACGTATTTTTTGGGATTTCTGAGGTGGTCTTTTAATGATCTCGGTTAGTTACTTATATCATTTCAACGTTTTATATTTTAGTTGTGTGTCTTTAGGGAACGTAAGGATATGTGTTTATTACTCTTTTATCTTTCTCTTTAATTCCTTTGTTAAGGTAAGTGGTAACGTTACTTTTATTATTTTATGAATCCTTATATAGATGGATTTCTTTGTTTTCTGGATATATGTCTTTTGATATTTAGTTACCACTTTCTTTAGTTTCTCCTGTGATTATCAACCTCTTTATATGGAACAAGTACCTAACCTTCTTAGTTATATCACTTTTACTCATATGATGGGTTTCGTTAGATGTCTAAGTTACGTTAGGGATAGTTCAATGGTTACTACAAAAAGTCTCTCGATCTTGTTTATTAAAGTGTTAAACATACCTTTATATTTTTTGGAGCTTATCGGTTTCGTTAGAACTCTTTCTTCTTACCTTGACCTCCTTAGTTGGACGGACTGAAGTCCGAGATGATGTTTCGGTGTCAGTAGTTCTGTCATACCATGACCGTATTTCTGTCTTTATATCTAGTTACCTTGTTTTATCTTTCGGGTCTCTATTTAGGTGAATGGATACCTGTGAAATAGAAACTGTTTCATCCGTTCTTATATGTTACCTCTTTTCTGTTAGAGAAATTGTTCACCACGACCCTTTTGACCAGTTGGTGAACATTTTCTTACTTTGATCCTATGAAAGATTGTGGTATGTGTTTTTATTTGAGTTTTACCTATTTCTATATTTGCATTCTGGTCTTTGATTTTTTGAGGATCTCCTCTTGTATCCGTTTTGTGAGAGGTTGTATTTAGTGTCGTCCTAGGAGATACTGGGTGGAGGGTCTTATAACCTTTATTTTCGTTTTTATTTGTTTACCCTGGATTAATTTTAATTTTCGAAGAAGTGTTGTTTTCTTTGATATTCATTCCACTTATCTGTCTGAAGTCTTACCCTCTTTTATTATCGTTTACTTCGTTAACTGTTTGTTGATTAGAGTTTTTATATGTTCGTTGAGGACGTCGAGTTAAGGTCTTTTCATTTGCTGGGTTAGTTTGTTACCCGGTTTCTTGATTTATCTGTAAAGAGGTTTCTTCTGTATGTCTACCGATTGTTTGTGTACTTTTCTATGAGTTGTAGTGAGTAATAGTCCCTTTACGTTTAGTTTTGGTGTTACCCCATGGTAAAGTGTGGTCAGTCTTACCGACGATAGGTTTTCAGATGTTCGTTATTTACGACCTCTCCCACACTCTTTTACCTTTGGAGAATGTGACAACCACCCTTACGTCTGATCATGTCGGTGATACCTCTTGTCACACCTCTAAGGAAATTTTTGACCTTTATCTCGACGGAAAACTGGGTCGTTAGGGTGAAGACCCGTATGTGTGGCTCCTTTGGTCTTGACTTTGTCTGTGCACATGGGGTTACAAGTAGCGTCGTGACAAATATTATCGGTCCTGTACCTTGGTTGGATCTACAGGTAGTCGTCTACTTACCTATTCTTTCGTCACCATGTATATGTGTTACCTTACAATGAGTCGGTAATTTTTCTTATGTAAACTTAGTCAAGATTACTCCACCTACTTTGACCTCGGTTAATATGTCTCACTTCATTCGGTCTTTCTTTTTGTGGTTATGTCATATGATTGCGTATATATACCTTAAATCTTTCTACCATTACTACTGTGACATACACTCTGTCGTTTTCTTTGTGTCTACATATCTTGTCAGAAAACCTGAGACACCCTCTCCCGCTCCCACCCTACTAAACCCTCTTACCGTGACTTTGTACATACTACAGTATACACTTTCCTTAGCGGTCAGGTCCAAGTTCGTACTATGTACCACGAGCCCCGACCACGTGACCCTACTGGGTCTCCCTACCATACCCCTCCCCCTTCCCTCCCCCCAAGTCCTACCCCTTGTGCACATGTGAGCACCGTCTAAGTGCAACTACATACGTTTTGGTTATATTATGACGTTTCATTAATCGGAGGTTAATTTTGATTTTTTAAATATTTTTTTCTAATCCCCATATCAGNCCCTGACGACGGGGAGATTAGAGTCGATGAAACACACAAGTCATCTGAAACTCCCCGACTCCCCGACCGGGGAACTCAGTGAATGGTGGAACGAAGGTAACCTCTTCACTAGACTCAGGATTTGACTGAAAGTTTGTGTAAAAACCTTGTGGCGGGTACACGTCGAGACCTGACCGACAAGTCTCCCTACACCATCCCTTAGGTCCCGAACTTTGGTGAAAAAAAATCACGGTCAGACTCAATTGAAGCATTATACCTATTTGTTCGTGACAACGTATAGACCTCTTTAATGGTGAAGTGACGTAGTTTATTTTAAACATGAAAAGGTGAAGGTAATTCACCAATGATGGTTAGACGAACAATTATCCTTTTCTCTAGTCGAAAGTGTTACGAAAGAAACGGACGGTTATTCAGGTCTTCGATAAGTAAAGATCATTTACTACTTTTCATATACTACTGTCCTTTAGTGTCGTAAACATGACACTTTTGTTTATCTACTACTATGTCTTTTACTTTTAGTCCACATTTGTCCAAATTTTTCTTTCTCCCCCCATTGTTGAGCTTTACGAAATACAGGGGAAATCCAATTTTTTTTTATACACAGTAGTGGCGTGTTTTGTCAAAGTCTTCTTCCTTGATAATAATATATGTTACAAATATCAATTTGGGTAGTCACAGGAAACCTTCTATCTAGAACTGAATTAACACGCCATTAAATATGAATCCCCGGAAGTCAAGTCAAGTCAAGTCAGTGAGTCAGCACAGGCTGAGAAACGTTGGGGTACTTAACGTCGTGCGGTCCGGAGGGACAGGTAGTGGTTGAGGGCCTCAAGTGAGTTTGAGTACAGATAGCTCAGCCACTACGGTAGGTTGGTAGAGTAGAAGACACCAGGGAAAGAGGAGGACGGGGGTTAGGGAGGGTCGTAATCCCAGAAAAGGTTACTCGGTTGAGAAACGTACTTCACCGGTTTCATAACCTCAAAGTCGAAATCGTAGTAAGGAAGGTTTCTTGTGGGTCCTGACTAGAGGAAATCTTACCTGACCAACGTAGAGGAACGTCAGGTTCCCTGAATGTCTGACGTTTTCCTTGTCCAAGAAGATGTAAGTAGGTAGAAGGTCCCTACGACTTTCCCGTACACGAGACCCACCTTTGTTTCTGTTGACCCAAGGTGTTCTACTAGCGATTTTAGGTCTCGAAGAGGACTGAGAAAACCGGGAAACGAGAGTTTCGAATAGAAAGTTCCGTTCGTCCCCGGTCTGGACTCATGTCCTGACCAACCAGAACGAGCAGTCGGGGTCTCGAGTCTTGGTCCTTTGTGGTCTTTCCGTTGTAGGTCTTCAGCTCCAAATCCTGATTCTCAGATTTACTTCAAAATTGGTTTTCGGATTTTAGCTTTGAACCTCGTTTTCGGTACGTGTTCACAGTCTCCGTCTAGGGTCTTGTGCCTCCAGTTCGGTCTTGGTAAGACTGTCCCGAAAGCCAGCCCCACGACCCGTGTGAGTCTACGACATTGCCGGGGTGCCATCTGGTCCTCCTCCGACGTTTACCTCTTTCAGGACCCCTCTCTTCGACGGAATACTACCCCCGACCCACCCCTTTCACCAAAGGTGATCATTGACTGGAGACCTCACTTCGAGGTAGTAGACTTCAGAGACCCGTAATTCGGACTCTTCGTATAAATTGCTCTTGGTTTGTGTTTCACATCATCTTGAGTCGAGTGTCCCGTTGTGAATAGTTAAATCTTTTTTTAAAATCTCATAAGTAACACGAGATCAGTAACCTGTTTTGGAACCTTTACGAGTATCACTAGATACTTTTACATTTCACAATCAGTAGGTCAACACAGACTGAGAAACGTTGGGGTTCCTGACATCGGGTGGTCTGAGGAGACACGTACCTTAAGAGGTCCGTAAGGACCTCTCACAACGGTACGGGAGAAGGTCCCCTAGAAGGATTGGGTCCCTAGTTTGGATCCAGAGGGCGTGAAGTCCGTCGGAGAAACGGTAGACTCGGTGGTCCCTTTGGGATCCCTAGGTAGACACCTACGATATCACACGGTGGATCAAGAGATAAGTACTCACTTCCTGATAAGGGACCGAGACCTTCACGACAACCGTTTTTCGGGAGTCAAAGTCTGGGAATCTCCCTACCGGACTGATTGTTCCCCACGTGGTGTGAGGGTCTCCTGGGGTGTGACGTACCGACTAGTTGCACACCAGGTCTTGAGAGTCGAGCTAAGCCTTGTTAAATCTTCTCAGTAAGGTTGAAGTCCCGACGGGTATCCAAACTGACTCCTGAAGTGACTTTGACGTAACGATAAGTTGAAGAGGAAGACGGGGTTAAAAGAAGGACAGGAAGGGAAGGGAAGAGAGGATGTCCTTGACTACGGTTCAAGTGGTCAGTTGGATAATGTATGGCTAGAGGTAGAGTCTCAGACGTAGGATCCCTTGGGTTGAGTGCCGTCGGCCATGGTCTTCATGGGTATTTGGACCCTACCCCAAAACCTCGAGCTAGCGGTTGGTGAGTGAACCTTTACTACTGGGGGTGGTGACCAATCGGGGTCGTGTCCATTGGCACGATAATGATTTTGATCGTGGTCATTATTTCACCTTACATAAAAACATCTACCTATAAATGATCGTGATCCACACTCCATAGTCTACAGACCTCCCTTTATCATTGAGTACCCGTCGAGAACAATCCGTCCTCACTCAGAAACCTTTTTCTTTTGTTTTCTGGTTCTCACCGACTTTCGAGTGACACTTTCGGTATACCGGAGGAACCAATTGTCTTTTTGTTCCGTGAGTAACGGACGTCACCTTTTCGACTCTTTCGGTTCTGGTCTGGGTCCTGAAGTAGTACTTTTCTTGATTCGCGGTTTTCTCCGTCCAGGTGATACGGTTCTAGACCCGAGACTAACCCTTTCCTGTGTTGGGAGTACGCGCCACTCTAAGTAGACTCAAATAGTGTGGGTTTAGGGTTCTAAGGAGTTTAGACTCGGACGTCTTTTATGGGTGGGTAGACTAAGTCTAGATGTGAGGGAAGAGAGAACTCCTACTACTTCTCTAGAGGGGGGTTTCTGTTGAACACGAGAAGAGAGAAAAGGAAGTCAAGTCAAGTCAAGTCAGTGAGTGAGTACAGACTGAGAAATGTTGGGGTACTTAACGTCGTGCGGTCCCGAGGGACAGGTAGTGGTTGGGGGTCTCAAGTGAGTTTGAGTGTAGGTAGCTCAGCCACTACGGTAGGTCGGTAGAGTAGAAGACAACAGGGGAAGAGGAGGACGGGGGTTAGGGAGGGTCGTAGTCTCAGAAAAGGTCACTCAGTTGAGATACGTACTCCACCGGTTTCATGACCTCAAAGTCGAAGTCGTAGTCAGGAAGGTTTCTTGGGTCCTGACTAGAGGAAATCTTACCTGACCAACCTAGAGGAACGTCAGGTTCCCTGAGAGTTCTCAGAAGATGTTGTGGTATCAAGTTTTCGTAGTTAAGAAACCACGAGTCGAAAGAAGTGTTAGGTTGAGAGTGTAGGTATGTACTGATGACCATTTTGGTATCGGAACTGATCTGTCTGGAAACAACCGTTTCATTACAGAGACGAAAACTTATACGATAGATCCAACCAGTATTGAAAGGAAGGTTCCTCATTCGTAGAAAATTAAAGTACCGACGTTAGTGGTAGACGTCACTGAAACCTCGGGTCTTTTTATTTCAGACTGCGACAAAGGTGACAATGGGGTAGATAAAGGGTACTTCACTACCCTGGTCTACGGTACTAGAAGCAAAAGACTTACAACTCGAAATTCGGTTGAAAAAGTGAGAGGAGAAAGTGAAAGTAGTTCTCTGAAAAATCAAGGAGAAGTGAAAGACGGTATCCCATCACAGTAGACGTATAGACTCCAATAACTATAAAGAGGGCCGTCAGAACTAAGGTCGACACGAAGAAGGTCGGGTCGCAAAGAGTACTACATGGGACGTATATTCAATTTATTCGTCCCACTGTTATATATCGGAACTGCAGGAGGCAAAGGATAAACCTTGGTCTGACAACAAAGTACACGTCAAGCTTGACAACGAAGGACTGGACGTATATCCAAAGAGTTCTCCGTCCAGTTCACCAGACCATAAGGGCAGAGAAGGTCTTAAAAGGTGTCAAATAACACTAGGTGCGTCAGTTTCCGAAACCCTATCAGTTATTTCGTCTTTATCTGCAAAAAGACCTTAAGAGAACGAAAAAGGTCCTAGGTCGCCTACAACCGTTAAACTATAGACCAAGAAGACAGAAAAGATTTTGGTCGAACTTGTAGACCTTCAAGTGCCAAGTACATAACGACTTAGAAAGGGAATGGGGGAGGAGAATGGGAGAGGGTTTATCGACATGGGTGGATTGGAGACTGAAGTTCCTATTATTGATCTAAATAACAACAACAACGACAACAAGTCAGTGATTCAGTACAGGTTGAGAAACACTGGGGTACCTGATATCGGGTGGTCCGAGGAGACAGGTGTCTTAAGAGGTTCGTTCTCATGACCTCACCCATCGGTAAGGGAAGAAATCTTATTGATCCAATTCTGTGTCCAATTCTACCCAAGTACGACTACTCCTTCCTTTCCTTGATAATGTTTCTTCGACGTCCAGGACCAGTCGTACCTGAAAGTCCTCGGTCCTCTGATCCGAACTCTAACTTAATTCCTCTGACTTTGTATTTTTGCGGTTTTTTTTTTTTTTTCTCAAACCTCAGAATAGTCGAACTTAGTTTTATATCCCAATTGTGGGACCTTTTCTGGGGTCCTCTACAACGTCTATACGTTTATCAGACCGAGGATCTACGTACCTTTTCCTCTTCGGGTGTGACTC
Source organism: Capra ibex (assembly GCA_006410555.1). NCBI lineage: Eukaryota > Metazoa > Chordata > Mammalia > Artiodactyla > Bovidae > Capra > Capra ibex. The sequence goes on along the minus strand of SJYO01050114.1, from coordinate 358,350 downwards.
ACTCCATTCATGCGATTTTTCACCTTCTTCCCTACTGTTACGAACCACTTTATCCGTACAACCACTCCTACATGATATATTCCGACCTTTTGGGTAATTTCGGGATACAAGGTCCTTTCTTGGTTTCCTGTGTAGTAAATCGCTTCGTGACTCCCTACGTGACCACGTTGTCTCAGGTCGTAGTGGTCGACTACCACCCTCTACAGTATACTATTATCCCTAATCACCAGCGGGACCCTTACAACGACGACGACGACGATTCAGCGAAGTCAGCACAAGCTGAGACACGCTGGTGTATCTGCTGTCCGTTGGTCCGAGGTGGCAGGGACCCTAAGAGGTCCGTTCTTGTGACCTCACCCAACGGTAAAGGAAGAGGTTACGTACTTTCACTTTTCACTTTCACTTCAGTGACTCAGCACAGGTTGAGAGTCGCTGGGGTACCTGACGTCGGGTGGTCCGAGGAGACAGGTGCCCTAAAAGGTCCGTTCTCATGACCTCACCCCACGGTAACGGAAGAGGAGGACCCTTACAATCCTGGGACTTTTTGCTCTCTAGTTCGCTTTCACGAATAGATAATTTTCCGTCCACCTACGTTAATAACAGCACTTACCATTCTAACCTCCCGTAGGTCCCTTCGGACTAGGTGTTTCTTAACACCTCTATCAATTATCTATCACTTAAAAGAGATCCCCTTTTTTATCTACCCACCGATTGGATCAAAGATGAGTCAGACATATTGGTTTTCTTTAGTTCCTACCTTTACTTTTATAAACAGGTGTATTTTTGAATGTGTCTTTACAAATGTCGTCAAGATAAGTTTATAAGTAGTTGACCACTTACCCATTCGTTTTGAACCATTTAGGTAAGTCACCTTATAATAAACTGGTACTTTCTTTACCTCATACTTATATACGATGTTGTATCTCACTTTGAACTTTTGTAAACCAATTTACCCTTTTCAGTCAGTGTTTTCCGGTGTATAATATATTAAGTATTTTACAAGTCTTATCCGTTAATATATCTAGATCTTTCACTGACGAGTTCCACCCCAACCCCCCAATTTGGCTATTCCACGACTAGGGATTTTCCGTGTCCCAAAGAAAAACTCTACCACTTTTACGAGATTCTAAAGGAAACCTCTACCAACGTGTATAGACACTTATGTGATTTTTGGTGACTCAACATATAAAATTTGTTCACTTAATACATCATACACCCAATATAGAGTTATTTGGATAAATTTTTCTTTTTTTTTTAGTTCCAACTATTTGTCCTCCTACTTCTATCGAGTCATTTTTCGGTGTCAGGAAACGGTTTAAAGACTTGGACTTGGTCAAAAGGTTGAACCTTGGATGACTGATTTTCTCTCCCTTTTTCTCTCCAGTCTAAGGGTCCTCCTTCCCGGGACTTTATGGTCCCTTGTACTTCTGTCAGGAAGTCGGGTTCTTTGGTCACCCACGAGTTCGTCAACGTGTGGTCCTTTGGTGACCTGTGACCCAGGTTAAACTTTGTCTATACGTCTCTGGACTTCGTTATCTTACCTAGGGGAACGTCTCCCTCCATGCACCCCTATTTCATTCTTAACTCAAGTTGAACGTCACCCAGGTGACCGAGACTTCTGGGTGGGGGTACCGGTGAAAGGTCCAAAGGTCTACCTGTGACCTTATCTGCGTGAACCGTCTTTGGGTAATACCCACCAACCGGACCCTCCATTCTTGATAGAATCATCCCTTTCGGATGATCTCTTGAGATTTTGACGGGAGGGAAGTGAGGGTCGCTTCTAAGATTCAGTTTTTACTAGAGTAAGTCTTCTTTTTCCGTTACATCACTTGCGAGGTACAGTCTGACATTACTCAATGAAGTCAAGTCAAGTTAGCGAGTCAGTACAGGCTGAGAAACACTGGGGTACTTGGCGTCGTGCGGTCCGGAGGGACAGGTAGTGGTTGAGGGTCTCAAATGGGTTTGGGTACAGGTAACTCAGTTACTACGGTAGGTTGGTAGAGCAGGAGACAACAGGGTAAGAGGAGGACGGAAGTTAGAAAGGGTCGTAGTCCCAGAAAAGTTTACTCAGTCGAGAAGCGTAGTCCACCGGTTTTATAACCCCAAAGTCGAAGTTGTAGTCAGGAAGGTTACTTGTGGGTCCTAACTAAAGGAAATCCTACCTAAACAAACTAGAGGAGCGTCAGGTTCCCTGAGAGTTCTCAGAAGAGGTTATGGTGTTAAGTTTTCGTAGTTAAGAAGACGCGAGTCGAAAGAAACCTATAATTCAGTCCCTTCCTTCCACTTAAATTTGATACCATTGGACCTTTCTTGAGTTTCTTTTCTACTGTAAACTCGTTTCTGAACGTCTGACACTCCCCAACCAGACTTTCTTTCTTGGGCTGAGGTCCCAAAACCCAAACTCGTAGACCTTCCTGTCGTCACAGTAAAAGGACTCGATATTTCCTTCTTTGCCCGAAAGGTCCACCGTGGTCACCATTTTTTTTTTTTTTTTGGTGGACGGTCACGTCCTCTGTATTCTCTGGTCCCAAACTAGGGAACCAACCCTTCTAGGGGACCTCCTCCCGCACCGTTGGGTGGAGTCATAAGAACGGACCTCTTAGGGTACCTGTCTCCTCGTCAGGTATCCGAGTGTTACTCAACCTGTGCTGACTTCGTTGAATCGTCCGTTCGTACATTTTCTCTCTCTTACCTCAAACCCTCTCGACTTTGTGTGTCTCGACTGAGACACAAAAACGCTGGGGTACCTACTATGTCAGGTACCGTAAGAGGTCCGGTCTTATGACCTCACCCATCGGAAAGGGAAGGGGTCCCTAAGAAGGGGTGGGTCTCTAACTTGGGTGAAGAGATCGTAGCGTCCACCTAAGAAAGGGTCGACTCGGTGTTCCCTTTGAACCCTCTCGTATCTCCACCTGTTTAGACATCAAGTTCTCCCTCAAGACCCGATCCCTCTCCTTCAATCGTCTACATTCACATAGGACCGTCCACCCAAAATTTCGGTGTTCTGACTTTCAATAGTTGTTCTCTAGTTAGTATACAGTCTGAAAGTTAAAACAAACCATATTTTCGTTCCTTTAACTCTTTCTCTTCGGTCACTTCATCTTCTTTTTAGTCTTTTGAACGTTACGGATCTTTGTTCCTCTCTTTCAGAAAGTTTCTCGACTCAGACTAATTAACACAATTTGATACGAATACTTAGTTACTTCTACTCGTGACCCTTGACAAGAGATCTAAATCGTTACGTCCCAGGACCATTGGAAGTGTTTTCGTCAAAACTCCAACTTTCGCATTAACCTTATCTAAGTTCTTTCTTACCTTTCTCGTCTAAATCACTGTTGTACTTGTTGAGAACTTCATCAATAAGTAATTTCTCTTTACCCCGACATTGTTCCCCTCTTCACTCAGTTGTCTCTAAAAGTATCACGGTCTTTATTATACAAATACTACTCTTACCAGACGATTTCAGCTCCTTCAACTACTACATCTTCTCTTTGTCCTTTAACTACTCGTTACAGGGACTCACCGACTCTCCTACCCTGGACCACATATTCACATTTAATACCGGAAACTAACCGCACTCCCGTCAAGCAGGTAATTTTACGTCCCTGCCCATCTCGTATACCTGTGTTCGAGTCCGTACGCACATATACGTTACTCTCTTGACTTTAAGAGAAGACTAGTGAAGTGTTTCTCAGGTTGTACTGATTCACTGAAGGTGAAAGAAAAGAAAGACTAATGAAGTTAAACAAGACACTTTGTCCTCTTTTCCAATAGTCGACTCTCAAACATCCACGGATCCAAAGTGAGAGTCAAACCTATCCCTTGGTGACTTCATGAGACTCGACCCTTTATTACACTAGTCTGTACTCGATCACTTAGTATTGTTCATTTCCACCACTCTGACCACCTTGTTCGTTCTGGTTCCTACCACTTCAGATAACTAAGACCGTCACCCTTCTACTCCACCTCTCTGAATCCACTATTTTAATTGTCTGTACCAATCCAAAAGATTTCAGCGAAGGCGGAGGTGGAGGAATGGGAAGAAATGAAAAGACATATCGTGAATGACAATAGACTGTCGTGTGAGACAAGAAGAAACATCTAACCGACACAGGGAGAGATCTTACTCTATCTTTACACTAAGTACAATCCTGTCTCTGAAGCAGAATAAGTGACAAAACGGAAGACAAGACCGGTGATCTTTGTCACTGACCGTAATTAACCTTGGAATTGTTAATATTCACCTTACTTCCTAACCTACACTTCCTGTTCCATGTCCTTTCCCAAATCCTATTCAAGTCTCAAGACCAGACCCAGTGACCCTTTTACCACCACCCCTTTATGAACCTGTTTAAGACTTTCAGGTAATCTGGAACTTTAATCCTAAACCTCGTTGGTTTCGAGACGTCGAAACTACATATGTCGGTCGAAGAGAAAACCGGTGAGGTATAAGAGGGTCTCTTGGAAATCAAGAGGACGAACGGACAATGATGTCATGATGAATCTAATATTATGACTCATCGTGAGGTCATGAGAACGGACCTTTTAGGGTACCTGTCTCCTCGGACCATCCGACGTCAGGTATCCCAGTGATTCTCAGTCTGTGCTGACTCATTGAAGTGAAAGAGAAAAGTGAAAGTACGTAACCTCCTCCTTTACCGTTGGGTGAGGTCATAAGAACGGACTTCTTAGGGTCCCTGCCCCCTCGGGTCACCCGACGGTAGATACCCCAGTGTGTCTCAGCCTTTACTGACTTCGTTGAATCGTCGTCGTCGTCGTCGTCGTCGTAGATCACTATTACCGATTCTTCCTACGATACAGGATTCGTAATAATATTAATATACGTAATTAAGTTAATTGGGAATTTTTTACTCTATCCATATTAAAACAATTTTATAAAAAACTATAAAATGAACTTTAAGGTTTAAACCTTTACAGACAAACAGGATATATTCCTTAACCTGTTGAATAAATAATTTTTTAAAACCAACGAGGAACGTCGTACTCCCTAGAATCAAGGGGTTGGGTCCCTGACTTGGGTGTTGGGGACATAACTCTCGTACTTTTGAGTTGGTGACCTCGGGACCACTATCCATATTATAAAATAAAAGAATGAAACGTTACTCTTGTATCTCCGGGTCTTCAACTTACCATCTCTGTACCAAATTCGGATCCGTCAAACCAAGATCTTAGGTACGAGAATTTTTAGAGTTACGATAATAATTGAGAAATCTAACGACGACTTACTGAGGGTTAGAGATTTCGTCTAAATAATAGAAAACAATTGTTTAATGGGGGGTTTTCACCGGATTTTATTATTTGTGAACAATAGAGTAAGTCAAAGATGTCTAGTCCTGTCACCGAACCGACCCACTGGGACGGAGTCCCGGAGAGTACTTCACCGTCAGTCCTACCATAGTCCCCGATGTCAGTAGGCTTGCGAACTGACCCCGACCTCGTGACGGAAGATTCCGCCGAGTAAGGGTGCGCCGGTCCACCGTGAACAACAACCGTCCACCCGACGGCAAGGAGCGGTACACCTCGAGAGGTCTGTTGACGGACACACAGGAGTTTCGCACCGTTGAGAGAAAGGGTTCAACTCACTAGGTTCATCTTTGTTTCAGTGTCATAGAAAAATTATGGGTCGGAACTTCTAAGTGTGATGGTAAAGACGATATAGGACGACCAATATACCTAGTGGTACCCTTCCTTGACGTATCCCGCACTTATAACCTCCATTCTTGACAAACTCCGATAGATCCTCCGACCGCTGACGTCGTATACGACAAGGTTCTGGTCTCGGATAGACTTAAAGGTGTCCATGTCTTAGGTGTACAAGTTGAGAAATAGAAAAAAAGTTTGAATAAAGAAGAAGACGTAAGTGATTTAATGAAGGTCAGGGGTTAGATCCTTAGACATTTTGTAGGATTGGAGATTGAAGAGAGAGAATGAGAGAGGAGTCAGTTAAAGTTTAGTGAACGATTCAAAACAGTACAGATAATAAACATACAGAACATTAAACTCACTGTAATACTTTAAGTATATACGACACTTGACTTTACGTAGGAGAGGGTTTAAGTGGACAAGTCCGTGATTAGAGGAGTTACACTAACATAAACCTCTATCCTCGACGTTCCTTATTAAGCCCAATTTACTCCAAGAATCCTATCTCCGGAATAGGTTATTTTAATCATTTGAATATTCTCCGTGGTCTCTCAAACGAGAAAGATAGTCCACTCCTGTGCCGTTTTTATGTCGATCGACACTCGACCTTTGTCACGAGAGTAGTCTTTGGTTTGTCCAACCTGGAACTCGAGTTTAAAGACCGGAGGTCTTGACACTCTTTTATTAAGACAACAGATGTGGCGGATAAAGTACCGTAAAACAATACCGTCGGACTCGTCTGAGTATGTTATACTTTTGTTTTTTAGAACCAAACACTAAAATGACACTATAAAAATAAGGACCCATATTCGTTGAGATCAATATGGAGGAAGATCCAGGTAAGACACTGTGAGAGAGACTTGAAGGATCATCCTTCCTGAGAAGAGACTTAAGTACACCAAGAAACAATCATAAAGAGAACACCGTATGGATCAATATTATAAAAAAACATACATTCACTCAATAGAGATTCAGTACTACATAAATTCCCCTTCCTTATAAAAAAATAAATAGGAACTATGACGACAACTTTACTTCTTCGGTGGTTTTGTTTTTCGACTTATAAAGACCGAACGATTCGTTCTCTCTAGACACGTCACAGAGAGATTTGTTTCATCTTTCGATCTTTATTTAAAAAAAAACCAAATAACTTCAAACTAACCGTTTAATTTTTGACATATATGAATTCCACATATAGACTTCAAAACTATATGTATATGTAACACTTTAGTAGGTGTTAGTTCATTAATTGTATTGGTAGTAGAGTGTATCAATGGTAAAGTTTTAAAAAATCTCTATGAGAATATATTCCAAAACCCTTTGTCCTTGAGGGTCCTAACCGTCTCAAAGTCTTCACCTCATATACCCCTAACCGACTGGAAATCGATACTTTCATACCAAGTATCCCCCTCGGATATGGACCGACGACCGAAAGTCTTCATACCTAAACTACAACGGTAACCAATTAGTCGTATTTAAGTTTTGACTAGACCGTCCAAAGGGGTCACCGAGTCACCATTTCTAAGACGGACGGTTACTTCTTCTGTGTCCAAACTAAGGACTAGGCCCTTCTAGAGTGTCCGACACCTCGTTGATTCGGGTACACGGTGTTGATAACTCGGACACGGGATCTCGGGCCCTCGGTGTTTATGACTCGGGGGCACGTCGTTGATGACTTCGGGTACTTGGGACCTCGGATGCGAGACGTTGTTTTCTTCGGTGGTGTTACTCTTCGGGGGGGTGGTGTTGATGGTGTCGATCTCTTTTCAGGGGGGTCGTTCCTTCTGGGTCGTACCGGTTTTTATTTATTTACTTACTTATTTATTTTGAATATATTTTTTTGACTAGACCGTTAAGGAACATGATATAGACTTCTTAGTGACCCGGAAAGGAACTTCAGGAAATAAGGGTCATGGATTAAACCACAAAATAAGTCAATCATAATCAACTCACTTATTTAATTACTTTAATAAAAAAAGAGGGTAAGTAAAAAAAAGAGAGAACCGACGTAGGACGACGAACACTCTAGAATTAAAGGGTTGGTCCCTTACTTAGACTCGGGAGGTGTCACTTTCGCACCTCAGGATTGTTGATATGGTGGTCTTTTAAGAAAGAGGGTGAGTTTAAAATTCAGGTGTTCTTTATCATACGAGGTTTTCAGGTATTTTTGTTATGGAATTTTTCTCTTTCTGTTTTCGAAATTTGAATACACTAAAAGGTTTTTATTTCATTCTTTTGATACTAAGTAAATGAGTGATCTAATACCACACGGGAAACAAGGAATAGTTCTGGTATAATGTTATACCTTTGTAAAAAATATATTATCATTCACTTTCTTTTACTATGTTTTTATATATTCTTTCGTTTTTGGTATGTTTATTTTTTAATTCATTTTTGTGGTCTTATGACTAGTACCAAATCTGTCCACTTCAATAATTAATAATAAAAAAGAAAAAAAATAAGAGATTCACAGTTATAATAATTATACAGTCATAATGATTGATATTAATAAAAATTCGTAAAAGTCCAATATGAGTGAGAAAAGAGGAAATAGATAACGTGAATTTAGATTTTGTCCTCCTTTCCTGAAGTGTGAAGATGATTGTTTCAACTAAAGTAGTGACGGTACGTCCTATCGAGGGGTTCAGAGACTATGTCCTTGTCTCTTTCGTCTACATCTGTCTTTTTTTTTTTTCTTTCCTTTTGAAACGGTCCGTATTTAAGTCGAAGGGACCTACCTACACTCTCAACCAGACACTTCTTCCGGCTCACGGCTTATTATAAACGCAAACTTGACACCACAACCTCTTCTGAGAACTCTCAGGGAACCTGACGTTCCTCTAGGTTGGTCAGGTAAGACTTCCTCTAGTCGGGACCCTAAAGAAACCTTCCTTACTACGATTTCGACTTTGAGGTCATGAAACCGGTGGAGTACTCTTCTCAACTGAGTAACCTTTTCTGAGACTACGACCCTCCCTAACCCCCGTCCTCCTCTTCCCCTGTTGTCTTCTACTCTACCGACCTACCGTAGTGCCTGAGCTACCTGCACTCAGACTCACTTGAGGCCCTGAACCACTACCTGTCCCTCCGGACCGCACAACGCTAAGTACCCCAGCGTTTCTCAGCCTGTGCTGACTCGCTGACTGACTTGACTTGACTTGACTCATATGATCCCTTCTGTTTTTTATTAGTAAAGAACGAGAAAAAGGTTCCTGGGCGGTTGTCCCCGGTGTAAACGTGGTTTTCCGCCGGGTCCAGAAACTCTTCATGGTGTGCGCGGACCCGTCACTGAAGGTGTGGTTGTTCACCCACACGCACCTCTGGCGACAATAAGGGTCGTTCTTCGAGGCGTTGTTCTACCGTCCGATGTAGTGTGTAGACGACTTCGCCTAAGTCTCTCCGGGCCACTCTCCTTAGAGGTAGTTCGACGTCCTCTTCCTCTCTGTCTCTGTTAGTGCACGGACTGTAGAGTCGGGACCTCGTCCTTTAGTAACTTCATCTAGGACTGTGCTTCCTTTACGACTTCGAGAACCTGAACCCACCAGACAGGTTGGACGTCCAGTGAGTCGGATGTCAGGCCTACTTAAAGTTTTGTGACGTACCTCGGCAAACTCAGAAAAGACGACACGACACTATAAACGTTATTTGGAACTTGTTGTTGTTGTTTATTAGTAAAGGACAATCAGGAGTTGAATTTAAGTATAGTTAAGTTTTGGACTATAAACAGAGTGACAGGGAGGACAAGTGGAGTCACCGTGAGTCTGGACTTGACTACGTCCGGACCGTATTTAATTCTTCCTTTTCCGATGAGTGAGGTCATAAGACCGGACCTCTTAAGGTACCTGACATATCAGACCCCCCAAGGTTTCTCAGCCTGTGTTGACTCACTGAAAGTGAAGTGAAGGTGAGTGAGAGAGTATGAGAGGTCTTAACCTTTCTGAATTAGTTTGGTTGATGAGTTAGCGTGTTAGTGTCGACTCGCTGGTATAATAGTAAACTCAAAGAGCAGATGAGAGGGGAGAAGAGGTGTCGAACCTAGGATACAGGACTTGTTCGGGACCTTCGAGAGAAAGAAAGGGTTGGTGTACCACAGGTTGTGAACTCATACTGATCTCCAGTCTTCCTGTGGAGCTGAAAATCGATATTAATATCGGTGACAGACACCACGATTAGGCTTCATTCATGTGTTTTAAAATAAATTGTCTCTTTTTTTTATGATGAATTTTTACGGTAAATCATCCGTTTTATATAAAATTTTTACTTCTGGTATTCTCTCCGTAATCCTTCACCTAGGAAAACCACTTAAACTTAAATCTTATATGATTATAAATCATATAAATAAATCATTCTTAAATCTTATATGATTATAAGTTGTTTTTTACGATCTGTGGAGTTCAGGAAAACCTTTGTTCCTTTTACTTGTTTGTGTCCTCTACGACCGTAGGTTTTTACTAGTGGATTCTACCTGTGATTTTCCCTTGGTTTTACAGTTTCAAACTAACGTAAGAAAAAGACTGTGTAACAGAATAAAATAAGTTTATCATCAGACGAGTGTGTACCGGGTTCTTGTGAACTTATTATTTCGTTTATATTAGTGTACAATTTTTAATCAGAAGTTTGTAATATCGGTTACTACGGTATCACCGGATACTAGAGCGGTTGCATTTTGGTGTAGGTGTGGAGTCACCGGTGGTCTGGTAAGTCATCTCGAAGGAATTGACACTCGACAAACTTCAATGGTCAAAACCGTGACATCTATTACAAAAAGTTCGAGACTTAACGATATCCCTAGAGTCGTCCCCAACCTCCTTGGTCGAATTGGAACCGTATCATGGTTTTACATCGGTTAGCTCCGAAGCTCATTCAGTGTCGTCGAAACTGGTCGTGGTCCCCGGAAGAGGTGCTCAAATGTTTAACCCGGTACCAAGATCCTACCTCTCGGGCAGCGGGGTCGACCGGTCGACTTAGAGTGAGTAGACAACTAACGTAAAATAAAACTTTTTATATTAATTTAATATTTCTTTCATATAAAATAGAAGTAAATATTAAGGTTTTTTAGTTCTTAAATGACAAAATAACCGTAATGAAAGACTATAGGAAGTAGTAACACAAACTGAAAATGTCTGACTAGTAAAAATTTTCTTACACGTGCCCGAAGTGATAAAAGGGGATTTCTAGAGATAATTTATAAAACGATTAATTAAGAAAAAATTTCGTGAATGGAACAGTTGTAGGAACAACTAAAACAAGAAACCGAAAATCTATGATTTAGAACAAACAGTTTCCGAAACGGTAGAGGTCGTAATGAAAGTAATTGAAATACATGGGGACATACAAACTGTTCTAAACGTCAAAGTGAATCTTAAGTTAAAAGTTACTGTTTCTGACCAACTGTCCGTGCCTACATCTGGGTCTCTCACAGACTCCTCTTCTCAAGTGATCTAATATTAAAGTTCGATACAAAATTTACGTTCCTAAACTATAACTGACGAGACTACTGGACCTGGGAGGATCTCGGTCTTCCTTTGTAGGTCGTAAATCAGTTTGAGAGTATTGACATCCTAGTGACGGCTACCACTGACGTCGGTACTTTAATTTTCTACGAAACGAGGAACCTTCTTTTCGATACTGTTTGGATCTATCGTATAATTTTTCGTCTCTGTAATAAAACGGTTATTTCTAGATATATCAGTTTCGATACCAAAAGGTCATCAGTACATACCCACAATCTCAGTCTGGCATTTCTTTCGGTTTCTTAACTACGAAAACTTGACACCACAACCTCTTCTGAGAACTCTCAGGGAACCTGACATTCCTCTAGGTTGGTCAGGTAGGATTTCCTCTAGTCAGGACTTACAAGTAACCTTCCTGACTACGACTTCGACTTTGAGGTTATGAAACCGGTGGGTTACCCTTCTTGAATGACCTTTTATGGGACTATGACCCTTTCTAACTTCCGTTCTCCTCTTCCCCTGCTGTCTCCTACTCTACCAACCTACCGTAGTGACTGAGTTACCTGTACTCAAACTCGTTCAAGACCCTCTACCACTTCCTGTTCTCCTCGGACCGTACGACGTCAGGTACCTCAGTGTTTCTCAGCCAGTACTGACTCACTGACTTGTTGTTGTTGTCTCTTGCCTTCTTTATTAGAATCTAATGTCTTGTTTAACCCTCGGCGAGTTCCGACTTACGGTCTAGACGTGACACAGGGTATATTAGTTGATCTTTTTAATTTTTTATTTTTTCCTCAACTACAACTGTTCTGAGTGAGAGAGTGTTGAGGGGGAGAACCCCCTAGAGAGTCTTCTTCGGTTTGTTGAGGAGGGGTTTGGGTGATTCAGTGGGATGGGTACGTTCCGATGCCGACCCACTTGTCGTGGACTTCAACCGTATCTCTTTAGACTGTAATTTAGTGTCATGTCACCCAAATTTGTTCCTACCGTCGTACCACTAATCGATTAGGACATTTGACGACAAAGTTTTCGTTACTAGTCCCCGCTTAGTAACTTTATTTTTGTATTGGTTGAGTGTATAGTGGATTACCCTTTGTTTCCCTCGCCTTATTGGGGAGATTGAACAAGTCCCGAAGATTAGGGGGTTCTGTCGGACGTTCGGACTCGGACTTCGAAGGTGGGACGGGTTGTGGTGGAATAAACCGAAACAGAAGTCTTACAGAAATCCCTCCCCAACTAGAATACGTTCTAACTATCGTGAAAAGTGACGAAGGAACGAAGAACTAGGGTCATCGGTTCATACACCTCCACTCCCTCTTTCGTTCAAATGGTCTTCCGTCAACTCATTACTTTTAAATTTTTAAATTAAAAAAGAGGTTAGTTTATTATTTTAAACGGAACTTTGGTTCGGAGTAAGTATCTCCCTTATAATTTCGGGTTGAGTTAGGGTGACCATCTCTTTCTTGTTTAGGAAGATCAATCAACAGAGACTCTTGAGTCCTAATGGACTGGACTTTTTAAAGCTTATCAAAAAATTCTGACGTCTTCTTAAGAAGTAAACTGGGAGTTTACAACGACAATTACTACTCCTTGCACATTCAATTTAACATGGACAGTAGATACACTAGAAATGAGCCTCCTTCAAAAGATTTTAGGTTCCGTCTAGTACATTGAGGGAACGAATTTTATGAAGTTACCAAAGGGAAAGGAAGTTCTCTTGAGATCGATGATTTTAAAAATTTAAACCCCCAAGAAAGTACCAGACCGGGACGTTAAAAGAAGTGGAAACTTCAACTGAAGGGAGACAGGAACCAAAGTAGGACAGTTGATAGGCAAGTCAAGTCAAGTCAAGTCAGCGAGTCAACACAGGCTGAGAAACGTTGGGGTACTTAACGTCGTGCGGTCCGGAGGGACAGGTAGTGGTTGAGGGCCTCAAGTGAGTCTGAGTGCAGGTAGCTCAGTCACTACGGTAGGTCGGTAGAGTAGGAGACAGCAGGGGAAGAGGAGGACGAGGGTTAGGGAGGGTTAGTCTCAGAAAAGGTCACTCAGTTGAAAAACGTACTCCACCGGTTTCATGACCACAAAGTCGAAATCGTAGTAAGGAAGGTTTCTTTAGGGTCCCAACTAGAGGAAGTCTTACCTGACCAACCTAGAGGAACGTCAGGTTCCCTGAGAGTTCTCAGAAGAGGTTGTGGTGTCAAATTTTCGTAGTTAAGAAGTCGCGAGTCGGAAGAAGTGTCAGGTTGAGAGTGTTGGTATGTGCTGGTGTCCTTTTTGGTATCGGAACTGACCTGCCTGGAATCAACCGTTTCATTACAGAGACGAAAACTTATATGATAGATCCAACCAGTATTGAAAAGAAGGTTCCTCATTCACAGAAAATTAAAGCACTGACGTTAGTGGTAGACGTCACTAAAACCTCGGGGGGTTTTATTTCAGACTGTGACAAAGATGACAAAGGGGTAGATAAAGGGTACTTCACTACCCTGGCCTACGGTATTAGAATCAAAAGACTTACAACTCGAAATTTGGTTGAAAAAGTGAGAGGTGAAAGTGAAAGTAGTTCTCCGAAAAATAAAGGAGAAGTGAAAGACGGTATTCCCACCACAGTAGACGTATAGACTCCAATAACTATAAAGAGGACCGTTAGATCTAAGGTCGAACACAAAGAAGGTCAGGTCGCAAAGAGTACTACATGAAACGTATATTCAATTTATTCGTCCCACTGTTATATGTCGGAACTACAGGAAGAAAAGGATAAACTTCGGTCAGACAACAAGGTACAGGTCCAGATTGACAACGAAGGACTGGACGTATGTCTAAAGAGTTCTCCGTCCAGTGATATTCCCCCGTAAATGGTTCTCGTAACTGACTTGTTGTTTCCGTAGACGGTAGACGGACCTGTCTCTAACTTGGGGTACGACGATATCGATAACTGGATGTTGTTGGGGACTCCCTCAAGACCCACCTCACTCTGTGAGACACAAGGTACCTTAGACCACCTTGTCCAGAAATCTAATAGTAATAGTGTAAACGAGTCAGCACAGGCACAGGCTGAGAAACGCTGGGGCACCTGACATTGGATGGTCCGAGGAGGCAGGTACCCTAAGAGGTCCGTTCTTATGACCTCACCCAACGGTAAAGGAAGAGGTCCCCTAGAAGGGATGGGTCCCTGACTTGGGGCCCAGAGGGCGGAACGTCCGTTTACGAAATTGGAGACTCGGTGGTCCAGAAATCTATCAACCTACAAAAATCCTTGTCCAAAATACTATAGTTAGGAACGTAGAGGAATATAGATCTCTTCGTGATTTAGGGAAGTACCACTGTAATCTAGGAGTACTGATTGTTTTTTGGAAAACACTTTTCTCACGAAGTACCATAACTTGAGGGGAAAGTGGTTTTGGAATATAAATCTGAAAGGGGGTGACGGCGAAACTTTGTCAGAGAGTCTCGATGGACTCTACGACGGAGGCCCCGACGTTAGGAGTAAAACAGGGTTCATTTTGAATTGAGCGTTGAGAGTTCAGCATGTAGAAAAAAATTCAACTGTCTCATACCGCTGGTACTTCCCTGGGTCTCACCTGAAGGAAGGAAGTTGACATGAGGGAAGGAAGCTGACCTGAGGGAAGGAAGCTAACCTGACGTGCTCCTTGGTCTCGAAACCATGGTCGTCACCGAGGAACGTGGGTAGCTGGAGGAGGTCCTCACGTCTGTTTAAACCCATTCAGATAGGACCAAGAACTTAGAGGACATAACCAACTCTAAGACCCAAAATGAACTGTCACCTCGTCCAATAAACGGGGGAGGGTCCTCCTTACTATGACCCCACGCCCCCCGGTCCACTTTGTAGGTCCCGTATGGGTGAGTACCAGATCTGTGACTCATCCCGAACCAACTTTCTATGACTCTTTAAGGGTGGGTTAGTTTTCTATGACGTACCGTCCCGACCGACTTTCTACGGTGCTCTTAACGGGTGGGTTACCTTTCCTTGACCCATCCCCCCAAGTTAACCCTTTTTTTTCAGTTCCTTATGGACCCCGAACCGACTTTCTACGACTCCAGTGAGACAACCTCCCCTGACTTACCAGAACCGATTCCCCAATTCTCTGACTAGACTGGGAAAAGGAGTTAAACTGACGATAATATCTTAAACAGTCCTATTTTCACTCCTTTTATATACTCTCGAAAAGAGACTTCCTTTCCCTATTCTGAGGAGGGTCGGTCAAAACCAAAAGAGTCTACTGACTCTTTAAATCCCCTCACAACCTCCGGATCAGGAGTATGGCACGTCACCAGGGTATCCCTTTGGGTAAGTAATTAATTTTATGAACGAGCAGGCTCCCAGCGTATATTCTGACTGGCAAGTCGGTGGACTCGTCGGTACCACCAGAATCTAACGATCTTCGTCTTAGGCTCCGTGTATTCTACTCGACTTTACTGAGACCCCACTGAGGACCTCCTCAATTCGAGTGTTCGTCGTGTACCCGGGTGATGTGTTCAAGTGACCACTAAAAATAGGGACTGTTTAATCCGAATTTTACCCTTTGTCTTAGAGAGTTTTTGTCTTTGTTTCCCCACAGTCTTTCGGTCGGAGACTGATTATGAGGTCGGTCTAAGTACATGTTATACATACCTCGAGTATTGAACTTTCATGGATCAATTAACCTCTTTAATATGATTTTCTCTAGTGTTGGATTTTACCGGTTTAACCTGATGAAAACTATAAGGTTTTAACTATAAAAACGACTGTGTTAATCTTTTCCGGTACGAATGAAACTGACCGTAGATCTTCGAAGATTTTGTCCTTTACTATCTCATTGAAGAAACGACCTTTGGTCCTTCTTTAACGAGCTTTGATATAGTCTTGATTTTTTCCGACGATCGTGACTGAAACGTCCAGTGTCCAGATCACCTTGACCCTTCAGTGAAAACCGTAAATACGGTAAACCGAAAGACCCGTAGTGAAATGGTAGAAAACCCCCGTGAGAACAATGAACCAAAAACTAAAGACCCGTAGAGAAACGGAAAACAAAGTAAACCTCACACTGAGGACCGACCACTTCAAGACCAAGCGAAACCAAAACAACCAAACCAAACTCATGTATCTGTAGACCATGTTTGACGAACTAAATTATACCCTTAACGAGTGAGATTCTAAGGTGAGGTGTACCCTTGGGGAACCCCTCCTTTTTAAAAAACCCCCCGACCGGTTAGATATCGATGCTAGGTTACTGTTCTTTTTGTCGGAATTTTATAATCTAGAAATAACTGTGTACTGTCCTTTTACCCGACTTCAAGGGAATACAGGTCCTTAAGGAGGACATTAGTTGTCGGACCCCGACTAGTTTGGTTCTGAGAATGAAGGGGTCTCCCTGTTAGGGACGACCCTGGTTAGACGGGAACGATAGTCCCGGTTCAACTCGCGATTGACCAAATTTAAAACCGATATTTTGATACCAGTGTCTTTTTATGTTAAAAACTGTTACACCAGTGTTAGTAGGAATCTGAGGTCTCCTTCGAACTTATTTTTTAATAGAGAAATTCTTAAGAACGGGACTCCTTTATTGAGGAGGATATGGAAATCCGGTCTCGAGAGACCCAGTGAATAGATCTGGTAGAGATTGAGGACTTTGGTTTTCCTTTTTTCCTCCACACCCGCCCCCTTGTTTAGGAAAATTTTAGAATAAGGTCACTAAAAAACTAGGTACTGATTCAAACCTTTTGTTTCGATATCCTAGAGAACCCAGATAAACTTATATACATACAGAGTCACACACAAAAACAAAAAAACCTATTATAACGACTAACGACTCTAGTCGAACATTTACTCGAGATTAGATTAACCGGAATTTTTTTTCATGTGTGAATGTTTAGTTTATTAACATTTATGTTCTCTTTAATTGGATTTACTTAAAGTCCAAGTGTACTTGACCCTTTATAAGTCAAAATTTATGGACTATAATTAGAAACAAACAACTAGATTGATTACATCTGTACAGATTCTCATTAATTCGTCTTATAAAAGTAATATAGATCAAAATTATACAATTTAATATAATATAGAAAATGTTCAAACAGTCGTTCCTTTAGTGGAGTTCACTTCTTTAAAGATTTTTATATTTACTCTATACTCGGAAATCTATCTGAGATAATTTTTATTTATACGAAAATTTCTTATACACAGATTTTATCGGAGAGGTCTAACCCCATTCAACCTGACACTTCTTCCGACTCGCGGTTTCTTAACTACGAAAACTTGACACCACAACCTCTTCTGAGAACTCTCAGGGAACCTGACGTTCCTCTAGGTTGGTCAGGTAAGACTTCCTCTAGTTGGGACCCTAAAGAAACATTCCTTACTACGATTTCGACTTTGAGGTCAGGAAACCGGTGAAGTACGTTTCTCAACCGACCCTCCCCAACCCCCGTCCTCCTCTTCCCCTGCTGTCTCCTACTCTACCGACCTACCGTAGTGCCTGAGCTACCTGCACTCAGACTCACTTGAGGTCCTCAACCACTACCTGTCCCTCCGGACCGCACGACACTAAGTACCCCAGCGTTTCTCAGTCTGTGCTGACTCGTTGACTTGACTTGACTTGACTTGAAAATTCCCAACACGATTTGATTCACAACCTTCAGATAGCTTATCGATTTAGTAAAGGTTTATTTTATTCTAAAACTTTGTAAATGATGATTTGTGATTAAAGGAGGATGTCTCTTTGAGTTCTCTAAACCCTAATTTTTACAATCCATCAATCTTATCTTTTGTCCTCAGGTTTTACCGCCACCGATTTTCTGTTCCTTCCCTTTTCGGCCGCTTTTATCTTGTTTCCTTCCAGTTTCCTTCCAGGTTCCTGGACTCACTCCTGGAGTCCATCTTGTTTGTCGTGAGAACCGATCGGGTCAAATGTGTCCCGTCCGGGTCCCCCTCCTTTTTTTGTATATTTTTCTCCTCGGTTTCGCGCGAGACAGAAAGAGAGAAGGCGCGCGACCACGAGGGGGGGTGAGACAAGAGAAGGGCAGAAACCCAGCCGTACGGAAGTGCGAAGCTGCTGCATAAGAGAACGACAAAAGATTTATTTTATCTCGACATTGTGACTAAACAGATCCTCGATATTTGTGTCAGACAGGTTCTGGTTTCCCGAAATTACAGGTAGTGAGGTTTAGAAACAACACAGTTCTGTCTTGGTTCCTCGTATGTGAACGGACTGTTTTTATATACTACAAACCACGGTAGGATTTTACAAGAGAAATTCTTTCGTTCCAAAATCGTTAATAGTGACCATAAATACGAGTGGTTAGATATTTTACGATTATATTTTCAGTCAAGAGACAACGAATTCCCTTCATCCTTCACACAAAAGGCATTTCTTCCATACTCCTTACCTTAACATAAAACACTTTCCTTTTCCTTCATTCGGATTTTTCACTGAAAAATCCTACCTTCTTGTGTCATTACCCATGTCTTTCACTTTCAAAAACTTTTCACTTGGTACTCCTTTCTGAAAACATGTACCAATCTTAATTCAAATTTTATTTTAATTAATTCAAATGGAAAATTTATTTCATTGGACCACGTTTTTGAACTTAAATCGAAAAGAGAGACAATTCCCTGTTGAAAAGAAGTCTACAACTTGGCTGAAACTATTATCTAAATTCAAAGAAATAGAGAATTTACTAGACAAGACTTTAGGAAATAACAATGAAACCGATTGACTTGTCGATAACAAAGTGTTGCTGGATATCAGGATAGACTGACTCACAGGATTTGGAAAAACTATAAACAACTGTTTGGAAGGATTTAGTAAGATTACTTCTTCTAAACATCGATTAAAACCCTACAAAGTCTCCCGAGGGTTTCTCTCTCTATGTGATTAATCCAAGTAAAACATATGTCTTAATGTACCCTTCATAACAGTTATTATTCATTATTCAGAACCCAATCAATATAACATACCATTTACAATGATTATATCTATAGGATCTTTGATATACCTCAAGGATTTTAAGACTGTACAAACCCATTTTGCAATAGTCCGTGTTACGATCAATGATAGAGTTTTATAACAGTATCCAGATTGGTTCAAAGTGTTTTTACGAAGGAGAAGTTCTTCTAAATACTTTTCCTAAAAACTTATTTATGGTTAAAGACTTGACCCATTCCTAAGATTACCGTTTGGACTACTGAAGTGTTTCCAATTGTTTTCCTGACTTACTTGACCACTTATACGAATATTGAAGATACCAAAGATAGACTTTTGAATGACTAAACTTAGACAAAAGATCCACATTCTTTTTTTTTGGAAAGGGGAGTTTGATTAATACTCATTAAACCATTTTAATATAAAATATTTGTTTAACTTTGTAAATAGAAAAAGGAGATAGACTTGGGAGGTCTCTATCCTTCGAGAATCAAAGGTCATTGAAATAGTCTATTCAATCCTTCCAATAGAGTTATTACCATGTCTTTGGAGTTCCTTAAAACCTCTGGAACTCTTCCCTCCTTAAGTGAATCTAGACAATCCGTTTTAGACACTATTCGGAAACCGTACTGAAAGGATCGGGACTTTCCAAAATAAAATTTTCAAGTCAGACTCTAAGATATTTTCAGAGTCGTTTCATTTTTTCAAATACTAGTTAATACCAATATATTTAGTAGTTAGGTTCAAATAACTCTGGTCTGGATACAATGTTTGTACAGAATTAAACCAATATAAACCATTTTTACTGTCACTAAAATCCCTCTTTTTCTACAAAGTTACTTACAATTTAGGGTCAAACAATTACCTCCAGACATAGATGATTCTGAGTAAAAGACATATCAAGAACCGACAATCTCATATAATTACATTTGAAATTAATAATTTCCTGTGACATCCCGACAAAGACTTCGAACAGAGTCATTAGACAGAAACCTACTTCTAGTCTACGGAGTGTGCACTGGACGTTGGTTCTGACCTTCTTCTGTATTAAATTCCTTGAGAGAGGTTGGACTTACCTTCCTGGAAAGACAGTCCAAGAGAATTGATCGAGTACGGGTCACTTTAACTTCCCTTTAACTGAGCCCACTTTAGGATGAATGTTTCCGGGGATTCGACCTGACCGGATATCTCTCCGGAAGACTGCAGTTCGAGTGGCAGTTTGTTACGAGTTTGTCTCCTTTAATGTGATGTAATCCTGCTCTTCTACGGTAATCTTCATCTGTCGAACGGTTCTACGACTAGACTGAACATAATGGTAAATATTGTAAAAGAACTAAGGAACCAGGATACGGATAGTTAGTTTACAAAAGATAGTACCTGTACTAAGATACGACCAAATTTTGAGTTAGGTTAACAACGTAACACCGGTTAATGGACATAGATCATGAAGACCCAATGAAACCACCTAAAGACAAGAGATCCCGAGACTAAACTATTGGGGGGTCCTTTAAGTAAGTTTCTTCCGTTACCATGGGGTGAGGTAATGAGAACGGACCTTTTAGGGTACCTACCTCCTCGGACCACCCGATGTTAGGTACCCCAGCGATTCTCATCCTGTGCTGACTCGCTGAAGTGAAACTGAAAAGTGAAAGTACGTAACCTCTTCTCTTACCGTTGGGTGAGGTCACAAGAAAGGACCTCTTAGGGTCCCTACCCCCTCGGACCACCCGACGGTAGATACCCCAGCGTGTCTCAGGCTGTACTGACTTCACTGAATCGTCGTCGTCGTCGTCCTTTAAATAAAATCTACTTATAAGTCAGGACAAGATAGATAAGTACTATAATGATCTACCCTAGGAGAATGGACCGGTTAATTATTATGGACGAACCTACGACCGGTATCTAAATTCAAAATGGAATCCCAGTAAGTTTGAGTTGACCTCACTTCTCGATTCAGAGTTATTTTTTTTTAATTTGAGAGTAGATAATTTTCCTTTTGAGGGTGTTGATACCCCATCTAGATGTACCAATTGTGGTCCGATGCCAGTAAATTCAAATTTTCGAGGAGATGCAACCCTTCCCAATTTAGTATGATTTTTACTAGTTGGACCTTTAATACTCTGTTCCGACCCACGAAATAATTGATACAGATAATAAAGAAAATCTTTCTCACTAACCATACCTTGAGTCACCTAAACACCGTAATTAAATACCGGAAGTGTAGATGTCCCTACCTATGCTTCCACATCGGACCCTAAGGGTACTTAAATTCCAGTATGTACAATTGTTTAATCTCCATTGGGGTTGGTCAGATGGTAACCATACTAGGGTCACCCAGTTCCTAGACACAAGATGACCATACTAGTACGTACACACACACACACGTCCACACACACACACACGTACGTACGGAAGTCACCCCAGTCTCTTATTTTATCCGGTATAGTTTCCAAATTGTTGAAAGTATTCGAAATTTACTATCATTGACCCGACAATCGGATGACTTAAGACTCTAGAGACACTACTCTTTCCGTCACGATGTGTTGACGTTCTGGGTACTGTAGAATGTCGTGGAGTCCTCTAAAGACACGATATTAAGTTTCACTTACGATATAAAAGTATGGACTATTTAGGAAATTACATTGTGTAAACTACTTGGTGTACTTTTTAGTCTAAAGACGAAATTCACTGGATAAGGGATCAGAATTACTATATAAATTTTTTTTTTAACCAAACCACACCCTCCGAGTACCGATTTTATAAATGAAAATTAAGGTTATTACAATAATTGATATGGTAAAAATAAAATGAACAAAGTGTTCTAATAAACAACATAATGGTTCACATACTGACCCGGAGGTTACTTTTACTACTGATCTGAACTTCGTCAACTAGTTTGCGTATCAAACTATATACTAGTTACTAACATTATCACATTGAGATCTATACCCTTCTACGTTGTTTTCCCTTATGAAAGGACCTGGTATTGATCTTCTGTCCTCAGGTCTCTAGAAACTGATAATTCTGGATCAGGTCATTATCGTGTAACTCACGGGATTGTTGTTTTTGGAAAGGGGTTGACCTTTGTTCGGAAGGGTCGTTACACCCTGTTTTACCAGCACTTCACGGGGGGTTTCATACCAGCCTAAATACTGGTACTCCCCCGGTGTAGTTAATGTTTAACCGTGAATGGTTCTCGTAACGGTTACTGACTTGTTGTTTCCGTAAACGGTAGACAGACATACCTCTGACTTGGAGTAAGACGATATCGACAACTGGAAGTTATTGGGGACTCCCGTAAGTCCCACCTCACTCCGTGAGAGGTCTATCAACCTACTAAAATCCTCAAAATTCTTCTCCACCGTTGTCAGTAGTTCTGTCATACCATGACCGTGTTTCTGTCTTTATATCTAGTTACCTTGTTTTATCTTTCGGGTCTCTATTTAGGTGTGTGTATACCTGTGGAATAGAAACTGTTTCCTCCGTTCTTATATGTTACCTCATTTCTGTTAGAGAAATTGTTCACCACGACCCTTTTGACCAGTTGGTGAACATTTTCTTACTTTGATCTAGTGAAAGATTGTGGTGTGTGTTTTTATTTGAGTTTTACCTAATTTCTAGATTTACATTCTGGTCTTTGATATTTTGAGGATCTCCTCTTATATCCGTTTTGTGAGAGACTGTATTTAGTCTCGTCCTAGGAGATACTAGGTGGAGGGTCTTATGACCTTTATTTTCGTTTTTATTTGTTTACCCTAGATTAATTTTAATTTTCGAAGACGTGTTGTTTCCTTTTATATTCGTTCCACTTTTCTGTCGGAAGACTTACCCTCTTTTATTATCGTTTACTTCGTTGACTGTTTGTTGATTAGAGTTTTTATATGTTCGTTGAATACGTCTAGATAAGGTCTTTTTATTTGCTGGGTTAGTTTTTTTCCCGGTTCCTTGATTTATCTGTAAAGAGGTTTCTTCTGTATACCTACCGATTGTTTGTGTACTTTTCTACGAGTTGTAGTGAGTAATAATCTCTTTACGTTTAGTTTTGGTGTTACTCCATGGTGAAGTGTGGTCAGTCTTACCGACGCTAGGTTTTTAGACGTTCGTTATTTACGACCTCTCCCACACCTCTTTTCCCTTGGGAGGATGTGACAACCACTCTTACGTTTGATCATGTCGGTGAAACCTCTTGTCACACCTCTAAGGAATTTTTTAACGTTTATCTTGATGGAATACAGGGTCGTTAGGGTGACGACCCGTATGTGTGACTCCTTTGGTCTTGACTTTCTCTGTGCACATGGGGTTACAAGTAGCGTCGTGACAAATATTATCGGTCCTGTACCTTTGTTGGATCTACAGGTAGTCGTCTACTTACCTATTCTTTCGACACCATGTATATGTGTTACCTCATAATGAGTCGGCAATTTTTCTTAAGTAAACTTAGTCAAGACTACTCTACCTACTTTGACCTCGGCTAATATGTCTCACTTCATTCGGTCTTTCTTTTTGTGGTTATGTCATATGATTACGTATATATACCTTAAATCTTTCTACCGTTACTGCTGGGACATAGATTCTGTCGTTTTTTCTGTGTCTACACATATTACCTGAAAACCTGAGTCTCCCTCTCCCTCTCCCACCCTACTAAACCCTCTCACCGTAACATTGTACATATGATAGTACATTCTTAGCTTAGTGGTCAGATACAGACTGCGTCCTGTGTCGTACGAACCCCGAGCACGTGCCACTACTGGGTCTCTCTACAATACCCCTCCCTCCACCCTCCCCCCAAGTACAAACCCTTGCATACATGTGGGCACCACCTAAGTACAGTTACATACCGTTTTGGTTATGTCATAACATTTCATTTTATTTCATTTTTATTTTTAAATTTTTTTATTAATTTTTTTCTTCTCCACCGTTCTTATGTGTCTTCTTAATATGTTTTTTCTAGAAGTACTTCGTTGACTGTTTCTTAGTTAGAGTTTTTTGTATGTTCGTCGAGGACGTCGAGTTAAGGTCTTTTTATTTGTTCGGTTATTTTGTCACCCGGTTTCTTGATTTGTCTGTAAAGAGGTTTCTTCTGTATCTCTACCGATTGTTTGTGTACTTTTCTACGAGTTGTAGTGAACAATAGTTTCTTTACGTTTAGTTTTGGTGTTACTCCATGGTAGAGTGTGGTCAGTCTCACCGACGATAGTTTTTCAGATGTTTGTTATTTACGACCTCTCCCACGCCCCTTTTCAGTTGGGAGAATGTGAGAACCACCCTTGTGTTTGATCATGTCGGTGATACCTCTTGTCACACCTCTAAGGAATTTTTTGTTTTATCTTGACGGTATGCTGGGTCGTTAGGGTGACGACCCGTATGTGTGGCTTCTTTGGTCTTAACTTTCTCTGTGCACATGGGGTTACAAGTAGTATCGTGACAAATGTTGTCGATCCTGTACCTTCGTTGGATCTACAGGAAGCCTTCTACTTACCTATTCTTTCGTCACCATGTATATGTGTTACCTTATAATGAGTCGATAATTTTTCTTACGTAAACTTAGTCAAGATTACTCCACCTACTTTGACCTCGGATAATATGTCTCACTTCATTCAGTCCTTCTTTTTGTGGTTATGTCATATAATTACGTGTATATACCTTAAATCTTTCTACCATTGTTACTAGGATATACGCTCTGTCGTTTTCTCTGTGTCTGTATTTCTTGTCTGAAAACCTGAGACCCTCTTCCTTTCCCACCCCACTAAACTCTCTTATCGTAACTTTGTACATATAATGGTATACACATTATCTAGTGGTCAGGTCCAAGTTACGTACTTTGTCCCGCAAGTCCCGACCATGTGACCCTACTGGGTCTCCCCACCCTACCCGTCCCTCCACCGCCTCCGCCCCAAGTCCTACCCCTTGTGTACATGTGGGTACCGACTAAGTACAGTTACATACCATTTTTGGTGATGTTATACCATTTCATTAATCGAAGGTTAATTTTATTTATTTAATTAAAATTTTTTTCTAGAAGTACTGGACCTATTAGTACTATCACACTAGTGAGTGGATCT
The DNA here is from genome assembly GCA_006410555.1 of Capra ibex. NCBI lineage: Eukaryota > Metazoa > Chordata > Mammalia > Artiodactyla > Bovidae > Capra > Capra ibex. The sequence goes on along the minus strand of SJYO01050114.1, from coordinate 333,249 downwards.
CGGTCTGTAGGACCTAACGCTTCAGTTCACCCGGAATCCTTCGTAGTGATGCTTGTTTCGATCACCTCCACCATCTTAAGGTCAACTCGATAAAGTTTAGGACTTGCTACTACGACACTTTCACGATGTGAGTTATACGGTCGTTTAAACCTTTTGAGTCGTCACCACTGTTCTGACCTTTTCAGTCAAAAGTAAAGTTAGGGTTTCTTTCCGTTACGGTTTCTTACGAGTTTGATGACGTGTTAACGTGAGTAGAGTATACGATCGTCAGTACGAGTTTTAAGAGGTTCGGTCCGAAGTCGTTATACACTTAGTACTTGAAGTTTCACAAGTTCGACCTAATCTTTTCCGTCTCCTTGGTCTCTAGTTTAACGGTTGTAGGCAACCTAGTAACTTTTTCGTTCTCTCAAGGTCTTTTTGTAGATAAAGACGAAAGAACTGATACGGTTTCGGAAACTGACACCTAGTGTTGTTTAACACCTTTTAAGAAGTTCACTACCCTTATGGTCTGGTGGACTGAACGGAAGGACTCTTTAGACATACGTCCAGTCCTTCGTTGTCAATCTGGACCTGTACCTTGTTGTCTGACCAAGGTTTAACCCTTTCCTCATGTAGTTCCGACATATAACAGTGGGAAGAATAAATTGAATATACGTCTCATGTAGTACTCTTTACGACCTGACCTACTCCGTGTTCGACCTTAGTTCTTACGACCCTCTTTATAGTTATTAGAGTCTATACGTCTACTGTGGTGGGAATACCGTCTTTCACTTCTCTTTGAGTTTTCGGAGAACTACTTTCACTTTCACCTCTCACTTTTTCAACCGAATTTTGAGTTATAAGTCTTTTGATTCTAGTACCGTAGGACAGGGTAGTGAAATACCATTTATCTACGCTTTTGTCACCTTTATCACTCTCTAAAATAAAAGAACCTGAGGTTTTAGTGACGTCTACCACTAACGTCGGTACTTTAATTTTCTGCGAATGAGGAACCTTCTTTTCCATACTTGTTGGATCTGTTCTATAATTTGTCATCTATGTAATGAAACGGTTGTTTCCAGACAGATCAGTTTCGATACCAGAAAGGTCATCAGTACATACCTAGACGACGACGACGACGATTCAGCGAAGTCAGCACAGGTTGACACACTGGGGTATCTGCCGTCGGGTGGTCCGTGGTGGTAGGGACCCTAAGAGGTCCGTTCTTGTGACCTCACCCAACGGTAAAGGAAGAGGTTACGTACTTTCACTTTTCACTTTCACTTCAGCGAGTCAGCACAGGGTGAGAAGTACTGGGGGTACCTGTCGTCGGATGGTCCGAGGAGACAGGTACCCTAAAAGGTCCGTTCTCATGACCTTACCCAATGGTAACGGAAGAGGCATACCTAGACTCGTCCTGATATTTCTTTTGACTCTCGGTTTCTTAGCTACGAAAACTTGACACCACAACCTCTTATAAGAACTCTCAGGAAACCTGGTGTCCCTCTAGGTTGGTCAGGTTGGATTTGTTTTAGTCAGGACTTATAAGTGACCCTCCTGACTACGACTTCAAATTTGAGGTTATGAAACCGGTGGACTATGTTTCTTAACTGAGTAAACTTTTCTGAGACTACGACCCTTTCTAACTTTCGTCCTCCTCTTCTCTTGCTATCGCCTACTCTACCAACCTACCAGAGTGACTGAGTTTCCTGTACTCAAACTGATTCGAGACCCTCAACCGCTACCTGTCCCTCCGGACCGTACGACGTCAGGTGGTCCAGCGTTTCTCACTCTGTGCTGACTCGCTGACTTCACTTGACTAAAATCCTTGTCTAAAATACTAGAGTCAGGAGTATAGGACGTAGAGGAGTATAGATCTCTTCGTGATTTAGCGAAGTACCACTGTAGTCTGGGAGTACTGATTGTTTTTTGGAAAACATTTTACTCACTAAGCACAATAACTTGAGGGGAAAGTGGTTTTGGAATATATAACTGAAAGGGGGTAACGGCGAAACCTCGTCAGAGAGTCTGGATAGACTCTAAGGAGGAGACCCCGACGTCAGGAGTAAAACGGGGTTTATTTTGAATTGAACGTTGAGAGTTCAACATGTAGAGAAAAATCAGTAGTTAGGGTAGAGAGAAGGTTCCTCTACGTCCTATACTTCTGACTCTAGTATTTGAGACAAGGATTTTAGTCAAGTGAAGTCAGCGAGTCAGCACAGAGTGAGAAACGCTGGGTTACCTGACATCGGAGAAAAGCGAGGAGTCGGGAAAGGCGAACCGGTCACGGAAGACTAAAAAAGCAGAGGTCGGTCTTCGGAGGGGACTGTCGAACTTTTGCCGAATCCGCGGAAAGAGCCCACGAGGGTCTGGCGGGTCGGTAGGACGGTAGTGGCGTAAGCGGTGTCGGGGAAGTGAACAGAAGAAGTGACCGGTTCAAAGACCTCCCAATAAAAGTAATGTGGGGTCACGGACTTTTGAACATCGGGAAGCCATCGAAAACTTACATCTTTCTTTTGAATTCTGACTTTTCATGGATGGTTACGATCCGTGTCTTCATTAAATCTGTCAAAAAAAGAATATTAGACCTCTTCCTTTACCGTTGGGTGAGGTCATGAGAACGGACCTCTTAGGGCCTCTGTCTCCTTGGATAGTCCGATGTACCCCAACGTTTCTCAACCCGTGCTGACTCGCTGAGGTGAAAGAAACGCTGGTCCCGACATGGAACGGCCCCAGGAGACAGGCACCCTAAAAAGCCCGTTCTTATGACCTCACCCACCGGTAAAGGAGGAGGTCACCCCCCCAGAAGGACTGGGTCCTTAGCTTGGGCGCAGAGGACTCGCTCCCCGTTTAGTCCATCCTTCCTCGTGTCTCAGGCAGCAGATCCCGATCCTGCGAACGAAGGCTTCGTCACACCGAGACGAGGGACTGACGGGTCCCGCAACCACCGCGATTGGGGTGGAGGCCCCGACTTGGGTGTAGGGCGCGGTCGTCCATAATCACGCGTCCGGGCCGGGCGGGGAGGACGGGGCCCGGGCAGGGACGGGCTACGGGGCGGGTGGGGCACGGCCCGACCACTGCCCCGGCGTCCCAGGCCCGTACCCCTCTGCCCCGCCTCCCCGCCGGGCCTGGGGCGACCGAAATGAGACGCTTTTACGCCACCTTTTGCCGTTGCGACGTCAAGGTCCACCGGACCCCCACATCGGCCACAAGGGACTTTTCCTCAACGATCGGTTAAACTCTGGGGCCGAGGGGACAGTCGGAGTGTGTCCCTGCGTGCATCCCGGCGGCCTTTCGGCAGTCCATCGGCCGACTGCTCAAACCTTCGAGAAGTTTACGCGGAGAGGACTTCAGGCTCCCACCAATATTTGGGGTCGACAGTGCTGTTCAAACAAAAAGGCTGTTCTAAGGTTGAGGCGGTCCGACATTTGTTACTGAAACGGAATCTTCACCGTCAACGGATCCTTCTTGAACCTTTTCGGCAAACTCAACTTGACGGTTCAGACTCGCAAACTTCGAGGAGTCTTCAAATGAACTTGACGCCGGGTTTGACATAGAAAAGGTGTTCCCGACCTGGGCAAAGTCCTTAGACCACGAAGGAACCTCTTACAAAAGGAGCCGGACTTGACCTTCGACGAGAGGTATGAGGCTCAAAGAGCGAGAGTAGGCAACTTTGACTGGAACAGGGTCAGGGACTCTCGGGTGGCACACACCTCGTTCGGGTGGCACCCCGTCATCAGTTCCGGTGTGTGTGGGGCGGGGAAGACTACGGTTGAGCTGCAGAGTGGGCCTTCTAGCGGCCCGCAAAACCTCGGACTTCGGAGGCAAGACACAGACGAGACGTAAAGGAAGAATTCGTGGATGATAACCCAGACACGGTGTTGTGGGACATGTAAAGGTGGAGTCCGTCTCCTGAGTGTAAAATTTAAATGGATCATCCATAAAAAACTAGATAGAGGGGGTACTTCGACCCTTTGGAATCCAGTCTTTGTAAGACAACGAGGAAACAGTCGTGTCAGGGACCGTGAATCTTCATACCAACACCTTTCTTCAAGGAAGTCATCAGTGCTTCCTTTCGCAGAAGTAGCACACCTAACAAAGGAACTGACACCTCTTGTCCAGTCTGTCCTTCTACGTAAGTCTATTTCATACTCGGACCTTTGTTCGCCTGTTGTGAAGGAATTAAACTAGAAAATATAAAACTTCAGAGAGTCCTATGTACAAACTCGGTTTATTGACGGTCAATAACTTAAAATATAGATGACAATTTAATAAACATAAGTCAATTCTCTAAAAGTAGAAATTGTAAGGAAGGAAGAGGTGTATAAAGGTACATCATGAGGTATGTATAACCCATGATATCCCTATAATTAAAACCCACCATCTGAAAATTACTAGCGCCTCCCGATTCACAACTCAAAAGTAAAAAGTTTCCTTCCTTAGTACAAATGGGAGTAGAGATCGTAAGTCAACATCTACTAAAAATTTAAAAGTGAATTTATAACTTTATTACAACGGCTTACAACATACGGATAAATTGTTACGACAGACAGTAAAAAGTTTTGTAAAAACCTGTACAAAATTCGGTATTCTTTTCATCTGAACGAAGAAATATCATTGAGGAGGTTATTGGGTCTTGAGACTCCCGTTTTACTCGTCCGTACCGTTTACGTCAATCTCAGGGATGAGAAGAAGGTTTAAAGAATTTAAGTGTTAAGCATAAGAAAGTTGTACTCTTCTGATTTTATAGAAACAAAAGACTTTGTTTCCTTGTATTATTAAATGACTGGAATAAATTGGTCTCCTTTGTGTACCACAGTAAATTGTGATTGAGGTCTAAACCTAGTTTAAAACTCTCACTCGTTACAGACACTAACTTGATTCCTAGAGGACGACCTTTCCTCAGTACGTTTCGAACCAAACAAGTTGACTCTTGTCTCGTCCGGTTTCAAATGTTAATATAAGGGACCCAAAGATGTCCAATAATTTTATAAACCGGTTTACCAACTTATGTGAATTGACTTATAGTGTTATAAAAGTCTATGTTGTAAACTTTAACTAGATTAACGAGAAGTAGATCAAGAATTTACCTATTACATCGGGAGAGTCTCTAAGGGAACCGTTACCCGATACCCGAAACGTTTTAGTATCTGATTACCCTGTGTTAAAGACCCTCTTAACTAAAACGATTTGTCAGAAATTGAATTTATAAAATATAATTTTATATGTTATACATATCTTACGTTGTAAACATGTTTAAAAATTCTATTTTGTCTCGTAAAGTTTCTTTTAAAACAAACGTCACGACCGTAACAGAGAGGTCAACGGTTTCTATACACAAGTGAAAGGAAAAGGAACTCTAACAAACCCTCTTTGAATTCTACGAGATTGTATTATACAATTAGAGTCAGTCTCGAGTGATTTACTGGAAATCTTTTAGATTGGTTGGAACTGTAACACAGACCAGGAATAGTAAGGTTGTTGTTTTCCTCGAGTAGATTTCAAATATGATGGAAATACCTGACTCTCTTCTCACGGTTCAATAATACTTGAAAGAGAAAAAAGAAAGAAAGAAAAGGGAGGGTTAACAGATATTTGTGGATTCATAACAATATACTCCGAGTACCAAAGTCTGGTACGATCAATAGAGTGTGTCTAACAGGGAAAGGGTTCTCACGGTCAAAGGTGGGTAAGTGTGGTCGAAACGTACTAGGAATGGAGACTGAATCTTGACAAGTGTAATTCAGATGAGGGAGACACCGTGGGAATCAAAGAGGAAGGTAGGTCGAAGAAAGATCTTTAAATACTGACGAACAGGACGATCAGATATCTCTATTCTCCACTTTTGTACTCTATCAAAGACGATTTTAGACTGTACGGAAAAGACGTAAAGGGTTCAACCGATTTTCATTTGGATCAAATACTACGGTAAAATATATTATAAATTCGGACTATAAAAGAAATTAAAAAAAGTTAATAAAGTTGAGGAGGTCCAAAACGTGTTTCGGACTATTCTAGACAATCTCTTTAAAAGATATTAGCTTTTTTATTTCCTTGTACTATATTTTCATGAATCTTATACTTATCTCTAGTCTCAGACTTAATACCTAAATAAAATTTTTATGACAGTTTTATGGGATTGTTTGCTGGGATGAGAGGGATTGTATTCGGGGTCATTCTCGTCCTTCCTTTACTTGTCGGGTGACTCTCTTTTTACTTTCTGTGAATGAGTTGTCTGAAGAGTAATATGAGGTCCCTTAGTTTTCCATTACAGGTCCTTCTCTCACCTTGTCCCACCTCTCTGGGTAGCACCCTGTCTAAATACCAGGGAAGTAGGTGACTTCTACAATAAATGCTCTCTGTACGTCAGTCCAGTCACCTCTCATGTCTCTTACGTACTGAGACCTGAACTGAGATTTGGAGTAGTAATTGATACCGTGTTTAGTACAAAAGGTAGGTTCGTGTGTCATTGAATTACGACCCAGAGTTCTCCACACGTTAATTCAGCATGGTCGTGATCAGTCTTCAAAATTTAATTTGTCTGTACTACATATAATTACCGGATTACACTGTAGTTTTCTCGTCAAACCCTAATAAAAGAAAGAAAGAGGTTTACCCGAAACTAGACCGAGAGAGAGTATAACGGTCCTAATCATACTACAGATCTCCGAGTCGCAATCTTTACCCAACGGGGAATTCCTGAGCGACACACCGACGTCGACGGTGAGTGATTTAGGTTAAAGGACGTGTCTCTGTCCTGGTAGTAGTCAAGACGAACTTTGTTTCGTTTCGTGTGAGTCCTTCCGAATCCTATAACATGATTGTTTATTGTTTTTATTTCTCACACAACGATAATAAAATACTGAGACGACAAAAAGTTGATAAAATTGTATCTTCTTTATTTTTCTTAACTTTAATTGGACATATTTTATATTATGAACTTTTACCGTACATTCAACGAGTCAACCCAGTCTGAGAAACGTTGGGGTACCTGACATCGGACGGACAGAGGAGGTGGGTACCCTAAAAGGTCCGTTCTCATGACCTCACCCAACGGTAAAGGAAGAGGTCCCCTAGAAGGACTGGGTCCCTAATTTGGGCCCGGATGGGTGTAACATCCGTCTATGAAATCACAGACTGGGTGGTCCCTTCTAGGACTTTTACCGTATCCAAGTCATATAGTCATTTCGTGTTTTTGACTTGCTTTATATTAGTAAACTGAAGTTTTATTAGGAGAATGAGGATGACAGGATGAGTCACGTTTATTCCTTTCTACTCATTTTTTATGTGACATCCAGTCATTTATTTTACCTCTGGAACTTACGGGAAAGATGACCACTCCTTAAACTCTCTATAAAGAAGAAAAACATTTACAGTTAACTAGAGTACTCGAATTAAGCAGTAAACAGTAAGGAAAAGTGCAGGGTCGTAGGTTTGTGATAAAGAATACAAACGTTTGGGGGTAGTGGTCATGTCTTCGACTTTTACGACCTATAAAGGAAAAGGTCATCCTGTCAGAAGGTAAATCTCACCTCCTGAGTTCTAGGAGGGTAAATCTATGGAGAGAGGTCCTGAAACGCAGCCTTTGATCACTATGTTTTGACATCTCTAGTGTGACGGAGACAAGACCGTGTCCGTCTGTGTCACCACCAAAGTCGTTGGTGAAGGGTCTCCGTCGTTTCTGTGTCACAGGAACAAGTTCTGAACTACAACCCCGAAGGGGTCACTGAGTCAAGTCAAGTTAGTAAATCAGCACAGGCTGAGAAACACTGGGGTACCTAACGTCGTGTGGTCCGGAGGGACAGGTAGCGGTTGAGGACCTCGAATGAGTTTGAGTACAGGTAACTCAGTCACTACGGTAGGTTGGTAGAGTAGGAGACAGCAGGGGAAGAGGAGGGTGGAAGTTAGAAAGGGTCGTAGTCCTAGAAAAGTTTACTCAGTCGAGAAGCGTAGTCCACGGGTTTCATAACCTCAAAGTCGAAGTTGTAGTCAGGAACGTTACTTATAAGTCCTGACACCGAACTACCATTTCTTAAGCAGACATTACGTCCTCGGTGTCCTCTGTACCCAAACCAAGGACCCAGTCTTCCTAGAGGACGTCCTCCTTTACCGTCGAGTAAGGTCCAAAGAACGGACCTCTGAGGGTACCTGTCTCCTCGGATCACCCGATGTCAGGTACCCCAGTGTTTTTCAACCTATACTTACTTCGTTGAACCGTGGGTACGTTCTGAACTACAATCACCATGTTCAACGTTATACACACAGGTCGTCTAAGGGAGACATCGTAATAATACCCGTACCAAGGGTCGAGTAGACGTTGGGGATTTATACTAAGAAAAATTGTCTTTTTCTTTGTCTTTGTCTTTGTTAAAATAAAAAATTAAAGTACGAAGTTTAAGTACATACATGTAAGTCAAGTCAAGTCAAGTAAACGAGTCAGTACAGACTGAAACACGCTGGGGTACTTAGCGTCGTATGGTCCGGATGGACAGGTGGTGGTAGAGGGCCTCAAGTGAGTTTGAGTGTAGGTAGCTCAGCCACTACGGTAGGTCGGTAGAGTAGGAGACAACAGGGGAAGAGGAAGACGGGAATTAGGGAGGGTCGTAGTTTCTGAAAAGGTTACTCAGTTTAGAAACGTACTCCACCGGTTTCATAACCTCAAAGTCGAAATCGTAGTAAGGAAGGTTTCTTTAGGGTCCCGACTAGAGGAAGTCTTACCTGACCAACCTAGAGAAACGTCAGGTTCCCTGAGAGTTCTCAGAAGAGGTTGTGGTGTCAAGTTTTCGTAGTTAAGAAGCCGTGAGTCGAAAGAAGTGTCAGGTTGAGAGTGTAGGTATATACTGGTGTCCTTTTTGGTATCGGAACTGATCTGCCTGGAAACAACCGTTTCATTACAGAGACGAAAAGTTATACGATAGATCCAACCAGTATTTAAAAAGAAGGTTCCTCATTCACAGAAAATTAAAGCACCGACGTTAGTGGTAGACGTCACTAAAACCTCGGGGGGTTTTATTTCAGACTGTGACAAAGGGGTAGATAAAGGGTACTTCAGTACCCTGGTCTACGGTACTAGAAGCAAAAGACTTACAACTCGAAATTCGGTTGAAAAAGTGAGAGGAGAAAGTGAAAGTAGTTCTCCGAAAAATCGAGGAGAAGTGAAAGACGGTGTTCCCACCACGGTAGACGTATAGATTCCAATAACTATAAAGAGGGTCGTCAGAACTAAGGTCGAACACGAAGAAGGTCGGGTCGCAAAGAGTACTACATGAGACGTATATTCAATTTATTCGTCCCACTGTTATATGTCGGAACTGTATGAGGAAAAGGATAAATATTTATTTTGAACAAAAGTCCTATAGTAGTAAATTGAACCTGTTATGATAGAGTGGAGTTAAATAAACCTCTTTGATAAATCGGTAAGAGGAATTTTCATATTTTTTTCTACGATTTAATCTTTTATCTAGGGGGGGTGGGGGGACGGGGTTTGTGTGTGAAATGAAAATGATGACCCTACCGACAAAATTAATCGTACAAATTTCATTCGTTTTGTACAATAGTTCCATAATACGTTGTTTAATGTAGAAAAAGTTATTCAACCAGGGGACCCAACGTGGACAACTGTTCTTTTTTTTATGTGACTGCAACATGTGATATGAGTATCCAATGTGTTCAACAACTTTCGGTTTTCCTTAGAAACTCTAACCTCCCTGACGAATTATCAATTAGAACCCCAAATTCCTTTTTTTTTATTGGGGTATGACGTAAAGTGTAGAGTTTTTATCGTTCACAGAATCGTCGAATTTTAGACAAGTCAATACATTTTGAAGAATGTGAACCTAAATGAAACTTTATATCAAATGTCGTGCTAGTTAATATTATATGTATGTGACCGTGAAGTCGTGTTCCCGTTTTAAATTTTTGTCCAAACAAAATGGAAATTTTAATCCGGTATCATATTTTCTCAGGTACAGAATGCAAGTCGTTTAAGTATGATTTTATAAGATAAAAACATCCTATTTACGGTTGTTTTGAAATGTATACGATGTTAAAATAATGTATATAAATGTACCGAGAAAGGATCCATACGTCTTGAAAGTGTAATATGTCGAGGGTTGAAATTTTTTGGAAACGTCCCTACTAAATTTCGGTATAGTGACAGTCTTATCGAACACGTCACGATAGTATGTTTTTACATAAAACTTTCGATGAGACTTGTGGTTTATGACAAAGATATTTTTTACCAAAACCACGTAAACAACCGTCTGTGGGTAGGTGACATGTTTTGTCCCGGTCACCCCATATGAACAAAGTAAGATTTATCGGGGATAACAGGAAAGGTGTAAGTGGTGGTATGTCAAGTAATTTTATGTTGATAAGAGATTTTTTTTTTTTAAGTGTAAAAGAAATCCGTCACGTAGTCCAACAACGGTACGATGACCAAATCCACATGACTAAATCCACAGAGATCCGTTACCGTGGGGTGAGGTCATGAGAACGGACCTTTTAGGGTACCCGTCTCTTCGGACCACCCGACGTCAGGTACGCCATCGACTCTCAGTCTGTGTTGACTCGTTGAAGTGAAACTGAAAAGTACAAGTACGTAACCTCTTCCCTTACCGTTGGACGAGGTCGTAAGAACGGACCTCTTAGGGTCCCTGTCGTCTCGGATCACCCGACGGTGGATACCCCAGTGTGTCTCAGCCTGTACTGACTTCGCTGAATCGTCGTCGTCGTCCTGTTATTGTAGAGTTTCTAAGTTTATCAAAAGTTGGGGACATACAGAAATTGACCTACCAATATTAGTCTAAATGGTATAGAATTGTTCAGTTAGACGACTGGGTACTTGACTATTAGAAATCATAAAAGGGGGTTGTTCGTTATATTTTTCAACTAAGGAAATTTAAGAGGTTTAGATTTGAACTTACCAAAGTGAACATACCAATGAGTCAACTCTTGTGATCATTTCTCTAGTTTATGTTAATGGGTATTAAGTCAATAAAATTTGACATGACTAAGATGGTAGTCTCACGTGTATTTTATTAATTCTACTTCAGATTAATATAAAAGATACAATTAGTCAAAATGTCTAATTAAGGGATCACTTAAACCAGACTTTGTTAACGGTCAATAGGAATTTATACTGGTTCAAATTGACAATCATGAAATAGAGCAAAATATGGACATGAAATTCATTCCAAAATTCAACTTTACAGTAATAAAGAAATAGTCTTTCTAATTTCCTTTGTCCTTGGGTCACCGAACCACCAAATCCTTCTTGTGAACCACTACCACCGAGTGATTTAAACCGGGGCCGTATCAAGGCTAATCAAACTCTGAATTTTTCATTCCACCCTGAACTATTCGATCTCAAGGTCAAAACTAACAAACCTTTTAAAAGCAAGAAGGGGGGTAAAACGTACCGGACGGTACGTCGACTACTACTTAGTGTTCATACAGGAGGAAGGAAAAAGAACACTTGTCAGAAGTAGACCCTTAAGACTAGGAACCAGAAGGCAGATGATTCGACAACAACAAGAATGATTGTAAAGATCAAACTCCCCGACCTTACGATGTGGAGAGAGGTGGTGGGTAGAAGTCGAAGAAGCAGTGGAAAGTCAGACGAAAAGGCTAACGTCCTAAAGGTGATGGACAGGAGAAGGAACGACGGTGCGGGTCCTATTATCTACAACGAAAGACTGTCTAGGAAAGGAAACAGAGTTATGTCTTCAAAAGTACCCGGTTAGACGACTCAAGTCGGATCCTCGACTCCGGTTGTAGACTCAGAGGAGTCGTGTGTTCAAACTCTCTTCAGAATCGCTGAAGTTCGGGCCCTGATGCCGCCGCCGCCGAAGACGAGTCGAAGTTTCGGGGGGAGGGGAAGGTCCCTCTCTACTCCGTACCTTGTCCGCTTCAGGTACTCGTGGGTGCTCGTGGCTGCTCGATGACGACCGGTGGAGTTACAGAGTTGGCTGGAGGGGATGTATACTAAGAGACCGAAGACGTCTCAGATACTAGATGAGTCACGTAAAAAAAAAATTATTTTTCATGATCAAAGACGAATTTTATCATACTCAAACAAAGACAACGAATATTGTTCTTGGAATTAAGTATATCTTTGGTTACTGTCCTCGTTGACGTCCGGTTTCGGAGAGTCCTTCGTTAGTAGTAAACCTACGAGATACACTGTCGTTCTTTTTGGGAAGTTCATAATTTCCTGTCTTGAGACCCTTGGGTACGACATGTCACCGTTTTAAGATTGGTCTTACCATAGACTTTCACGAGCGATTTCCATTCTGAAGCCTCTTTGTTCACCGTTGACTGTATTTTACTATACTTTAGGTGTTCCTTAACTTCTTTAGATGTTCACGTACCAATAACGACCTATCAAATTTCTTTCTCTTACAGGTCGAGTCTCAGGATTTAACAACCGGTTCCTAGTCGACTTTTGTTTTTAGAAAGATACTACCATGAATCTTTTTCTTACAATGGGGGTCTAACTTTATCTAGCATATAACTTAGAGATCGTATAAGACTCGGAGGGAACGATCTCTTTCAACGGGACGAAGAGAAAAATACTTAGATAGAACGGAATGAACTTCGATTATGTTGTTAAATGAACGTTCTCATTCAGTCAAGAAGTGAACGGGAGACGGGAGGCAAACATTTTTATGTTGATATTAGTCTCGGTGAATGTTTGAGTCTCTAAAAACGATTAAAGATAATACCTTTTTTTATTCTACCTTATGAATTCACTATAAGACTACCACGACCTAGTTTATCCTGTCTAATTTAAAATCTAATCCGGCTTTAATAGTTACACCCACTTTAATGGTCTCTAAGACTTTAATGTACCGATCCCCTTTAAAATGGATATACGAGGTAAAAATATAATTTTCGACCAGGTGACTTCGGTCGTCTCCGCTAGGCCACAGATCAGGGCGATGTTATTCAGAAGTTCATCCGGACTACTACGTCTTTCGGTGTTTTCGTCTTCCTTGGTCTAATACATGGACGTCAACTGATTCTTTAAAGGAAGTACCTTCATTCACCCGAGGACTTACTATCGTACCCGAAAGGACTTAACTATACTTTCTATCGGTCGGTACAAAGATTTGAGACAACTGGACTTCTTAAGTACTAAGACACTCCAGACGACTCTGACGTTTTGAATTCCATATGTTACCCCTAGGAATCCATAAACTGACGAGTGTGGTCCGTACATAGTAATTAGTAAAGACATATAAAACGTTGCTAACATTTTGATTCACTCTCTTCAGAATCGGTTCAGTCTCATCAGCAAGAGTAGTTACATGTTTATACCTGAGTGAAAACACCTGACGAATCCCTTGTGTCGGTGTGGATAGTTGTCTTTTAACCTAATTTCTAAATGACTCGTACCAGGGTGAGTAGTCTCGTTCAGAGTTCTAAGGGGGTGCCGGTCAGGGAGGGTAGTATTTGAAAGGTCTTCGGAGAGTAGGAATCGGTAGTCTCCCGTCTGACTTACTTTTGGTATCAGTGTCTTTTGATTGGTTTCACTAGTGTGTCTAGTGTCGAAACAGATTGATTCTCTTTGATACTCGGTACGGTACATCCCGGTGGGTTCTGTCTGTCCAGGACCACCTCTCCAGACTGTTTTGCACCAGGTGACCTCTTCCCTTACCGTTTGGTGAAGTCATAAGAACGGAACTCTTCGGGTACTTGTCATACTTTTCCGTTTTTCTATCTTGTGACTTTCTATTTGAGGGGTCCAAGTATCCACGGCTTGTACGATAACCTCTTCTCACCTCTTTATTGATGTCTTTCTTACTTCTCTACCTCGGTTTCGCTTTTGTTACGGGTCAACACCTACACTGACCACTACCTTCATTTCAGGCTACGACATTTCTTGTAACGTAACCTTGGACTTCACAGTCCAGGTACTTAGTTCCGTTTAACTTTCACCAGTTTGTCCTCTTCCGTTCTCACTTGTAAAATCCTTAGTCACTTGATTTTACCTGACATTACCCGAATTAAATTAAATTAAGTATACTGGTAATATAGATGATGACACCCGTTCTTAGGGAATCTTCTTTACCTCATCGGTAGTATTCAGTTGTTTTCTCAGACTTTACGTCATGAACTCACGTTAGAGTTTTTATTGTCTTACTAGAGACAAGCAAAGTTCCGTTTGGTAAGTTACGGTGTCATTAGATTCAGATACGGGGTTGGTGATTATGACTTCTTCGACTTCAACTTGTCAAGAAACTACTAGATGTTCTGGAAGATCTTGATAGTAGGTTTTTTCTACAGGAAAAGTAGTATCCCCTGACCTTACGTTTTCATCCTTCAGTTCTCTATTGTTCGTTGTCGGTTCAAACCGGAACCTCGTGTTTTGTTTCGTCCCGTTTCCGGTTGTCTCAAGACGGTTCTCTTGTGTTACCAGAGAAGGTTAAGTGACTTGGGAGAAGGTTGTTGTGTTCTGTACTAAGATGTGTACCTGTAGTGGTCTACCAGTTATGACTTTAGTCTAACTAATATAAGAAACATCGACGTCTACTTCTTCGACAGATGTCAGTCGTTTTTGTTCTGGCCTCGACTGACACCGAGTCTAGTACTTGAGGAATAACGGTTTAAGTCTGACTTTAACTTCTTTCATCCCTTTTTGGTAATCCGGTAAGTCCATACTGGACTTAGTTTAGGGGATACTAATATGTCACCTTCTCTGTTTATCTCAATTCCCTAATCTAGACTATCTCATAGACTTCTTGACACCTACCTTCAAGCACTGTAACATGTCCTCCGTCACTAGTTCTGGTAGGGGTTCTTTTTCTTTACGTTTTTCCGTTTTACCAACAGACTCCTCCGGAATGTTTATCGACTCTTTTCTTCTCTTCGATTTCCGTTTCCTCTTTTCCTTTCTATATTCGTAGACTTACGTCTCAAGGTTTCTTATCGTACCTCTCTATTCTTTCGAAAGGAGTCATTAGTTACGTTTCTTTATCTCCGTTTGTTATCTTACCCTTTCTGATCTCTAGAGAAGTTCTTTTAATCTCTATTGTTCGGTTGTAAAGTACGTTTCCACCCGTGTTATTTCCTGTCTTTACAATACCTGGATTGACTTCGCCTTCTATAATTCTTCTCCACCGTTCTTATGTGTCTTTTTGATATGTTCTTTCTAGAGGTACTGGTTCTATTAGTGCTACCACACTGGTGAGTGGATCTCGGTCTGTAGGACCTGACACTTCAGTTCACCCGGAATCCTTCTTAGTGATGCTTGTTTTCTACGAGTCAAACTGAATGTTATTCACTGTACATTTACTTTTGATCTCTCTTTAGTATAGGATGGTTAATTTAACCGTTTTACGGTTTTCGTCCTGTAGGGTGAGATAACGATTCCAACACCCTTTTGATCGTCAGAGTATTTGATGACCGACCTCATGTTTTTACCTTGCCGGAGATGCGAGATTTTATTACAGACATAAGTCAGTAGACTAATGTTTACGTACATGGGAAATTAAGTCCGGAGATCGGATTTCTATATACACACATATGTTTTGCTACGTACATGGTCCGCTAAATAACGTCGTAAGAAACTTTATCTTTTCTAACCTTTATTATGTACAAGTGAGAAACGATTATCCTTCGATAGTGAAATGCAATATAGGTGTGTTGGGTTAAGACACACTGACACTTTTTTAACACTGGAAGTAGGTAAATGTATCTTCTATACATCCTATATAATTCGCTTTTCGTTCCATGTCTTCTCACACATATTATACGACGACGAACACACTCTTTCCACTTCCCCCCATTCTCATAAACAACGACAACGAATATTCGGGAGAATGGACTGTCTCATTCTCATATAGACATAGATATTTATAAATGTGTATGGATATTTATAAAATTATGTATTAGTTAACACAGATTTAATTTGATTTATACTCAAGTATGGGTCTAGAGATTAAGAGTAGGTAATGGTGTACCTAGTAAAATTGGAGGAGGGGAACGAAGAGACATTGGGGAGGAGGTTGTTACTTTTGGGATTGATTGAGAGTCCCCGGGAGTAGGTAAATCAATTAATAAGTCAAAGTTCTGTAAGTACCACCATAGTCTTAACAATTGTGTAAGGACACCCTTTGTTGAAATAGTTAGTCTGATGTTCCAAAGACCCGTTCCAAGGCCAAAGGAAATCAGAATGTCTGACGTAAGTAAAGGTTCAAATGAATCCAGTCGTTGAAAAAGGGTGAGGAAAACCACTCCGACAAAGTGTCTGAACATTGTGTAAATCTAAGAAAACAGTGAAAGACATAAGGTAGGACCCTATGGGAATGGAGGATTTACTAGAAGATTTATGAACGTATGCAATTCCCAGTAAGAAACAGAACATTTCAATATTCCCAAAACTGTTTGTGTCACAGTACATACGTGGTAATGTCAAAGTATTTCTTAAGTATGAAATGTTTTAGACTTCATTGTAAAATTTTTCAAAATACTCTATATTCGGAATGTACATTATTGACATGAATGAATTTCGTTCCCTACTCGTCAAAGTCTAACCTCTACGTAGTGAAATGTTCCGGAAGTCTTTATATTTAGGGGCTTCCTTATAATAGATGAGTTTCTGTCTATATCTCTATTCAGTGTTTGGATTTCCAAACAATAAAAAATTGAGTTGTCTTCTTTATGTGTGAGTAACATCTTTTTACTGGTGGCGTCCTCCGTACTCAAACTAAAGATCAATCCCTTGAATCTGCGGTGTACGATACGCCACGTCGGGGGGTTTTGTCCATTTTTTAAAAATTTTTTCTTTTTACTGGTCTCTATTTGTTTTTCCTTATTTTAGTGTATAGTAGGACAGTGAGTCTCTATTAGAGACATTAGTGAAATTACAGATATTAAGAGAAAATTTTTACGTAAATAGCCGGGGAGGGGGCACGAGTGCGCCTCTCTCACACTTGTACCGATGCGGAGTTGCAAGGGGAGGTACGGTTCGGGGGCCGACGTCGTAAGTTTCGGGGGTGCCTCCGACTCGACCCGCGTCTTTGTGTCGTCGCCCTCGTCGTTGTGGTCGTGACGGTCGTCTTTTAATCTCTATGGTTCCCTTGTAAAGTACGTTTCTACCCGAGTTATTTCCTGTCTTTACCATACCTGGATTGTCTTCGTCTTCTATAATTCTTCTCCATCGTTCTTATGTGTCTTCTTGACATGTTTTTTCTAGAAGTACTGGTTCTATTAGTGTTACCACACTGGTGAGTGGATCTCGGTCTGTAGGACCTTACACTTCAGTTCACCCGGAATCTTTCGTAGTGATACTTGGTTCGATCACCTCTACTACCTTAAGGTCAACTAGATAAAGTTTAGAACTTTCTACTACGACACTTTCACGACGTGAGTCATACGGTCGTTTAAACCTTTTGAGTCGTCACCGGTGTCCTGACCTTTTCCAGTCAAAAGTAGGGTTAGAGTTTCTTTCTGTTACGGTTTGTTACGAGTTTGATGGCGTGTTAACGTGAGTAGAGCGTATGATCATTTCATTACGAGTTTTAAGAGGTTCGGTCCGAAGTCGTTATGTACTTGGTACTTGAAGGACTACAAGTTCGACCAAAATCTTTTCCGTCTCCTTGGCCTCTAGTTTAAGTGACATAGTATCTTTTTCCTTCTCTCAAGGTCTTTTTGTATACGACGACGACGACGACGACGACGACGACGACGACGATTCAACGAACTCAACACAGACTGAGACATGCTGGGGTATTCTGCCGTCGGGTGGTCCGAGGGGACGGGGACCCTAAGAGGTCCGTTCTTGCGACCTCACCCAACGGTAAAGGAAGAGGTCACGTACTTTCACTTTTCACTTTCACTTCAGTGAATCAGTACAGGTTGAGAATCACTGGGGTAGCTGACGTCGGGTGGTCCGAGGAGGCAGGTACCCTAAAAGGTCCGTTCTCATGACCTCACCCCACGGTAACGGAAGAGGCTCTTTTTGTATATGAAGACGAAATAACTGATACGGTTTCGGAAACTGACACACCTAGTATTATTTGACACCTTTTAAGACTTTCTCTACCCTTATGGTCTGATGGACTGGACGGAGAACTCTTTGGACATACGTCCAGTCCTTCGTTGTCAATCTTGACTTGTACCTTGTTGTCTGACCAAGGTTTATCATTTTCCTCATACAGTTCCGACATATAACAGTGGGACGAATAAATTGAATATAAGTCTCATGTAGTACTCTTTACGACCCGACCTTCTTCGTGTTCGACCTTAGTTCTAACAACCCTCTTTATAGTTATTGGAGTCCATACGTCTACTGTCGTAGGAATACCGTCTTTCACTTCTCCTCTACTACTTTCACTTTCTCCTCTCACTTTTTCAACCGAATTTCGAGTTGTAACTCTTTTGTCTAGTACCGTAGACAAGGGTGCCGTAGTGAAGTACCCTTTATCTACCCCTTTGTCACAGTCTGAAATAAAAGGACCCGAGGTTTTAGTGACGTCAACCGCTAACGTCGGTACTTTAATTTTCTGCGAATGAGGAACCTTCCTTTCAATACTGGTAGGATCTATCGTATAAGTTTTCATCTCTGTAATGAAACGATTGTTTCCAGACAGATCAGTTCCGACACCAAAAAGGTCACCAGTACATACCTACACTCTCAACCCTGACACTTCTTTCGACTCACGGCTTCTTAACTACGAAAACTTGACACCACAACCTCTTCTGAGAACTCAGGAAACCTGATGTTTCTCTAGGTTGGTCAGGTAAGATTTCTGGATTTCAGGAATGGTAGAAAGATTTAAGGTACATATACGCAACCATATGCCACAACCACAAAAAAAAAAAAAGACCCAATGAAGTGAGACACATCACCGGAGGCCAAAGTAGGTGGAGTAATCTTGACTAAGAAAAATTACCGACTCATTATGAGGTAACACATGGCGTCGAAAGAATAGGCAAGTAGACGACCACCTGTAGATCCAACGAAGGTACAGGACCGATAACACCTGTCACGACGCTACTTGTAACCCCATGTACACAGATACGCTCTGTCTTTTTCTCTGTGTCTACATATCTTGTCCGAAGACCTGGGACACCCTCTCCCTCTCTCACCCTACTAGACCCTCTTACCGTAACTTTGTACATATTATGGTATATACTTTGCTTAGTGGTCAGGTCCAAGTTACCTACTGTGACCTACGAACCCCGACCACGTGACCCTACTGGGTCTCCCTCCCATGTCTACCCCCTCCACCCTCCCCCCAAGTCTTACCCCTTGTGTACATATGGACACCACCTAAGTACAACTACATACTGTTTTAGTTATGTTATAACATTTCATTAATTGGAGGTTAACTTTATTTATTTAAATATAATTTTTTTATTTTTTTATTTTTACGTAAATAGATCAAAAAGTTATTTTTCTCTATTTACAAATTGTAATAACAAAACGATGAGTTATGACAAAACACAATCAGTACTCCAACCAGGATTCTCATATTAAAATAATGGACAGAAAAACAGTCTCATAAGTTATAACAGTTGTAAAAAAGTATAGTTAGTTACATTAAGAAATCGGAGTAAGGACTATCAACCAACGTATCATAAAATAAAATACCTATAGTGTTAAGTACAATGTTTCGAGACAAAACCTTTTGATTCAATAAGGGTCTGAAAAACGAGAATCAAAACGCTTTAAGAACGTATGTAGGAGTTAAGAAAAGAACCCTATTCCAGGATCTTCACCTTTGATGTCCCGTCAGAACAGTCTGTTGAAGTTTAGTCTAGAGGGTAGAGGTCAGACGAACAACCCGGGGACCCGATGACTTAAGGGACGACGCTACGTCTAGTCCCCGGTCGAGTGAGACTGGTGACGGAGTCTCTTCCTCTTCCAGACGCACCGGGTGTCGAGAGTGGAGGTCCGTCCTGACTCCCAGTGAATGTCATTCCGGTCCCACAAAGTAGGTAACAGTAACACCTATCAAACGAAAGTTTTATCAGTTTTGCATGGCTGTCTTTCTTTCGGAATTTTAACATTTCAAAATTAAACCTTTTACAAAAGTACATTTTAAAATTGGTCGTAGGACGAAGGTAAAACAAGGTATACAATTTGTTAAATTACGTACCGTGTAAACTCACTGACTTGACTGGTTGTAACTACGTCAATCCGGTTTATAACTAAAATTTTATATTGTAAAATATAAATTAATTATAGACTAATTACAGAGACTAACATTACATATGGTATGTCTGAGTTAAAGGTATCACCCTTGTATAAGGTTCTTAAGAAATGGTCAACTGATAAATCTTGATCTTACTTAAATGGATAACTTTCGCCACAATACTTAATCAACAGTTAGGGAGTTAAGAGTGTATTTTGGGTAGACTGAAGATCACATCGACGTTATAATTAGTCC
Source organism: Capra ibex (assembly GCA_006410555.1). NCBI lineage: Eukaryota > Metazoa > Chordata > Mammalia > Artiodactyla > Bovidae > Capra > Capra ibex. The sequence continues at coordinate 312,871 of SJYO01050114.1, read as the reverse complement.
TCAAGGTACCAGATCGATGTTGAGGATGGGATTTCTAATACGACCTAATTCTTCCGAAGGGAGTGTCGTGTCACCCATTTCTTAGACGGACGTTACGTCCTAAGTCCAGAGGTTGTCCTTCTAGGGAACCCCTTCCTTTACCGTTGGGTGAGGTCATAAGAACGGACCTCTTAGGATACCTGTCTCCTCACACCGCCCGATGTCAGGTACCCCAACGTTCTCAGCCTGTGTTGAATCGTTGATTTGGTGGTGTACGGTTCTTCCCTTCAAGGAATTTGTCCGGTCGGGGGACGAGTGACTACAGGTCAGGGTACGTCAGGGAGGACCCCTGTCTCCGAGACGACGACTTGATGTCTAGGTCCGTCTTTTATTTTATCCATGGAGGACGACCCACACCGAAACACCCCCTTTGCGGATGGAAGTGTTCACGACCAACCTGGAATTGACCGAGTCCGAAAAGGTTTCAAAGGTAGACCCTGTCCCGGTGGACCCATCGACACTCAGTTTCGTCGCACTACTCTTGTCTGAGGAGAACCTGTGTGGAACCACTCTGTCCGGACTTCACTGCGAGGGAGTGTAAAGTGAAGGAGACACTTGGAGGAGGACTGAAAACGATAGACACCCGAGGGGCTCGTGTGTCCTACTGCGTCTGACACCACGTGAGTGGACAGTGACGGCAAATGTGCAGACGCACGAAGTGGAACCGAGTCACCCCGGGTTAGGACCGACGTGCAACGTTAATAGGTCTCTCGGAATTTGTGAGGACCATGGGTCCGAGGTGGGGACAGGTCACCTTCGTGGTGGAGACTTCCCCCTCGGGTGTGTAGTTCCACGGGAGGTTAGAGGGGTTCCCTAAGATTATAAGTTGGTCCTAAGTCTCGGTGAAGGGATTTCCTCAAGAAACTTTCGTCCGTGTACGACTAAGTAGCAAACAATCTACTCGATTATTTAGAGAATCTTCTCACGACCGGATGTGAGTCGAGACCTGTCGACCGACCAATCATTATCATCACATCGTCGTCGTCATCACCCTTGAGGGGTGACCGGTTCGTCCGAAAGACTGTGTGTCATCGGTGGAAGGGTGGTTGACTTGAGTGTATCTTGATGCATAAGACTTCTGTTTCTCTTCTCTCGCGTTCTTTTTATTGGGAAATTTCTACTAATGTACCTGGGGGAGGTGAGATATTCGGATCCATGGTGTCTTCAGAACTTTGACCGTTGGACCTAAACGGAAAGGAAGACATTTAGAATCAGGATACCCGGACGAAAAGTGTCACACTCGTAGAACGACAGGACATATGTTCGTTAAACTTCTCAAAAACTCAGATACGCTAAAAATGGTTACATCAATTGTCCTATTTAAGTGCGTTTCAGACTTCAGATTCCAAGACAGGGACCGAGACGGAGAAAGATCGACCCACCGAAACTCGTCCAAGGAGGTCGGAAGTCCCAGCGTAAGTAGAGACTCAGGGAGAAGAGACTAAGCCTTTGGACCCAATTGGGACAGAACGTGGTAGAACAGACGAGGACACTCAGACTACCTAGTCCGAGCGTCAGTCCTGACACGACTGGAGTAAGGACCGGTGGGCCGGGTGGACGAGTCGCTCCGAGAGAGGCTTGGTTACGGGGTCTCCGGAGGGATGTGGACCCCAACAGTTCCCTCCGACAATCATAGTCAGGCTTTAACAAGTTGTCGGTGCACACAACTTGTCAGAACCTTTGGTCAACGGTGAATGTGTAAATCGGGTTTCCTTTTTATGAGACGACACCGGTTCCCCTTTCCCATCACGGTATTTGTTTAGAGAAGAAACGATCTACGACCAAGACCCCTTATTTCTCTTGAGATCCTAGGTCGAGTCCGCAACCCCGTAAAGAAATGTTTTTGTTTTGTTTTGTTTTGTTTTGTCCTGGTAGACTACAAAGTCAGTCGAACCGGAAACGGGATGAACAGGATTAGTTCCCTCCAAAGAGTCGGACCACGCGAAGTCTTGTCGACCTATCTACGGTTTTAGTCGGGGGGTTGGGTGGGTAAGACCAGTTAAAATTTTAAGTGTCTTAGTTAACCTCTTTATTCCGGTTAAGATCAATCCCTATTTTATTGTCTTAACGGTTGTAAGAAAACAGCATAATAAATTCACCCTGAGAAACCCATCCTGGTACCTTAAGAACGAAATTGGTATTTGTCCGTACAAGATCACTTTAAACTGGACGTAAATTTTTAACCCTTCACTGTTTCGACAATTTAGGTACAACACGCAAAGCTTGACGACACAATCAAACCCAAAGAAAAGTAAAACGACTAAAATTTTCCAACACCTGACTAGAACAAAAATCCCAAAGGACTCACAGTTCAACCAAATTATAGTTTATGTGAGATCTCAACGGGTAATTTGAGTAGTAGATTTATTTAAACAAGAAGTACTGTTTTGTCCTAATTCTCTCAATCGTTGGAGATAAAAAATAGGTGAACCGGTTGTGTAGGGAGAACCGAGGGTCTGAGGAATACCAATTGTCACTAGTGTTAGTATCAATCTACCGACACTTCATAAAGTCCAACCGGAGGGGGAGTTGTAGCGGTCGAGGTGCACCCGTCTCTACGACAGGACAAGTAGTGCCACTGAGATGTGGGTGGATCGTCTTATGGAAGGTGGGTCCTCCACAAGAAACTATAACTGTCTTATTCCTCAAAGAGGACACACCTACCGAAGGAGAGACTGTGAACAAAATGAGATGTTTAAGTACCTAGAAAAAGGACCTGTACTAAGTCAGAGGAGAACTTACCTCTCCGGTCTCTGTTAAGGGGGTCTTGAGTGAGGAGAGACCTCCTCACTTGACACTCCCCATGATTCTTGAGTTCAGACCCAGTGACTCCAGAACACTGGGGGGAAGATCGGTGGAAGTTCTCGAAGACCTCGATGAACAGAATGAGGGTGTGTGGGCAGAGACCCCCGTGTCGACGTGCCCAGATAACGGGGACCAGAGGTTCCTCGGTGGGTCTTCGCTCACGGGGGGACGAGTATGGTCGAACACTAAGGACGGGGAGTCGACCTTACGCCCGTGACAGTCGCACGTAAGGGGCGTAGTGCAGAGTCGAGTACCATCAGGTCAGGTTTCCCAAGTCTGACCTACACACCAAGTCGTGTATACCTTCATGACGGCGGAGAAGGACTACGATTCAGACACTGAAGTCAAAAGACGACCACCAAGTGAGCCGGGCAAAGACAAGTTACTGTGAGGAAAGGGGATGAGGTCACCAAGTACCGGAAGCTCGGATGCTCAATGACGAGAACCACCTGAGTGCTCTAATCTAAAAGGTCAAAAAGAAACGAACTCCATTCAAAGTGTTCAATCCTTAGACGAGTCTGTGGTCAAAAGGATTAAAGATAGAGACACACTCTTTGGGGTAGATATCATGAAGTAACAGACTCGTCTGTTCAGACTGATATGGTAACCCCTTTGTAGTCCACGGAAACTTTACTACAAGGGAGAACAAAAAGTAAACGATACATCTTTTTCATGGCTCAAGTGACCATCATAGACCCCTACACATACGTCGATAGATGTAAAAAAAAAAGACATAATAGGTCGCCTAAAACAATTGGAAACACGTTCAAGTTAGTAGTAAAAGAATTTTACACTTACCGTTCGGACATGAAATTTATGTTTACAACACACTTGAGACGATCAAAAGAATGGACGTTTTGATCCTATCTTGTATGGAGTCACCCGACAACGGTCCTGACTTACTTATGTATGTGCCTTTCACGAACCGGATGTCACGTGTGAGTTATGTATGATAATAGACCAGGACCGACACCTCACATCATTGGAGACACTCCCGTCTCTAAACACAAACGAAACTAGAAACGACAGAAGGTCTCAACCTCTTCCGTTACCGTGGGGTGAGGTCATGAGAACGGACCTTTTAGGGTACCTGTCTCCTCGGAACATCCGACGTCAGTACCCCAACGATCCTCAGCCTGTGCTGACTCACTAAAGTGAAAGTGAAAAGACGTGACCTCTTCCTTTACCGTTGGGTGAGGTCACAAGAGCGGACCTCTTAGGGTCCCTGCCCCCTCGGACCACCCGACGGCAGATACCCCAACGTGTCTCAGCCTGTGCTGACTTCACTGAATCGTCGTCGTCGTTTCAGTCCTTATTCCGGACCGCGTATGGTTTATATGACTCAGTTAGGTAGTATAATCAAATGTCTGGTTTCCTTTATGAGAGATATGGGTGTCAGGACGAAACACGAGAGGAGACACACATTGTGGTAAAGACGACCAATTTAGTGTTGGGGAGTTACGAGTTAAATTTACGGTGGTCATACTTCGACAAGAATTAGTACGGTCCTCCTTCAGAAAGGGATCTGATGTGAGAGTGCCATGTGACACATTTGATGGGAAGTTGTGAACCGTCAAAAGAGAGAAGATAAAACACTTGTTGAACTCCTTCAATGGTATGGTGATGAGTTCTGATCTTATCATGGGCTGTCGTGACAAAGAACTTAGATACAAATGTACTAAGAGTTTTTGCCTTGTAATCGGAACTATTGGTTCTCGTGACGTTACGACACCGTCAGAAACGATCCTAATCGAGACATACTTCCGTGTCACGGTGGACGTCACCCCGGTCCCTATCTATACCTTCTCCGGGGCACTCATCTCAAACGGACACACGTGTTCAAGGGGTCAATGTCCGGTACGGGAGTTGAAAATGGTCAGTGAAGTGTATCCCACCCTAAACCTGGATCCAAATTCCGTGAATCCTCTTCGTCATTATTATGGAATTTCCTGAACCGGAATGAACTAGTTCATTCCAAGACGACAACAAAAAGTCAACGATTCAGTACAGGTTTAGAACCACTGGAATACAAGGCGTCGTGGGATCCGAAGGAACAGGAAGTGATAGAGGGTCTCAATCTAGTTTAAGTACAAGTAGTTCAGCCAGTACGATAAATTGGTAGAGTAGGGGACGACAGGAGGAGAGGAAAACGGAAGTTAGAAAGGATCGTAGTTCCAGAAAAGATTACTCCACCGAGAAACGTAGTCCACCGGTTTCGTGATGTCGAAGTCGAAGTAGTAGTCAGAAGTCTACGTATAAGTCCCAACTAAAGGATATCCTGACTGACCAAACTAGAGGGACGTCAGGTTCCCTGAGAGGACTCAGAAAAGGTCGTGATGTTTAGTATTCGTAATTAAGAAACCACGAGTCGTAAGACATAGACTGTAGAGATGTTCGGATGACCTTTTTAGTGTCGACACTGATATGTGAAAACAATCGTTTCACTACAAAAACGAAAAATTGCACGACAGATCCAAACAGTGTCGAAAGGAAGGTTCCTCGTTCGCGGAAACTTAAAGTACCGACGCCAATGGCAGGTGTCACAAACCTCGGGTTCTTTTCTCAGACAGTGACAAAGATGAAAAAGGGGAAGACAAACGGTACTTCACTACCCTGACCTACGGTATTAGAATCACAAAACTTACGACTCAAAATTCGGTCGAAAAGTGAGAGGAGAAAGTGAGAGTAGTTCTCCGAGAAATCAAGGAAAAGTGAAAGATGGTAAACTCACCATAGTAGACGTATAGGCTACAAAAACTATGAAGAGGACCGTTAGAACTAAGGTCGAACACGAAGTAGGTCGGACAGTAAAGTTTACTACATGAGAGGCGTGCATTCGACTTATTTGTCCCACTGTTATATGTCGGGACAGTATGAGGAAAGGGGTAAACCTTGGACAGTCAACAAGTACAACGAACCAAGATTAACAAGGAAGAACTAAACGTATGTACAAAGAGTCCTCCGTCCATTCCACCAGACCATAAGGGTAGAGAACTTCTTAAAAGGTTAAACGACACTAGGTGTATCAGCTTCCGAAATCGTATCAGTTACTTCGTCTACATCTACAAAAAGACCTTAAGGGAACGAAAGAGATACTAGGTTACTTACAACCGTTGAACTAGGGATCAAGGAGACGAAAAAGATTTGGGGCGTACATGTAGAGCTTCAAGAACCAAGTATATGACGACTTTGGATTGACCCTTCCTAAAACTCGTATTAGAATGAACGTACAATTTACTCGTGTTAACAGACCATCAACCTTGTAAGAAAGTGTGACAGGAAGAAACCCCGACCTTACTTTTGGCTGAAGGTCAGGACACCGGTAACGACAAAAAAGGTTTATTCCATTGTACATATTTGTAAAACCATTAATATCTTATAATGAGTAACGACAACTTTTTTTCATAGTTTCGTATAAATCTATTTTTACCCTCCCCATCCAGTGAACCTCACGTATGATTACTCTCGTTCGGTTGAGTACATTGATACGTTCATGGGACTCATCTGGATGAGTTCAAACTTCCTAGTAAGTTATTGTTATATTTCTACTCTTTCTAGTATGAGTATAACTTTTTGCAACGAAAATTTCTTACGGTCATTGAATGGTCAATAAGGATATAAAACAAAACCAGGAATATTGGTCACAGTCTCTAACCTATTTAATATTATAAAAGTGAACTGGGCACTCTCTTCAAGGTCAGAAGGTGAGGGTATCACTACCGTCACTCTACATTGGAACTGTTCCCTTTCTTAGACGAAAACTTGAGACGTTATAAAGCGTACCATGTTGTGACTTTTGACAACCTTTACAAATCCGGAACTCTTTAAACGAAATTACTAAAATCTTTTGACTAACCCTAAACCAGTTATCAATAAATTAGTTACAATTTAAAGGACTTGTTGTAAGGTCTAAGTCGGTCCCGAAGGACGAGGTAAAATCTAGTTACTACGTGGGAGTCTCCCTCAGAACCCTGAAGAGACCGTCAGGTCACCAATTCTGACACGAAGGTCACGACCCCCGTACCCACACTAGGGACCGGTCCCTTGATTTTAGGGTCCACGGGACACCACGCCGATTTTTTTATTTCCCCCCACACACACATCAAGACTCGACAAATATTTTATTGCATAAAGGACATTCCGTAGTCGGTAAAAAACAGACCTGTTATGTACCCGTATACGATAAATTCTAAATCTAACATTCTCTGTTGATTTAGAGGTCGGGTGTAAGATGAGACCGGTCAGAAAGGCTCCAATAGAACATCCCGAGTTCTCTAAAGAACCGCAGACCTCTTTTATGAAGTCGTTTACCGGAAGAAGTCATCGATGACGTGTACATCGAAACGTCACACTGAAGTTCAATGAGTCGTCGGACTACGAAGTACTTATACTGAGAAGTATAGAGTATTTTAGATTCCAGGATTAAGTACCAATGGGGTCACTAACCTTAGAGTACGTCGACACTATAAGACTGGTAATAAGTCTAGGAGTAGTGACTCGGTTACTCTACAAAGACAACTTGGGGCCGACATCTATTTATGTTCAGCGATATTTCGAGTTAATTCCTCTTTACGAGAAGTTAAAGGATCAGGTAAATAGTGACAACCGAAGTCCTCAAGTTCCTCTGTCGTGAGTACGTCGTCACGAAAACGGAGTTCAAGAGGGTGAATTAGATGTTGCATTTCTTTTACTTAAAGAGAAGATTAACCGGTAGTAAAGATTATATGGTAGTAAAATTAGGACCCATTTAGGTGATATGTGTTCTTGAACTTGAGTTTTTATGTAGGAATTTACCTTGACTCTACTCTGAAGATCTTACAATGTTACTTTTAATATGGGTTTTCCACTACAAATTGAGTATCTGATGAAACATACCTGAGACACTGCAGGTGTACACTTCAGGATACACTTCCAGTATCCCTGACATCAGAGTCTTCTATGAACTCTGTATTCCTTTGTACCCATTTTAACACAGGATTCGGATTCTTTATTAAATTCAGTACGATTATCCTATGGGAGGACTAAATCTACGACAAAAAAACAGAAAAAAAACCTCTCCAAAGAAAATCATTCTTAGTTCGTGACGGGACCCACGACATCAGGCACCCCACCGTTCCTCAGCCTGTGCTGACTCACTGAGTTGTTCTTTAACAGGTAAGTGACTGAAACGTTATGTTTGGTCATAGTCGAAGTGTTTCAATTATCATTGAGATCATAAATTATCAAAGTGAATTTTTTTTTTTTTTTTTTCTTTAGGTTCATGGTCTAATCGACAAATCCTTAAAATGTCTTTATCCAAGAAGTGAGTCGATAGAGGTTAATCGTTGTGTGTCTGGGTCAAAACAGAGTAAAACAAAAGTTGAAGATTGTCTCAGGAGAGTCAAATCTACAGTTCAGTGGACTAAGTCCTCAAAAACAAACACCAATTTTATACTGTCTAATTTTTTAAGTCTCATAGAAAATTTGTAGTAGATTAAAACGATCGCGGAACTAAGACATTGACAAAAGTAAACACCATGATAATACAAACGGTCAAATTCCGATACAAATGCCAATCTTTTAATAATTAAAGTGAACATAGTCTCGAAAAACATAGGTCTACTATACCGTTTTTTGTAAGGTACAAACTAGACCTTTTTGATGTCGTGATATACAGTGTCTTAAGAGTAGACTATAATTGAGTCGTTTAAAAATTAACTTCTCCTAACAAATACTTTCAAAAGTCCTGATAAATTTATTTCTTTAATTTACCGTTGTTAAATTTCGTCCCGTCCCTGTTCAGCGGGTCGGTCTCTCTTCCGACTAAGGTCTTCGTCGTCACACGTACGTTGGGACCTCAGGTTCTCTCGTCATGTACCTAAACGGGATTTATGGTTCATTTCGACCTAAAAGTCAGATTCACTACCGAAGGTCCTGGTCCCTGCCGGCTCGACAGTAATGTCTTCCTTTCTTGTACACTACCCCAGGAACTGCGACGAGAAAGAAATGTTGGAGTCGTCTGTCCTACCTTCAGTTCCCCATTGAGTGACCCAACGAGTGGTGAAGGGTAATGATCAGGAATAAGAGAAATCTCCGAGGGTTTAGGTTTAATTATATAAGACTCTTAAAATGACTGAGTCTGACTGATTTAGTCAATGGGCTTCCGATATGTTAAGACCAAGTGTCTGAGGTCTTCCTGACATTCGGTAGGTTATATTTCGCATGCCGGAGAATTCTGATCGAGGGATCATCCTCCCCGTTACAGATATCTGTGTGTCATACCAAAACGCAATTTCACATGTTGGTCATCCCCAACACGTGAAACGTCTTCCCCTTGTTAGTTAAAGTTCAAGAGGTTTTACAAAATGATAGTATTTCTTTAATATGTATTATTTTGTGACAAAAGTCTGAACGGAGTGGTTTTTGTACAGTTATTAATTCTATAATATATGTGTGTCTTTATTTGCTAAAAGTTTCTGTTTAGACGAAGAAGTTTCAAGTCTCGGATGGTGAATTAGACACTCATAAAATTAAATATTTTATTATGGATTATTAAAAGTATTCATAATATCCCGAAGGGTCCATCACGATCACTATTTCTTGGGTGGACGGTTACGTCCTTTATTCTTAGTACCCAAACTAGGGACCCAACGTTTCTAGGGGACTTCCTCCCCTGTCGTTAGGTGAGATCATAAGAACGGACCTCTAAGGGTGTCTGCCTCCTCGGACCACCCGATACCAGGTGTCCCGACGTTTCTCAAGCTGTTCTGACTTCACTGAATCGTATCGTGTAATTCGTAAGATAAAACCTCTGTATTTTGGTTTCCGATAAAACTCTCTTTATAATAAAAGAAGACACGATAATTGTGTACATCATTTTAGTAAATTCTGACTTCCCCTATGTCAAGACGAATATGTGAAAATAGTTACTTCTACCAAATGTCCTTCTCATGTCGTGTCTTTCAAGTTTCTTAAGATAGGTGTGATGTCTTCAAGGTCCACGGTTTGGCTGGAATTCAAATTGGACAGACGGTCAATCAATGGTGATAATAGTGGAAAATAACGAACGTGAACAAGATGACTTCTGGGTAATTCTTCGGTTTTTTCAAAATTTATATAAGTGACAATTTTTGTTGTTTCTTCGCAAATTTCTTTCTTATATAAACTTGGTATATTTGTTTGTTTTTCCATAATGTATCCTTTTTATTACATTGTTAAATACATTCATGGATTGTATACTCGTACGAGAATGTAGATTTTGTTTTTTATTTTTCCATTGTAACCATGATATATATATATAAACTGTTCACACGTAATTTCTTAAGAGATTATATTTTGTAAATTTTACACCTCTTATAAAACAGTTCTGTGTCTTTTGTTGACAATTCTATCCGTGTGGGTGTTAAGAATATTTTTGCACGAATACCTTCTATTTTAAGTAGACTCGTAAGTAAAGAGTCTACGTTTCTTCGATACTTTGACATTTAGTGACCTATAACGGAGGGTGAAAGCGTGACAAACTCAAAGTTGTGACTAATCATATTTAATACTTAATGTGTTAATCAAAATAAAAATTTTAAAATCACAAAGACGGTTCCAAGGTATATTTTACGTAGATCATACTTATGAATTTTGTCGTTGTATTAAACATATTTTCAATGAAAGGTTAAAAAAAATTTCGTGATAACAAATATTTTATCAATAATATTGTTTATCACGAAACCTTTTAGACTTTGATATTTAGTTATACGAGGTAGTTGGTATTCATCTAGATTATTCGGGATTGATTTTTCTTGTGTTTACATTTTTCGACTATTCAAATTTCTAATATTTTAACCAAATAACATTTTCGTTAAGTTCTTATGGGTCAATTTTAGAATAAGGTTACGGTGGGTTATGTTGGTTCTTCGTCAATTTGTGAAAATGTAATCCTTGTTCCTGTTTTTTGTTCTTTCTGGTGTAGTTCTGACACTAAGTTTAAGTCTTTCTCTTTCCGAATCCAGAGGAAGTCCAGTCATGTTGCCAATGCTAATCCAGTTTCGTGGTACAGGAAGTCTGTGGTGCCACGACGGTGTTGTGACTCCATATTGACCCATTTAGGTTTAGCTCCCCCTTACTTCTTGAGGTATAAAAACAAAACACCCACATGAATTCACTAACTTTAAAATCCTTGTTGACGAAAATTACTGTCGTTATATGTTCTGTTCAAAAATAACTTCTTTTTCTTCGAATATTTCAAGAGATAGTTCCAGGGTGATTTAGAAGTGTTGGGGGGGAGGGTAAAAGGGTGGGAAAGGGGATTAGATTTCGATGAGACGACTATATATTCTACTCTAGAATTAAACACCGAATTACCGTTTAACATCCGTGAGGAAGATTCATCGAAACTAGAAGACGTATATTTTTTCGGTTGTACGACATAGTAAGTAGGTATTTGAGTTAATACGTAAGATCCGTCTTTAAGTAATAAGGAGATTTTTTTTTTAGTTATGTAGATAGACGTGTCACCGGTAAAGGGGGGCCTGAATTAAGTTCTAAATTAGAAAGACGACAAAATTATTATCGGAATCTCAGTTAATAATGCTTACTAGTTGGATACTTAGTTATATATATTGTGTTACTGACGTAAAACTCGTGACTTTAATGGATTATATTTTGAAATGAAGGTTGAAAACGTTAGGAGATTTGACTTCCCAGTTTTATGAACATAAAACATTAGTCTTTTTTTTGGTTTTTTGTTTTTTGGGGTGGACTCCAAAAGGATTCGACTCCGAAAAGTATCGTCAAAATCGGTCCTTTTCTCTCTAAAATACAGAATATTTGGGAACTTTTATTCCCGAATGAGATATTTGTGACTTTCTGGGAATTAGCATCTCCACGATCGACTACGGTGACATTAAGTGTTCGTTCATAATGAAGTATCGAATATGACTTCCCAACTAAGTACGAGTAAAACAAGGAAATTTTTATGAGAAACCTTTTGTAATAATAAGGACATCTGTGTATGAGATCAATATAGAGAAGGTCATTTTTATTTTCATATTAGTACTAATAGAGATAAAGAAACGATTTTAGTTGATCATTATATGTAATTAGACTAGTGAAATGGTCGATTGAATACTGGAATGTCATAGGGTATATGATAGGTCCCATTTAAGAGTCGTATATCTTCATCCTCGTTCAGAATATTCATTTTTGTTAAAACATCCGTTATAAAGTTACATCACAAATTACACAAGTAATATTTTCTCTTGATTTGATGATCTAAAATGAAGGTTTTGATTCCGTTTCCATTAGAAGGTTTCGATTTCCCCTATTATTTCGGTAAAGAACAAATGAAGAAAGTTTAAGTCGTCTATTATAGGTGACACACGGGTCTCCCGTATGTTCTGAGGACCTCCGTGATAGGTATTCTTGTCGGGAAAGATCTTGTGATTTGGTGGTGGTTGACGTGTGATGGGGTTGGCCTAAATTTGATGAACACTTTATATTTGATGATCAGAACATAAGATTTACGTATGTAAGTATCGATGGTAAAATTTTATTTAACCTTTCATCCCTTTTGATTTTTTTTTTTCTATGTAAGACGATAGTGTGATAATATTTGTAATAATTCACACACACCCATATATATTTCTCTCGACTAATGGTTCTAAATTTATTCTACCATTTTTTTGGGTCCTGTACATCTAAATGGTTTCCTTGATATTATCGACAGGGTTCGATGTTCATATTTGTCTACGTGATGTTACCATTAAACGGAATCTAAGACTCCTTTTTTCTTTTTTTGTTTTGTTTTGGGGATTCTGTTATTTTTAGGGCTACTTCTGGGTTTTTTTCTTTTTGTTTGTTTTTGGGGTGTTATTTTGGGTGGTTTTAGATATGATCTCATACACCGTTATTAATTATATAAAGATACCTTTAATAGAGTTCGGAATATTCGAGGATTTTATTTTAGTTCCAGTGATACACTGATTACTATCGTGATCCTCCTTTTTTTTGGGTGACTTTCATTTGTCAGAAGTCGGAACCAAAGTCGATCGAGAAGTTTAGTCAGATTCATGATTTGTAGTCTATGTTGTAAAAACCGAACAATCTGGTCATTCAATACAAAAAGGTGACCGGTTTCCGTCGACTTCTTGTTAACGAACTTGTTTGATTTACGACACTGTACTTCGTAAACTGAAGGTTCAGACTCATAAATCAATTTTACTAACCACTTGTAGATTGACCCGTTTTCCTTACCGTAGGTAGTAGGTTTGTCCGAGTGAAGGGGGTCGGGGGTTTTGTTTGTCATCAATATTATCGTTTTCTTTGTTTTCAAAAAAAAACTAAGGAATCTCGGTTGATACCTTCTCCAGTCGTTATATAATTGTCGTCGTTACCTGTTCTTCTCGTTTTATCACCTACTTTCTTAGGACGACCTGCAAACAAGTAGAAAAAGACATAATCGGTCTTCTGACGGGGACCGAATTGACCTTTAAAGTCCATATCCAGAATAGAGGAATCTAGGAAGTGTCTAAATCTTAAGTCAGATGGACTCCCGAGATATTGGTACATTCTTTCGAAAGAAATAGATCGAACCACCGCCGGTTTTGTCTGAGGTACAGCAACTCCTACAGCCTCGAGTTGCGAAGAACGTCCGAGCCGTAGTCGAGGAGGGGAAGATACAAGTAGGGTAGAGGGAGGTCCCAAGGCTCCAGGTGCAAACAGGGTCCTTACCGAAGTTCTATCAGACCCTTTGCCAAGACGACCCTCCCGTCCCACGAAACCAACTATCACAGTGGATCTACCTGGTCTCTCTCTCTCTCTTTCTTTTGTCCAGGAAACCTTTTCGACTGTAGCACTGTGTGCATCCCTTTCTTTGCGTAAGGACTACCTGAAGGAGGTGACTACGGGTGTCAAATGAAATCCGGTTTGTTGGGTGTCTGTCGTTTCATTGTTACGGTTCAGAGGAAGTCGAAGTACATAAGTCTATGACTTGTTCAGACTGACGAATAAGGACGCACCAGTCGTGACTTCTCCCAGGACCCTTCGTTAAGCGACTTTGTAATATATGAGTTCTCTCTCTCCTGTCTATCCTGTGTTGGCATAGTCGTGAAAAGCAGCTTTGTAATATATGTCGCTCGCTCTCTCTCGCGTCCACACTGAGTTGTCGCAGTCATGGGCTGACGAGGTCCCACGTGGCGGTGTCATTCCCTTTTGTTTCTACTTACCCATACGGACAGAAAGAGCGTTCATGTGTGACCCCTTGTCTTATTTTCTTTGTCCGACGTACTTTGAGATCGGGTGAGAGTCCTCTAAGTGTAAGTGTTGTCATTTTGGTGCGGAGGGTCTTCAGGAACCCTTTCATTCAGAAGGATCGAAAGGAACGAATGTCCAGAGGGTTTGAATGGACCGGTTCTTTGGAAAAAACGGGTACTACTGCAATGGTAAGTACTCGTGAAGGTACCTGATACGAAAGTCTTTTTGATTGTATCTGGTAATTAACAAGATTTTCAAATCTCTCTTCCCTCTTTGCCCCCTCTCTCCTTATTCCTTTCCACAATACTTACTCTACCCAAACTCCACTGAGCATGCCTAGTGAATTCTAGGTCTACTCCTCTCCCACCACACCTAAGGGTCCCTGTGGCTGCGGTGCCCGACCTACGTGTGGTCGTGTCTTCGGGGCGGTTTGCGAGGGTCTTCGCCGTTCGACTCCCCGGTCGCTCGGCCTCTCGGAAAAGTGACGGGTCGGTCGAGCACGGGAGACTGTCGACGGTTCAGGTCCAGTTTCCCATTCGGTGTCCTCGTGGGGAGGACACCCCCTCCAAAAGTTCGAGGACGTTGAGAAGGTTATTTCCTGCATCCCGGTGGTGGATTGGAAAGGTTGGACGGTTGGACTCCGGGCGTAGTGGATTCGACCTGTTTTCTGAGAGTGTTTCTCCCTCCGTCTGTTTCTTAGTGTATGTGTCTCTCTGTATATTTAGTTTATGTCTCGAGAACGAGACTTTTTCTCATTTATGGGTATATTGTCTCTGAAGATTATACCAGGAGTTGACGGGACGGGTAATTAATTGAGTTGTAAAATTTAATTGAGTTATAAAATTTACGATTCAGTACAGTTTATCTCTATTCTATAGGTACTGTATATTTTTGAACCTTTTCTGAAGTTAATGTTCTACAATGATTTTCTTTCTTTTGTTGGTGTTGTTGTTTCGTCCCGAGTTAATTCAAATGTCCTAGAATTGACCAAAAGAAGACTTATGAGAACCGAGTGATATGAAATAGTCTGGGTCGTTGTGTTACTGACATAGACTGGCTTTCGATCTACTGGCTCGCCTTGTCTTTCATGGTTGGACATAGGTAGAGTAGTTGTGACAAGTCCTTCAGCAGCCCCCAGGCTCCCTGCGACATCGACGAGTACGAGTCAGGCGACAGACACGAGAGCAGCGCTCTCACTATCCACGGTGACGCTTCTTACTCCCAGTGTCTGGTTGCGTTGTGTGCATTCTTTTCTAAGGGTCCACTTGTGTATTTGTGAACGAGTCATGGTTGCACTAAGGGCCTCCTACTCGCTTCTGAGGACGGGACGTCGTAGTTGTTCGCGGGAGGAAGTCTCGGCCATGGTTCGAGGACACGGTACTTCGCTTTACCTGTTCAACTAGGATTAAGTCTGACCGTTGGAGTCCCCGAGTTTTAAAGAGGATTCCAAGACACCAGTATTCCCTTTTCGTTCTATGTGGGTCGAAAGGACTCCCTGTCCTTTGAGAGTCACATTGCGGCAAACTTAACCCCCGAGGTTTGTCGAGTAGACAGAGTTCCAGAGGCACGGGGCTCACCGTCACCAGTGTCCGCACCCAGTTTTGTGTCGAAGGTCCACCATGATTCTGTCCGGACGTGATCTAAGGACGACTTAAGGAGCCGAGTACGTCTCTCAAATTCGGTCTTTTTACTTGGGATTTATTCCTTGGTCTTAAAGAAAAACCTGACCCGGTTTTGTCTACTCAGTCACGACTATTCTTGTCTTGGGTGATCGAACTAGAGGAACGAAGACAAGCCCTTTCACCCCCTTGGGGCTTGTTTGTGGAGTCGTACTTTGTCCTCAGGACTCTCAAGGTTACCTTCCTTGACTAATTTTTGTTTTTGGTTTTGTCGGGACGTTCCGTGTGTCGAACTCTTTTTGTCTTTTTGTCTTGGTCCAAAAATGAAATCCGACTTACTTCTCATAGTGTCTAAATGTATGTTCATACAATTTATAGGAGTCTTGTAATGAAAGTATTTACCTTGTGAAGGGATTGGATCGTCGTGTGTCTGTGGTCCGCCGTAGTTGTCATTCTAGTCTCCACGATATTAAGATCTTGTAGAATGTCGTCTCACACTTTATTTCCGTCGACATTAAGAATTGTCAGAGACTGATGTCACACTTGAATTGAAAGGAGTGTCGAACCTGTAAACTCCTCGACAAGTCAAATGTGTTTTTAATTCGTTTTTTCTCCTCTTCCGCTACCGTGGGTTGAGGTCATGAGAACGGACCTTTTAGGGTACCTGTCTCCTCGGACCATCCGACGCCAGGTACCCCAGCGCTTCTCATTATTGATTCGAAGTTTTGGCTCGAAAGTATCAACGAGTTCCAACTCTCGAGTTCGGGAAGAAGGGATGTAATGAGTTACGTGAACGGCACAAGGGGAGAGAAAGTGTGACATATAACGTTGGTGATCAAATTACGAAGACAGTCTAAAACCGTTCTAAGCTTTCGGAGTGTGTTTAGGTTCTTTTGTGTTTAAACGGAGACTCTGGTAGACATGTGTTACGTCGGCGAAGCCTCTTCGGGAGTCCTACACCAAACAAAAATAAAACGGACTGAGCTAGACCCTGCTCCCGGACCAGGATCAGTAGAGAGAATAAGGGTGACGAGTGGTGCCCCGTGTATAGTTCTGTGAGTTCTGAGACGATGTCTTACCGACTTAAATGTGTCAAGAAAGGTCCGGAGTCCCCTTCGTGTACCCGTAAGGACTCCTGCCTCAAGTGTTCCGGTAAAGGGACTAATCCTTGACGGGGGACGTCGGGGGTAGAGGGCAGTTACTGTGTGTGACTCGTAGACGATGATACACTATCCCTACTCTGTTCCGACTCCTTAGTCTCCAATTGTCGTTGTCGGATGTTGACTACGAAAGACTCTCCGAGTGTTGAAGTCCCTCCCTTCCCTTGTTTATGTATATATTCCCGATGCACTCGTTTCACGAAAGTCTTCTCTTTTGAAAGTTTCATGTCCCCCTTCCAAATTGCCTCCCCTTTCGGCCTCGACCGGAACTTTGTAGACTCATTTTTCCTCTGCTCACTTACATGGTGGTGGTGGTCTCAGTTGAGGTGCCGTTCAATCCCCTTGTTCACGAATCTCAAATTCCTTATAGTATTTAATTTATGTCCGTCACCCCCTTTGACAGGTTTCAAAGACTTTTCTTTTTACGATCCCGGTCTACACACAAAATCTTTGGCCCATGATGTCTGTCCTCCGTAACCTAAGACTGGACTGTGATCGTTGAAACCCCTACTAAGTGAGACAAGAAATGGTCCTTTATCTTAGAATTTGACATCGAGTCGAAAATAGTTTTCAAGATTCTTAGACGTGTTTGCTGATTGTCCTCCGATACGCCAGAGGTAGGGAGAAAAGATCTACCAGAGTAAAATAGGGACCTGGTTATTTGTGTCTGGTAGTTGCTGTACCCATGACCTTAATGTAACTAGACTTTAGAGGAGGCACCCCCTTTTTTCCAGACACCGATACTGAAAAGGATTAATTGAAGTCTTAATATTAGAAGATATTTATGTGAGTTAATGACCTTCCTGAAATTTGACGTACACAGTCTCTCGTTTATGTTTTGAATTTATGTAAAATCTACCGGAAACTCAACAGGACAAAAGTTACAGTAAACAAAGGTCCTCAAAAAGTAGAGGGAAAACTAAAGAAGAATCTACCGGAAACTTTAGTTTGGTCAGTTAGTCCGGTGGTCGTGAATAGAATTCTCTCTCTTTCAAATAACATGATTTGTAAAACCATACTGTTCCATAGAACAAAAAGAATCCCAGACCTACAAAAGTTAAGTTGAACACTCTTGACTTTCCCATCGTATTATTGGAAGGATTTAGTTATATGTAAAGTTGTAAGAATTTTCACGTGACAGATTTTGACTAATGTTTGTTTTCGTTTCTGGTCTTTCGTAAACAAAGAATAAAACTTTTATCTTTGACGTATTTATAAACTGTTAGATGTTCTTTCTTGACATCAATTCAGAATCAAAATTTACGGAAAGATCCGTTTTTACTACTAGACAGAGTCGAACGTCAAAAGTTGTGTCGTGATGTATATTATTGTAGAAACGTTATACGGACTTTAGGTTCTAAAGACCATTAAGTGATTTTTTAGTAGGAATTGACACGATAAAAACTTATGAGAACTTATAATTGTGTAATAAACTTTCTCTGTGTTGGAAGGAAAAATAGAGGAACTGGATATCGGGAATTCTTATACTCCGGAATGTCACGAGGACATCACTTTGAAGAGTCCAACTTGTGAATGCACCTTTTAAGGAAGGTTTCTAGGAATATTACGACGGGACTCGTCCAAATTCTACGGAAAAAAGGGGGACGAAAGTGTCTTTCCGTAAGTGTACAAGGAAGTGCTAAGACGTTCATTGACAATCAGTTGTCGTGTCCGTGTTCGTTTGTGCACTGAGACTCATTCATAGGGGAGATGTTCAGACTTGTCGAGTAAAGGAGAGTGTCGTCGGTCGCAGATTAGGAGTTCGAAATAACATGCTCGGTAAATACCTTTCTAAGTAAATGTCGGCACCAAGAACCGGGTGTGCCTACAAGTTTGTCGAATAATATATATTCGTGATTCCTCTTGTGGCATTCGACACTAAAAAAAGTCTACAACCGGTCGTCGTTGAGAATGGTTGGACAATTCTTTCCCTAGACTCGATAACCAGCAGTATCAAGAGTTAAGGACTCTGTAGGGTCCTCTTCTATGACCTAAAACTCAGGGTGGTAGGACGAGGTCACAACCATTGACCGATGCCTCTCGATTAAGGATTTTTTTTTCTTTTTTCTTTTTTTTAGTTGTGTTTGTCTTAGTTAGGTGATTAATTGTTTAAATAGTAATCTAAGTGTATATTTAGAATATACATGTATATTTCGACTTCGTAATTGTAGATTTTCAATAACTCGACTGGTCAGTCTTCCTGGTTCAAGAGAGATAAAGTTCAGTGACTTGTAATTTAATATATTTGACATTCAAATAGGTCCGAATAATTGGGGGGTTGTATATGAATTGATTGAATTGATGAAACAAAAGAGAACAATAAAAGAAATAAGACCGTCTGTACGGATCTAGGGAGGAAATCTTATCCCACCGTTCAGACTGGTTGAGAGTATGCCAAAGTATATAAACCGTGGTCATTATTTTTATTCCAGTTTTCTTGTTTTGAACCACTAAATGGTTCTGTGGTAGTGAGGAGTGACGGAAAGACGTGACAAAATGTGAAACCATAGTTCGTTGAGTTAGACTACATCCAAAAAGTCAGAACTCGATGACTATAGAAGTTCCCATAGGGTGTCAAAGAGTGGTCCTATGGTGGACCTGTGACTCGTTTTCGACACTCGGTAATGATGACTGACAAAGTCTTCCGGACGGGGTTGTACGAAAGTTTGTAAGACCCAGAGTCGAAAAGTAGACGAGTCCCGAGGTTCCGATCAAATGAAATGAGACCGGTTCAGGATGTGGAGGTAATGGTCGAACAGGAAAGGAGTGGAAAAGTAGGTAAGCGACATGGGAAAGGATTCTTAAAGGTGACACGGAGAGTTCGAGAGTAGTTGCAGAAGACGATCTCTAGTCGAAAGAGGAGGAACTGTCAAAACCAGACTGAACTTTGCACCGAAAGATAGTGTTTCCTGTGAAGGGGTGGAGAACGTTCACCCGTTCGGACGAGTGGCTCCGTGTGTGGTGGAGGTTCTGGGAGGGAGGGTCCCGTGGTGAGCCAGGTCTCCGGCACCTCCATAAGAGACTCGAGACGTGGTTGTAAAGATCTGAAACGTTGTTGGTGAAAAATGAGTCCAAAGAGGGAAGATCTATATGGTAAGAAATTTACCAAAGAATCGGTCTTTCAGTTCTGCCTTACGTCTCCCAGACACTTGAAGCTGCCTCTTTTTTCAATGTAGAAATAAAAGTAATTTGACATTCACTTTAAATCGTAAAGGAAGTTAATACAATCCGTTGTTTGTCATCATAAATGATATAGAGGTTAAAAAGTAGTCATCTTTTGTAAAAGTATAGTATGAGGTCAACAATTCAAAGAATTTTTACAAGTAATGATAAGGTTATAATCAGTATTCTGTACGGTGCTAGAGAATAATGAATATGTAATCCGTCTACTAAATAAGTTGTACTCTCGAGGCATTTAAAGACCTAAGGTTACTAGAAATAGGGGCGTATGGAGTTTTAGTGGGTAAACATGTGGGTTCTGGAACGATAAGTTTTGGGTTGGACGGGCATGTTAGAAATGAGTGCAAACCCTGTTACTAGTCACGAAGTGAAGTAACTTTGACGTGAAATGGTGAGCCCTTGGAAGTTGTCGGTGCGTGTCTTAGATATGTCATTAGATTACGACTTTAAGGAGGAAGGCTCAACCCCCAACTCAGACACGAGGGACTTGGCCCTCCACCTAGGGGTTGGTGACTTGGTGGTCCCTTCGGGGCTCGCCTAGTAACATTTATGTGTATTCATAGAAATCCTAAGGACTATGTGTGTGTTTAAAACAAAGTTGTGTCGTTTAAGGTTGTTACTTAGTTATGATTTTTATACGAACGAAGTAAAGATACGACTCTAACGATTCTTTACGATTTTTTTTTTTTGGTATGTCGAATAGTATTTAATTAAGAGACCAGAACCGACTCGGAACTCATAGTGAATGAAAAAAAACTCCCCCCCCCCCCCCCACCANCCCCCCCCCCCGCAACCAAGGACCAATGAAAAAGAGTGTAAGAGGACTAATGATGAGGTTTAGACCGTGTGTGAGAGTTCGGGGGCCAGTGAGTGCACGAGAGGGAAAGAGGTCGAGGGAGGGTAAATTTAGTCCTGTGATCTCCAGTAGTCGGGGTTAGTACCAAAAGACCAAGGGGTACAGTGGGACCCGACGAGGGTGTTTCGGTAGAAGAAAGTATGAATGTTGAAGAGAAGGTCCGAGTTTTTTACCTAAGGGGTGACGGTGGAGGACAAGATCCGGTTGGGTGTGAGGATCGTCGAACACCCCTAGGGTAAATGAACAAAAGAGACATAGAAGATAGAGATTGTAATGGGTACGGGGTGAAAGTAGAATGTTTCATTGTTCACTGAAATTTTGTTTCTGTCAAACGTGAAGGGTGTCTGACATCCAGACACTATACCGTACAAAAGGAGACTATGATACAGAAAGTATGTGAGAAGAGAACTGATTTTTTTTATTTTTATTGTTGTTATGAAGAGAATATAAATTCTAGGTCAATGGAAGAGATCCTTTAAGAGGTCTTACTAGGGTAGAGGTAGAAATCTAACTTAATGTGTCTACCTGTAATACGGAATTGTGGGACAAGACAAGTCAAGTCAAGTCGACGAGTCAACACAGGTTGAGAAACGTTGAGGTACCTGACGTCGTGTGGTCCGAAGGGATAGGTAGTGGTTTGAGGGCCTCGAACGAGTTTGTGTACAGGTAACTCAGTCACTATTGTAGGTTGGTACAGTAGCACAGTAGGGGAAGAGAAGGACGGAAGTTAGAAAGAGTCGTAGTTCCAGAAAAAGTCACTCAGTCAAGAGACGTAGTCCACCGGTTTCATGACGTCGAAGTCGAAATCGTAGTCAGGAAGGTTACTTATAAGTCCTGACTAAAGGAAATCCTAATTGACCAAACGAATAAACGTTGAGGTACCTGACGTCGTACGGTCCGAAGGGACAGGTAGTGGTTGAGGACCTCGAACGAGTTTGTGTGTTGGTAGCTCAACGACTATTTTAGGTTGACAGGTTCCCTGAGAGTTCTCAGAAGAGCTTGTGGTGTCAAGTTTTGGTAGGTAAAAAGTCGTGAGTCGAAAGAAATACCAGACTGTTTAGTATCGAAATTGATCCACCCGAAATCAACTATTTCACTACAGAGACGAAAAATTACACGACAGATCCAAACAGTGTCGAAAAGAAGGCTCCTCCTTCACAGAAAATTAAAATACCAATGTCAGTGGTAGACGTCACTAAAACGTCGGGTTCTTTTATTTTAGATAAAAGGTACTTCACTACCCTGGCCTACGGGACTACAGTTCAAAAAACTTACAAGTCAAAATTCGGTTGAAAAGGTGAGAGGAAAGTGGGAGTAGTTCTTCGAGAGATCAAGGAGAAGCGAAAGACGGTATTCCCACCACAGTAGACGTATAGACTCCAATAACTATAAAGAGGACCGTTAGAACTAAGGTCGAACACGAAGTAGGTCGGGTTATAAAGAGTTCTGCATGAGACGTATATTCAATTTATTCGTCCCACTGTTATAAGTCGGAACTACATGGGGAAAGGGTTAAACCTTGGTCAGACAACAAGGTACAGGTTGACATTTACAAAAAAGAGCTGAACGTAATTCCAAAGAGTCCTCCGTCCACTTCACAGACGATCTGGGTAGAGATTCTTAAAAGGTATCAAACAACACTAGGTGTTTTTCCGAAGTCACATCAGTTACTTTGTCTTCTTACAAAAGACTTTAAGAGAACGAAAAAGATACTAGGTTACCTACAAACGTTAAACTAGAGTCCAAGGAGACGGAAAAGATTTAGGTCAAACTTGTAGACCTTCAAGAACCAAGTGTATGACAACTTCGGATCGAACCTCACAGACTCTAGTCACGTTAACACACCATCAAACTTGCAAGAAATCGTAACGGAAAGAAACCCTAACCTTACTTTTGACTGGAAAAGGTCCGGACACCGGTGACGACTCAAAAGGGTAGTAGAAAATCTTAGACTTTATCGAGTCGACCTTAAGGTAGTGGAGGTGATCCAGACAAACATCACTACGAAGGATTCCGGGTGAACTGAAGTGTAAGGTCCTACAAACCGAGATCCACTCACTAGTGTGGTAGTACCAATGGACCTA
Organism: Capra ibex; assembly: GCA_006410555.1. Lineage (NCBI taxonomy): Eukaryota > Metazoa > Chordata > Mammalia > Artiodactyla > Bovidae > Capra > Capra ibex. Next base: position 289,905 of record SJYO01050114.1, on the reverse strand, counting down.
ATAATTCTAGAAAAATACATATCAAGAAGACACGTAAGAACGGTGGAGAAGAATGTTAGAAGACGAAGACAATCCAGGTATGGTAAAGACGGGAAATAACACGGGTAGAACCTTACTTTACAAGGCAACCATGAGATTAAAAGAACTTCTCTAGAGATCAGAAAGAGTAAGATAACAAAAGGAAATAAAGAAACGTAACTAGTTACGTTTCAAGTCAAGTGAAGTCAGCGAGTAAGCACAGGCTGAGAAACACTGGGGTACCTGACGTCGTACGGTCCGAAGGGACAAGTAGTGGTCGAGGACCTCCACCGGGTTTGAGTACAAGTAACTCAGTCATTACGGTAGGTTGGTAGAGTAGGAGACAACAAGGGAAGAGGAGGGCGGAAGTTAGAAAGGGTCGTCGTCCACCGGTTTTATAACCTCAAATTCGAAGTCGTAGTCAGGAAGGTCACTTATAAGTCCTGACTAAAGGAAATCCTACCTGACCAACCTAGAGAAACGTCAGGTTCCCTGAGAGTTCTCAGAAGAGGTTGTGGTTCCAAGTTTTCGTAGTTAAGAAGTCACCAGTTCGAAAGAAATGTCAGGTTGAAAGTGTAGGTATGTACTGATGACCTTTTTGGTATCGAAACTGTTTTTCTGGAAACAACCGTTTCACTACAAAGACGAAAAATTATACGACAGATCCAACCAGTATCGAAAGGAAGGTTCCTCGTTCGCAGAAAATTAAAGTACCGACATCGGTGGTAGACGTCACTAAAACCTCGGGGGGTTTTATTTCAGAGAGTGACAAAAGTAATTCCGAAAGAGAGAGGATCTTAAGAAACCTTGAGACGTCAGTCTGTCTATATGGAGACGAAACGAGGAAAAAGGAAAACGAAGCGAAGAGTGGGACTCGTATATATACATGAATCGTGAATCATGTGCGAATAGAGTCGTAAATAGTGTACTATAACATTAGTAAGGAAGTGATAAAGAAGAGACAGGGACTTCCATGTCTCACTTATTTAATTACCTACGAAACCTCGTATTTTCTCGAAGATTTGTGAAACTTCTTAAATATAACGATAATTTTATACTCCTACAATTTTCGTTATTTCAAATTTTACTCATTTTAATGTCCGAGGTCTACTCCACTCTACGGGGCCCTTCTCCGTAGGAAAACAAAGGACACATGGATCAAAACTTGAAGAACGTTGTACTTCGTTTATCTAGTAATGACTTCGTTGAATTATTTGACCGATACGAAAAGTATCACAGGAAGTGTTGAAAGACAGAATGGGAAAGACTAGCAAAGATAAAAAAATTCCAAAAGACTTCGATTTCGATTAACGGTACACGTTTTAGAGGTACAAGAGTAAGACGGTGTAACGAACAAACTTCGACTCTCTAAAAATGAAGAACGACGGAGATTGTTGACTTAAAGATGACAGTCGTCTGTGACTTCTTGGTTGATAGGTGTAACTGTTTCTTTTCATTAAATCTCTGCACTTATTCTTCCGGCTAGAAAGAACATTAAACGGATTTTTCTATAGGTTGGGGGGATTTCCTATACCTTTATATATGAAGAGTAGTTTAGATAAAAACTCAGTTCTGATTCTCGTTGATTGGATCCCTAAGTGGATTTGACTTGGACTTTCCTTGTTCACCTTTTTTTACGGTGAAATAAATGACCCTCACCACCGTCCTACTACAATCGTAATTATCATCCCTTATGCCGTACTCTTGTTTACATTACACCATTCCGGTTATTATGTTTATTGTATATGTATCTAATATCTTGGGTATGTGTGGTCAATACTTATAAGTCGACTCCAAACTTTGAAGATCAATATCCTTTTTATTTGTTTTAGGGTTTTGGTTGGTCCAACTAATCTTCATGAAAAACTTCAAAATGACTCCATATTAACTATATATTATCGAAGGTGTATATAATAGGTTTTTGCCCATATAAAAGTGTATCGAGTCATAAACGATTTTTGTTTTGTTGAAGTTCATTGACTTCAACTGAACCATCGAGGGAGGGGTTTCGTAATTAAGAAAACAATTGTAAAAGTAGACGACACTTGTATTAAATAAAGTACCTGAAGTTATTCCTTCTAGTTGAAAAAAAAAACTATAAAATTTCTTTGACAGTTCTCAACCCCTCCTTTTGGTATATATTCATGTGTCCGGTTGAAGAGGGGGTGAAGAATATATATTCAAACCTCAAGTGCACTTATACTTTTGTCATTCCGGGTGAAGGTGTATTTGTGTGTGTGTAGGTATATCTCTACCTTTTAGCGTCTTCACAGACTGAGACACGAAACGGAGCAACCCAAAACTTCCTCTCGCTTACACCTCAGTCCAATTGTCTCTCAAGGAGGGATTTCGACAGGACGACGGTTACTCCTTGTTAATCTAGTACCCAAAAGTAACGACTCATTCGAAATATTAAGAAACATAAGAATCGGTTCCTGACGTTTACACTTTCACTTGTGTGACGTATTTTAATTGTTAAAATATCATTTTATAATTTTTACAAAGTCTCACATATCTTAAAAACGATCACTGAGACACTCGAATCAACGAGTCAACACAGGCTAAGAAACGCTGGGGTACCTGACATAGGGTGGTCCAAAGAGACGGGTACCCTAAGAGGTCCGTTCTTATGACCTCACCCGATGGTAAGGGAAGAGGTCCCCTAGAAAGGCTAGGTCCTAGTTTGGTTCCAAGAATTTGCAGACTCGGTGGTCTTTTCGGATCACGGAAATGTCTTTTTATTAATGAAATTATACCTATTGATACTTTACTTCAATGTATTAGAGTTAAAAAATTAGTTTTTATAAAGTATATTTGAAAGAAGTATGGTAGGTAGAAGTTTATTACGGACGTATATAGATGTATATGGATACATCTTATGTGGGTAAGATAAGGTTAATAATTTCGTAAAACCTACTTATACTTGTAATAAAACATTGACTCATTTAGACCGTATCGACAAAATTTTTCATCGGAACCCTGTATAAACCTGACAGATGTTTTTGACTAAAGTCAACTTTGTAAAGTACAACTTTCAATACAGATAGAGATTTCTTCGAAAAATAGGGCTTGTTTACAGATTTTAATCTTATGCCTCGATTTTTATGTTCAAGCAATTTGAAGAGAAAAGGGTTTCCATCAGTCTTATTTATCATACTGTCTGAAAGTTTTTACCTCTTGATTCGTTCAATATCCTCTAAGCCGGTTTTAAATAGTACGAAGACATAAAGTTTTCAGTTTGTCAAGAAAATCGCATAAACTGAAAAAGAATTGCCTTCGTTCATAAAAATCGAGTAAAAGAAGACATTATTATGTTTTTACACCACTGAAAAGGGTGACTCGGGCATTTAGAATCGATTAGACCCTACGCACACCTCGGTCCCGATAGACGTGACATTCATTTTGAGTACCTGGGTCAAACCAGACCTTCCTTGAAAGGTCCTACCAAATATTTCCTTTTATCCTAATCGGACCAGGTATATCACCTGAAAATACCTGAGTTTTAGATCTGTATTCGGTAACCAGGAAAATTTTAAAGGGAAGAGAATAAATTTACCGTCATGGTAAAGAGTATCCCATTTTTTCTATGAAATTCTATAATTCATAAAACCGAGGTATTTTTTAACTACGAAACCAAGTGTAACAAATCTTTTTATTCCTCTTTCCGTCATCTTCTTCAGTCATCAGGCCTTTGTGAAACTTGTGACGATCTAATCGTTTAAGAATTCTCATGGGATGGTTTTACCTCCTTATACGGATGTGTTTTAGTTTTAAACCTTTGGTCAGTTTATAGATCGTTATCCACTTGTCTATTTGTTGGTATCGTATAGGGATGTTACCTTATGCTCAATCGTTATTCTCCCTTACTTGATATCTATATTATACTTACTTAGAGTTTTATTAGTACACTTTCACTTTTCCAATACTAGGGTAAGTAATCTTTTAGGATATTTTAATTACAGTTGAAATGAAAGAATTTCGTTAAAAAAAGAAGTCGGTTATGATAAATACAGAGTAAAGACCTATTATGTACCGTGTGTTTACTCAAAGGGGAAAAGCTTGGGTTAGTTAAATAAATTTCATCCAATCAAATAATTTGATCTTTGGGTTTAAATCTTTACCTCCTTTTGAGATTTTTATGTGTAGAAAATTTATCAAACAGAATCATTATCGTCAAATGTAGTTGTTAAAATTTTTGTCTTCGTTTTTCGGTAAAGGAGGTTGTTAAGGTTCTATCCAAGAACAGTATGGGGTAAAAGGTTGTGTCAAAATTTGGTGGTATCTTATAAATTAATACAGTTTTTAATAATTTTGTAAATTGGTTACAACTTTTACGAAAAACAAAAAAATTTATAAACACCGTAAATGGCTTCAATAGAAGTTGAAGTCTTGTTGGAAAAATTGATTTTTTACACATATATACCTAAACCCCTAACAATACTCTTGACATACTATTAGAATTTAGGAATTTTTCACTATTAGTTTTGTCTAAACGTGAAAATACAAGGGTGTCATACTAGGACTCTAAGTTGTGAGACTGTCTGGAGAAAACATTAAATACGATGAATTAACACCAGAGTTTCATTATTTCAATAATATTGTAACAAGTTTAATGGTACTGGAATTACTTATTTTGTTTACTCTATTAGATAATCTCATACGTCTCGCACTCCGACTTAGAGGAGGGAAGAATATGTCAAAAGTTATACGGGTAATTTTTATTTTATAAGTACCCTTTTATGGTTTTACTTAGATACTAAATCAGTTATAATCCTGAAGTTTTTCCTCTCTATTAGAATCGAAAAGATCATAGACGATTGTATTTTCTCTCAGACCTCCCTTTCTTTCGGTTTTTAAACGATAATAATTTAAGTCTTTTTTTTTTAACGTCACTAATAAAAGTATACCGAGACATTTCTCCAAAATAAAACGAGATAAACTGATTTTGATACCTGTAGACTTAAAGAAGTGGTAAAACCCGATTCTCACATCATATTATACAAACTATAATTATGTTATAATTAAAAATAAATAAATTTAATGAAAAATAATTAAAAAATTAGGGAGTTTTCGGCATTGACTGGGACCACACATAATGATATATGTACCTTACCGTTGATGTGTTATAAGTAATCAACGTTTTATAAAAAACGTTATATTTATTGAAGAGACTTCGATATTAAAGATACTGTTCATTTCGTTAATGAACGAGTTTTTATTTCAATTCTATAGATATGTATCGTGAGAATAAAGATAAAAGACCCAAAAAGTTCTTAAGACTACTCCCGAGAACCCCTACACAAAACTGGATCCGAACTACTTTCTTTACCTCTTAGAATTAATCATTTTCCCTTCCCCTTTTCCTAAGGAGTACTCACCCTAGTACCGTTGTTCTGTCTCCGCACATGAACCGACTTCCTTCCATTGACCGAATTGGTCTTAACTCTCTTTCTTTCTTCTAATGACTGGTGTCTGGTATCTTCTCGGTCCGACGTCTCAAATCCTGACTAGAGTGTCCATGACTCCCTTGGTGTCCCTCATTCTTGGAGTAAGAATTCGGATTCTGTCCATTTTTGTAAGTGTGAGTCCACCCCCTTGATAGAAAAGAGGTTAAATTTGTAATGTACGTACGAGTTAGAGTGTCTCGTTTCTGTTACGAATGTCAAAGTTTCGAAACAAAAAAGGACTCTGATCTTTGACGAAATCTTTGTATGTTTGTCGATTAGTCTTACTTTAATTTGTCAAATTTCGAGATACTCGTGTTCAAAAAGGTTTTAAGACGGTTGTTTGGGATTGCTTCCCTTATTAAGGGTAAAAATTGATTTTTCTATATGATTACGGACGTTTCAACAGAATTAAAAAGTCTTAAAACGTAATGAGAGTGGGTATGACTATGATCGAAGATACTGGTCTCGTAGGATGTCATGTCTGTACAAAACAATTAGGATACGTCTTCATGAATCATTAGACATTTGTAAAACTTCAGACTATGGAAGGGTGTCAGGTGTCGTTTACTCGATATATTAATATTTTATTACGATGACTAAAGTAACACGAACAATTGAGTAGACATGATTAAAGATAATCTTTTCATTTTTATTTATTTTTGTTTCTATAGACTGTTGAAACTTGTTTTCACGGACCGTAGTTCATAAGTTACCTAGGTAGCGAAAAACAAGTAATAAGGAAACAGGTCAGACAAGAAACTATGACCTTTCAAAGAAGAACGAAAGAACTAATAGAACCATTGGAATAAATTTCCGTAGAAGTGAATTCTGACAAGAAACACTTTTTAAAGGACTGTAGATGTAATTCTATTAGATCTTTTATTCATTCTATTATTTTATTTTTATGACCGAACTATGTTTATGGTGGTCAAAGATACATAAACTCGTTAAGGTTTAAATCGGGATGTAACCTTAAAGTATGTAAAAGGGTTAACACGGTCCATTTATGTGACTGTTGACTTTGAATATATTGTTCGATTATATAAAATAAGAGGTGTATACGTTTCGATTAAATTTTTTATTGAAAATTATTTTGGATAGAGAAAGTCCAAAGGTCGAGACCGAATGTATTTAGATTCCCTAGTTGTGACATTAGAATTATGGTATGTTTAAATGACTATTATCTCAAAATTAAATAGTCGGAATTGAAATATTTCGAAATGATGATTTTCTTCATAGATTTTTGAGGGCTATTAAAATTACTCTCGTTGATAAATTTGAATATGACTACATACTTTATTTCTGGACTTCCATCAAGTAAATAAATAGTCTAAATTTCAAATTCTAGAATTTTCCTTTTTTATTTGTCCTCTGTTAAAGTTTTGTGAAATTGTGTCTCTTGAAAAACGAACTAGGGTTTAGAGTAAACTTAATTAAAGACGAGGATACAAAGGTGAAATAAAGTTCTAGGTTACGATGTCACGAGAAGGGTCAGTTTACACTTTGATCGTCGGGAGTGACATTCTTACAGACGTGACGAAATTGTTTCTACTACAAGTGCCTAATAAGGGAATGAACTAAAGAACTAATTTCTTTCGTAAATGCTCTCTCTATTTCTTATCTCTAAAAGGAGAGTGTTTCAATTGACCAGAGACACTCCTAAGATAGATGATATCAAAGATCTGTCTGTTCAATTGTCTTAGATTACACTCACCTCAAGACTGTTAGGATGACGGTGTCAAGTAAGGTTGTGTTACGTGGACAGTCGGATCACGTCTTCTCGATGTCTCTTATTTTACTCCATAAACTACCAACGAAGGCGGGGGAACTTTTTTCAGGTTATTAGGGAGTCGAGGCTTAAGGAGGTCACTTGGGATTTGTGTCTCTAGAGAAACCAAAATTCTTACTCTAAGAGAAGTACTCAGTCTGTTCACGGACACAATATCTTCCTTTTTCACCGGTGTTGGAAACGTAGATTCATTCTGTGGAAGTGTTCGTCACAAAGAAACCCAAGTGGTCCCTCTTTACGACCATTTTCGGTTGTTTCTTTCGGTTTTCTCATGAGTCCATCTCGTGACAGGTGAAGAGAGAAGCTCACTAAAACTATAAGAAAGAAACCTTACAGGTGATCTTTTTGAAGAAAGGATCATCATAGTAATGTGAGATTATTCTAAAGGACTTCATCGGATGGATTCATTTATTAGACACGGGGGAAACAATGACAAGTTTAAAAATTAAGGACATTCCGCGACATTCGTGATGAAATCCGATGTGTTTATTTTTAGTCCGTGTGAAGTCCCGACTGTCCTCCGTATGTGATGTATAGTCACAGCCCCGACTCCCCTCTCTGGAGGTGGCTCAGTTTTCCTGACGATAACACCCTCCTCGTCTATCACAGCTGAAAGACCCTTTTCGTTACAATTGAATTCATCGAACCATCCTTCTCCGGAGTCAATAAGAAGTCACTCCTGTTCGGGGGCCTCGTGTTCAAAAAGAGAAAGGATTGTCGCATAGACAAAAGTTACGATTTTGTAGTCTGTTCTCGGATGGACTGTAAAACCTCTTAACCGACACGACCCTAACTATAAGGCGTAACGGATTCTCACTTTTTATTCTACCTATTTTTAATGAAATTCGGTGTACCAAACCGACACATCCGACTGAATGTTTAAGGTAGGTCTGTATAGTGGTATCGTGTCTTAAGGGTTCGATCGAGTTCTTCTTCGTCTGACTCCCTCTGTCCTCGGTCCCCTCAGGGGTGCCTTGTTTGCCTTCGGAGTCGTCACAGGTGTCGCACCTCCCGTCCTGTCGTTCTGAAGACCACAGTCCTGAGTGTTAGACTATGACCAGTCCGTCCAAGAAATGAAGACTCATAATCTACTTCGTCCTTTTTATATTAAACTACAAAGTCACTATTCTCTTTGACAGTTACCTTCTTCAAGTGTCCTTCGGTCTTCTGAATTTGACTTAAATATGACTTACGATTTTTGTTTGTGGAATTTGTTACGGGGTAATCATATTCTAATCTCGTCCAGCCAGTGAAGTTGTCTGCTTTTCTGTTGTGTCGTCCGTCATTTCTCTGTTTCTTCAGTGGACCTTTCCTTCGATAAGACAGGCCCTGGCAGTGGGTCTCATTCTCACCCTTATTCCGAATCCTTTTAAGAAATCTTATTTCTTAAAATATTCGTCGTCGTAAGACGGGCGGCCCACCCTTCCCCTACCCTCTGTCGACTAGATGTCGTTGTTTTACTGCCTAAAATCAGAAAGAGTAATTATTCCAGAGAACCAAAACTACCAGAAGTTAAGTGTACACTTTAAAATAAATGAATGTGGTAGATCATGAGTCATTGCTGTTTTACTTTTCGTTCGCTACTGTTGTCCGACGCATTTTGCATGGGACTTTAATGAAATAAAGAAGGTTATCGATATATTAATATAAGAGCTACCACGATGGAACAAGACCACTATTTCAAAATAAATTTACTTTTTATAGAAAGGAAATATCATTATACAATTTTCAGACAGTCTCCATATCACTTGAACAATTACCCGAAGGAAAAAGATGAAAGAATTTCCGTCTACTCCTTTATGAAGAAAGTTCTGGTGAAGTACTGTGGTATAGGACCGTAAGAGAGAGAAGAAAACCCCGGTTGGTGTGGTCTAATATCACCGTCCAATGACTGTCGAGTCAAATGTTCACACCGCCGGACCTCAGGAGTACCGAGTCAAATTAAGAACCCAGGGTCAAGAAGTTTGGAGTTTAGTCACAAGTTAGTGACATAGTTCAAGTAGATAAAGGTAATTGTGAGTTCACTGTGATAGTTTTATATGGGAGTACTTCTTTTGTCATGGAACAAGTTTACAGATGTAGGACCGTTGTTTTTACATCGGATATTACCATAAAAATTACGGACAAGAATCATACGACACTAAATCCCGACCCGTTATCATCTCTGTGAACATAAAGTACAAACATTTATTTCTCTTACAGACCCCGCCCCCACTCCCCTTCACATTCTTGACCAATCGATAAATGTAGGTCTTTTCTCTTGATCTCTTTACCCTTTTCCTCTAAAATAAAAGTGAATGTCGAAAACATGTGAAAGTTTAAGTGTAACACAAAAATAATGGGTTTTATAAATATATTTGTAAAATTTTATATGATTCTAGTATGGGGGTTGTAGATTTGAAATCTAAAACAGTGAGACTTTAAACTCTACTCCCTAACATAAGAATACCGTGTCTTTTTGGTCATAAAGACTTTCTTTTGACTGTCTTTACCGGGATTTCCAAAGGTCGAGAGATTACAATCTTGGACGGGAAGGGTTGCACTTTTTTGGTGGTGTTCGTGCATTAAAATTCCGTGAACCCCTAGAAGATTTGAACCCTATCGGACACAATGTAAAATTTATTTTATATAGAATCTAAGTCGTTATCACTTTGTATCGACAGTAAACTCTCCATAGTATGACCATATAAGGGGATCTGTTTATTAAACAAATTTCATTTTCTACAAAGAGGGGTTCACTACAAGGTCTCAAAGAAGGAATCACTTTAGAAGTCTATAATTTATCAGACGTTAAGGGACATGTCTGTATGGAGCAAAATAACGTGAAGTGTCTGTGACGTAAAAAAAAATTTTTTTGTGTAGTTTGCAAACACCGTTGGGACGCTGATCGTTCAGATAGTCTCGGTAAAAAGATTTTCGTCAACGAGTGAAGTGAGGAACCACAGTAACAAACCATTAAGAGTGTTATAAAACCGGAAAAAGTAATAATAAAATAAATATTGTCACTAGACACTACAATGATAACGTTTTTCTACTGAGTGACTTTCGAGTCTACTACCGATCGTAAAAAAGTCGTCAATTCATAAATTTTTAATTCATGAAAATTTTTTACATGTGACAATTCTGTATTGCGATAATGTGTGAATTCCGATATCATACCATATTTGTAATTGAAGATATACGTGGTCGTTTGGGGGTTTAAGTACACTAAGTGAAAGGACATTGTGAGCGAAATGACACCACCAGACCCTGACTACCCGTTATAGAGGCTCCATACGGACATATAAACTCCTTCTCGTGGGAACGAAGGAAACGGAAGACGAACTGACGTCACTGGTACCGGGCTTGCGGAGACACACTGTGTCCAAATGTTCACTGTCGGGTGCACGAGTCTCCGGTCGTCTCTTTGATTCTGTTCCTGTCTCGACCTGTCTCACAAAGACACAGTGAGATCAAAACCTCTTTGTTGTAAGGAGACATTGGTTGTTTACGGTTTTACTTTGTGTGGGCCGAAGTGCCTCCTTTTGTTTCGGGGTTCTCACCTTCCGACCAGAGATTGGACCCCGGAGTGGACGGCTTCGTCAAGAACGACGAAGTCAGCGTCAGAAAGGAAGAGGTAGACGTTGACGACGTCGGCGTAGACAACAACGACCAACCTTGACGGTGGTGGGTCCTGAGGAGGGACACCCGAGACCCCCCGGTCGCCCCCACCGACAAAGTGACCTCGTGAAACTGACTAAGAGACCAAGTACCGACGTTCCTTTGTCTTCTAGACAAGATTTTTTGATCGGTTCTTTTTCCTATAGAACAATAAGTGTTCGTACTACCCCTGTAAGTTGTATCGGAGAAGACATCATTCTGGTCTTTATTGGATTTTTGGGTGGTTATCATGTTTCCCATGTAGTCAAAGAATAATAATGTCTGTAGGAACAGTAATCACATCATACGCCGGAATTCTGCTTTCTTTGTTCGTCGTCGAGATTGTCCGTTACCGCGTCTCCTCAGATTCCGTGTGTTTCCATCTCCGTGTCATGTCTTGTCCTTGTCCCTCTCCTCCCGACATGACTATATAATGTACGTATAGGTCTCTTAGAGTTAGCTTCCTGTCGGTTCTTCGTTAGTTGTGGACGACCGAGACATCGACCCCTTGACCCACTGATTTCTTGACTGCAAGTTCTCTCTGTAAAAACGATTGAAAAGTTCAAACTTTTTACACTTACGTGGCGAATAATATTTTATGTGTAGGTTAATTTTTATTTAGGGAGTTTCATTGATTCTCTTTCGTTAGATTCGTCATTTCAAGTAATAATTAGAAATTTATGTTACGATTGATTGTTTAGTTCATCCAATCTACGTACGAGGTTTATTTCGGATGTAGACCTACCGTGTCTAACCAGAGTAAGTTGTGGTGATATAGGGGGTGTGTCGGTGCCATCAGTCAATAAAAAACTCAACTTAGACATTATGTAGTAAACTGTTAGTCTAACCTAAGAATATTATCACTTAAAGACAGTGACTATTTTGTAACTAGTTTGATACCTGACACAATCGGAGTCATTCGTCTACGTTCAAAATAATGCACTTTTACCGTTATTCTTACTATATAATGGAAAAGTCTGTAGATAAGTTGAAAAATTCCACTGTAAAGTCCAGTGACAAATTATGTATACTGTGAACTTCTTTACTGTGATTAGAAAATGTTGGAAAACGTCTCTTGTCGTTTCTTCCTTTGAAGTGCGAAAACACTGGTCGTATAGCGATTATGGAATGCTTCTGTGATTTTGTTTCTTTTTAGTATCTACCGAGAGAGAGTAGTTGGAACGATGGTTTTAGACTTTACTAAGTGGCCACCACGAGTACCGAATGATCTGGGACCGGTGTTTCGTTTGAGGAACACTACTAGAAGTGTACAGGAGCCAACCTGGTATCCATGTCGAGAACCTCCGGTGGACTTGTTTGGAGAAAGTCTCGTGACGGAACCCTGAGACAGATGACTGTAAAGAGTGGACTGACAGTAAAAAATAAATGTTTAAATATAGAAGAGAAGGGTCCACCGTGGTCACCATTTCTTGGGAGGACGGTTACGTCCTCTGGATTCTCTGTACCCAAGTCGGGGACCGAGTCCTTCTACGGGACCTCCTCCCTTGCCGTTGGGTGAGGTCATAAGAACAGACCTCTTAGGGTACCTGCCTTCGGACCGCCCGATGTCAGGTATCCCAGCGTTCGTCAACCTGTGCTGACTTCGCTGACTCGTATGTGTAGAAGAGAGTTTGTTCACAGAGTCCTCGCCCCTGTCTTAGGGTTGACGCGTATATAAGAATCACGGATCTGGTCGTCGAACCGTATTTTCGGCACGCCCCTTTGTTGTGACTTTACTAAGGTTCAGGCAAGTAATACGTGACTCCGTCTTTAAATTGAAATATTTTCTATACCGTTATGTCTTTAGGATGGTTAAAGGGGTGTCTGATGGTTGAGAAGATACACCGTTATATTGTAACTAAACTTTGGTTCCTATAATCTTTTTTCTTTTTAATGTCTGGTTAGAAGAGACTCTTACGGAATCAAGTTAAGTTGGATGACTCTATAATTATATTTCACTATTGTAAAAACAAGAAGGAAAGGGGAGATAAAAAGGACATAAAGAAGAAGATTGAAAAATTTTTTAAGCCGGTACCGTCTGCCGTACACCCTAGAATCAAGTTACGGGACTGGTCTCTGACTTGGGTGCGGAGAACGAAACCTTCGTCCCCCAGCATCGGTGACCTGACGGCCTCGAGAAAAGGGTTGAAGAAGTCAACTTGAGTGAATCAGTTTAGAAAAGAATCTTGTAAATTCAGTTATTTAAATGGAAATTCCTGACGAAAAGACCGTACGGTGTGTAAACTTTAGCATGTATATTAAGTACTAACAAAATAAAGTTTATAGACGTTAAAGATAAAACTAAAAGTAAATTGAGTACTCAATAAATCCTCATGTCAAAATATGAGAATTCGTACATAAATTTTAAAACTTTTTATTGACGGTGTCTCTTCGTCTTTTTTTTATATAATACTTAGGAGTACATCGGTAGTGGGTCGAAGGGTTACTAGTTGTGTATTGGTTAAAACAAAATGTAGACAAGGCTGAAAAGGGAGTTAATGAAAGTTCGTTTATTATATCGGAAAGTAGACATTTATTGGAGTTATCCATAATATACCCTCAAAACGAATCCAAGAATCTAAAATATTGATAAAAGACGGATTACGACTTTTTGAACCAAGATTAGTGTAATTATATATAATAGGAAAATATGTATCTGTTAATAAAGTTTTATTGTAATACTGACTTATAATTTCAATACGACTTGTTTTACTATTAATTTTCCAAACTTAAGAAACAGAAAAAAAAAAAAACAGGAATTCTATAAAGTAATTCATATAGGTCGGTTTAGTCGAATTCCCAATGGACTTTGTTAAGAAGTACATTGACTCGGTGGTTGAGTTTATGACCAAGTGACACTGTGACACGAAAACTTAAAATATGTGAACGAAATGAATGGTGGGTGGTGGCGGGACGGGCGTAAATTTTTGGATTCGTCTGTGTCTATACCGTCCCGCGACATGTCGTGTGACCTCGTCACACAACCATCGTGTAAGAATTATGAATTGAAGTGAGACGGAAAAACTATTATTATAGGACCTCTGATGCGGTTTCATCATAATCTCAAAAAGAGGGTAAAAGAAAATTTTTATTGACTGATCATAAAGTAAGTTGATTAAAGAATAATCCATGGTGTCGAAATTAATATTAGACATACAAAATTATCGACCACCCCGTTCGGTATACAAAAAACTTCCGTTGAAAACTAATAACCCTAGATTAAAATAACGAAACACCAATTTTATTGGACCAGACATGTGACGAAACACTTTAGACACTGACCATGCACCCGTCAGGACGAAGACGGGATCCGGTCCCGACCAGTCGACGTGGCGCGGAAAGGGGTAGCCCGGACGAAGTGCGTAGAGAGATACGAGACTTGTGAGAGTCAAGGACTATAGGGTTGTTCTCCTGACCGGGGTCGGGACAGACACGAGGGACAAAGAACACACCAAAATAAAAGACTGGTTGTCTCTGAAAGAAGAAAATTTAAATACTTAGCTCAATTCAGAAAACCAATAAAGAAAAATTACAAGACGGACTGTCTCGTCTCTTCCCTACGGGTTTTTTGTACTGAGCGACGAAGAATAAGAAGTTTCGGAATAATTAGAAAGTGTACCGTTTTTTCGGTGTAAATTCTTTACAGAAATGTTTCTTATTTACCGACCATGGAGTTATTAATACCAACTGTCATAAGACATCCACTTACCTATCTTTTTTCGGTGTGTGAAGTATCGAATCTGAACGAGGTAACCACCGAGTCTACCATTTCTTGGGCGGACGTTACGTTCTCTGGACCCAAGTTAGGGACCTCCTCCCGTACTGTTGGGTGGGGCCATAAGAACGGACCTCTTAGGGGTTCCTGTCTCCTTGGACAACCCGATGTCAGGTACCCCAACGTTTGTCAGTCTGTGTTGACCCACTGATTCGTGTCGTGTCGTTGGAGTAATTATGTTAACGAATATAGATGGACAGTGGTTGTAATAATCTAAGTGTTGACTGTCCATGGTAGTCAAGTCAAGTCAAGTCAGCGAGTCAGTACAGGCTGAGAAACGCTGGGGTACCTGGCTTCGTGCGGTCCGGAGGGACAGGTAGTGGTAGAGGTCCTCAAGTGAGTTTGAGTACAGGTAGCTCAACTATTACGGTAGGTCGGTAGCTCAACTATTACGGTAGGTCGGTAGCGTAGGACAGTAGGGAAAGAGGGGAGTGGGGATTAGGAATGGTCGTAGTCTCAGAAAAGGTTCCTCAGTTGAGAAGTGTACTCCACCGATTTTATGACCTCAAAGTCGAAATCGTAGTCAGGAAGGTTACTTGTGGGTCCTGACTAGAGGAAATCTTACCTGACCAACCTAGAGGAACATTAGGTTCCCTGAGAGTTCTCAGAAGAGGTTGCGGTGTCAAGTTTTCATAGTTAAGAAGCCGGGAGTCGAAAGAAGTGTCAGGTTGAGAGTGCAGGTATGTACTGGTGGTCTTTTTGGTATCGGAACTGATCTGTCTGGAAACAACCGTTTCATTACAGAGACGAAAACTTATACGATAGATCCAACGAGTATTGAAAGTAAGGTTCCCCATTCCCAGAAAATTAAAGTACCGACGTTAGTGGTAGACGTCACTAAAACCTCGGGGGTTTTTATTTCAGACTGGGACAAAGGGGTAGATAAAGGGTACTTCACTACCCTGGTCTACGGTACTAGTAACAAAAGACTTACAACTCGAAATTCGGTTGAAAAAGTGAGAGGAGAAAGTGAAAGTAGTTCTCCGAACAAGGAGAAGTGAAAGACAGTATTCCCATCACAGTAGACGGATAGACTCCAATAACTATAAAGAGGGCCGTTAGGACTAAGGTCGAACACGAAGAAGGTCGGGTCACAAAGAGTACTACATGAGACGTATATTCAATTTATTCGTCTCCCTGTTATTTGTCGGAACTGCAGGAGGAAAAGGATAAACCTTGGTCAGACAACAAGGTACAGGTCAAGATGGACAACGAAGGACTGGACGTATATCCAAAGAGTTCTCCGTCCAGTCCACCAGACCATGAGGGTAGAGAAAGTCTTAAAAGATCAAATAACACTAGGTGTCAGTTTCCGAAACCGTATCAGTTATTTCGTCTTTATCTACAAAAAGACCTTGAGAGAACGAAAAAGGTACTAGGTCACCTACAACCGTTAAACTAGAGACCAAGGAGACGGAAAAGATTTTGGTCGAACTTGTAGACCTTCAAGTGCCAAGTGTATGACGACTTCGGACCGAACCTCTTAAAACTCGTAATGAAATGATCGTACACTCTACTCACGTTAACACGTCATCAAACTCGTAAGAAACCGTAACGAAAAGAAACCCTAACCTTACTTTTGGCTGGAAAAGGTCAGGACACCGGTGACGACTCAAAAGGTTTAAACGACCGTATAACTCACGTCGTAAAAGTGTCGTAGTAGCAAGTCCTAAACTTTATCGAGTTGACCTTACGGTAGTGGAGGTGATCGAAACAAGTATCACTACGAAAGATTCCGGGTGAACTGAAGTGTAAGGTCCTACAGACCGAGATCCACTCACTAGTGTGGTAGTGCTAATAGACCCAACATTTCGAGAAAAACCATGTCAAGAAGACACATAAGAACGGTGGAGAAGAATTATAGAAGACGAAGACAATCCAGGTTTGGCAAAGATAGGAAATAGCTCGGGTAGAAACCTACTTTACAAGGGAACCATAGAGATTAAAAGAACTTCTCTAGAGATCAGAAAGGGTAAGACAACAAAGTATGGTACTATATTTTTTGTACCGGAAATCTCAGTTTGTTTGGTACTAATCTCAATCGTGTAGTCAAGTCATGAAGTGGGTTAAGAGTCAAAGGAGTTAGTATGCAACCCCTACCTAGTGACACCCCCACACACGAGTCAATGAGTCAACACAGGTTGAGAAACGTTGGGGTTCCTGACATCGGGTGGTCCTAGGAGGTAGTTACTTTAAACGGTTCGTTCTTGTGACCTTACCCAACGGTAAAGGAGGAGATCCCTAGAAGGACTGTCCCTGACTTGGACACAGAGGTTGTAACCGTCCTCTAAAGAGATGGGGACTCGGTCACCTGCGGTAGCACCCCGAATATTCATATTACCTTTCGAAGACAATATAAGGACCTTCTGTTATACAGGAGGTTTTACAATCGGAGGAGGGGAGAGGGTTGTCAAGACAGATTTTGAACTTCTAATGATCAAAAAGTCTATTAGTCGTCCCCGGTGTCCTGATCTTTTCCAGTCAAAAGTAAGGTTACTTTCCGTGACGGGATTCTTTCCGTTACGGTTTCTTACAAGTTTGATGGTGTGTTGACGTGAGTAGAGTGTGTATCGTTTCATTGCGAGTTTCAAGAGGTTCGTTCCCAAGTTGTCATGCACTTGGCACTTGAAGGTCTACAAGTGTGATCTAAATCTTTTGTGTCTCCTTGGTCTTTAGTTTAACGTTTGTAGGTGACCTAGTATGTTTTCCGTCCTCTCAAGGTCTTTTTGTAGACAAAGAACTGATACGGTTTCGGAAACTGACACACCTAGTGTTGTTTCACCTTTTAAGAACTTCTCCACCCTTATAGTCTGGTGGACTGGACGGAGGACTCTTTAGACATACGTCCAGTTCTTCGTTGTCAATCTTGACCTGTACCTTGTTGTCTGACCAAGGTTTATCCTTTTCCTCATGCAGTTCCGACATATAACAGTGGGACGAATAAATTGAAGATACGTCTCATATAGTACTCTTTACGACCCGACCTACTTCGTGTTCGACCTTAGTTCTAACGGTCCTCTTTATAGTTAGTGGAGTCTATACGTCTACTGTGGTGAGAATACCGTCTTTCACTTCTCCTTGATTTCTGGAGAACTACTTTTACTTTCTCCTCTTACTTTTTGGACCGAACTTTAAGTCGTAAGTTTTCTGATTCTAGTACCGTAGGTCAGGGTACTGAAGTACAGTTTATCTACCTCTTTGTTACCTTTGTCACTGTCTGAATAAAAGAATCCAAAGTTTTAGTGACGTCTACCACTGACGTCGGTACTTTAATTTTCTGCGAACGAGGAATCTTCTCTTCGATACTGTTTGGATCTGTCTTATATTTTTCGTCTCTGTAATGAAACGACTGTTTGTAGGTAGGTCAGTTTCGATACCAAAAAGGTCATCAGTATATATCTACACTTTCAACCTGGTATTTCTTTCGACTCACGACTTCTTGACTACGAAAACTTGACACCACAACCTCCTCTCAGAAGTCTCAGGGAACCTGTGGTTCCTCTAGATTAGTCAGGTGGGATCTACTTTAGTCAGGACTTATAAGTAACGTCCCTGATTACGACTACGAGGTTATGAGACCGGTGGACTACGCTTTTTGACTGAAAAAATTATTCTGGGACTACGACCCTTTCTGACTTCCGTCCTCCTTCTCCCCTACTGTCTCGTACTCGACTAACCTACCGTAGTGACTGAACTACCTATACTCAGACTCGTTTGAGGTCCTCTACCAGTATCTGTCCCTTAGGACCACACCACGTCTGGTCCCATAACGTTTCTCAGTCTGTACTGACTCTTTGACTTGACTGCATATTGGTGGAACCAAACTTAAGGGTATGGAAGAGAGGGGGTAGCGAGGTGAGGTAGTACGAACAGTGACAAGGATTCGTAAATACTAAGTGTTTCTATACATATAAATAGAAAAGGATGTTCTAGATTTGTCCTTTTTTTATTCACCATCTCAAACTCGGAATCGAGTTGGAGGAATTCCTAGGTAGAGAAAGCCACTTTTACAAGGACCGTAAGGGTTTCCCGTGAGTTGTAAAAGAGTTTCTCTACAAAAGTATGTGACACAACATAGTCAAAACTTTTATACTCAATTTATACTTGACCCCTGACTAGACTTATAGACAGTGCATACCACTTGGAGATTTATAGACTCCAGATCCCGGTTTTTGATGACCCTTTTTGCAAAAGATAAGGTTCGTCAATTTTTTTTTTGTTGACGATCTTTTATTGGGTATTCATTCAACCTTTCACAACTTTACTATTTTATACTGACTAAAGTTTTGTCTAAGATCCCAATAGATCTTTGTATTTTTTTTTTTTTTTGAAACTTGAAAGGTGTAACACAAAAATAATTATAACGTATATTGTTCAATTACATTTATATATAAGAACACTTTTGATCGACCTGTCATTGTTATAGTATGCTTTTATTTGTATTGATAGGAGACGAGGAGTGGTCAAAGAGTCTTAATCTACGGTAATCGTCATTGGTCATTGCTGTCGCTGGTGGCGACTACCGTGTGACTTGACTAACCATTTCAGCAAAAGTTTGGATTCGACTGACGATCTTTGGTGTCTTCCCCTTCTATCCCATAGTTTTCTGCCTCATTTTTGAGGTGTTTTATTTTTCTTTACACGTGTTTTATACGTTATCTATGTCAAAGAGACCGATTATTACCAGTCAGGAAAACCAACAAATGAATTTACGACAAACAATGGACACCTATGTTCGGCAGGATGTTCAAAGACATGATTCTCAAGTGACTTTACTGGTTGAGTTTGTTGGAACAAATAGGTGACTTCGACCCTAAAGAAGAGAAGTCTTCGTAGGGTAAGAAATGGAAGACTGGTAGAGGTCGTAAAGTTGTTTCGTGTCTCGTCGCGTGGGTGTACCCCACGTGGTCTCTGGAGTGTTCGTCCGTTCTTTGTTCTGTCCGAAACAAAGTACCCCCTTCCCTCGTCCCGTCAATTTTTCTTTTCTTGACGTAATGGTCGAAGAAGGGGATTCAGTAGTTGGTGGTTTTAGGTTTACAAAGGTCAAAATTTCCATTTATCTTTTATTTAGAGATTTTTTCCTGTCTTAAAAAAATTTTATACGATATAAATTTTTAAGTCTCAGACGACGGATTATCATTGAAAGTTCAATGATAAAGTATTGAACTTGTTTAGTCAGTCTTCGTTTAGTCAGGACTGTCGAAATACCATCGTTTAATATGTTAGTCGTTAATGACTTCCCTTTTTTTTCTGGTGGAAGAGTTTTTGTTTCCTCCAGCAGTGGTACCCAAGAAAGATTTACAGTAAGATTTGTACTCAAAAGTTTGAAGTCTGTTTAAAATTCAAACGTATTAACCATAGAAGTTAGAACATTATAATGTTTCATAAAGTCTAGACCCTTAGTTGACATCTGAAACTATTATTTCAGATAGGGTCATTACAGTAATTCACATTTAAATTTGAATCTTTGTAAAAAAACTTGAAAATTTTGTAATTGAGTGTAGTTTGGAGGGTGTTGTGTTCTTTCGTGAAGAAATGAAACAGATTATAAAATAGTTCAAAGTCTGTAATGTACCAATATACAATCTTACTGACATAATCAAACAAGTATTGTAAATCTTTCTTTAAAATCCAAAAAGGACATAACTATTCTATGAATTCTGAAGACATTTTATCGTCCGAATAATCTTCTTTACTTTCAAATGACTTTTGTTAGATTGTCCGGTGGATAGTCAGAATTTTGCTATTTTTGTTTTGTGTTTTGAGGATGACGATCAAGTCATAAAGTTATACTGACTCCCTTGGCGTGACAGATGTTTTTCAACAATGATTGACCGTGTTATTAAATACATAAAATTTATTCCGATCCCAGGATTAAATTGCTGACTTATGGAAAAGTAATAGTTATACGTTTTCTACACAGGGTTGTGAGAATTCGATATGGATGGATTTACTTTTCAATAAGACTCTATGAAGTGGGGAAATAGTCAAAATTATTTCAGTATCCTGACACACATTAGTAGTGGTAATAGATTAAAGTCTTGTAAAAGTAGTAGGGGGTTTCTTCGGTACATAAGGAAACACTCATGTGAAAGACGACGGGGAAGGGGTCAACGACCATTAGTAATTTGATGAAACAGAGAAACCTTGACGGATAAGACTTGTCCAGTATATACACCTTAGTTAAAACTCTGACCGAACAAAGTGAGTCATACAAAAGATCTAAGTAGGTATAATATCGTGCATAGTCGTAAAATGAGGAAAGATAGTACCTTATTGAAAGGTAACATGTCTAAATGATGTAAAACAATCAAACAAGTAGTCAACTACCTTATAGACAATAAAAGTAGAAAACCAAAAATACTTAGTACACCGATGTCTGTAAGTTCAAACGTCCAAAAACATACCTGTATACCAAAGGAGAACGCCCGTATGCATAGATCCCGTGCCTTAACGACCCAGCGTGTCACCCACGTTGAAAGACTCTTTGACATTGTTTTGCCAAAAGAACTCACCGACGGAGACAAAAGTTAGTGTGCCTGTTACCTGCTCCACGGTTGACGACGTGTACGAGCGGTCGTGAATGGCTACGGACAGGAAGTGAAGTCGGTAGAATGACTCTTATTTCGCCACAGAGTAACACCGAAACCAGACGTACTGCACGATTGTCGATTGGAGGAGATTATCAGGTGCGATCCGTGTGAGACATGAAAAGAGGGAAAGCTTCATAGCTTGAGGTCCGGGGGGTTTGACCCAATTTCATGAACTTAGAAATATTTGATGAGTTTTTATAGTTATTACAGAAATAAAACTAGTGTTATTTGACACCTTTTAAGACTTTCTCTACCTTTATGGTCTGGTGGACTGGACGGAGAACTCTTTGGATATATGTCCAGTCCTTCGTTGTCAATCTTGACCTGTACCTTGTTGTCTGACCAAGGTTTATCCTTTTCCTCCTGCAGTTCCGCCATATAACAGTGGGACGAATAAATTGAATTTACGTCTCATGTAGTACTCTTTGCGACCTGAACTTCGTGTTCGACCTTAGTTCTAACGACCCTCTTTATAGTTATTGGAGTCTATACGTCTACTGTGGTGGGAATACCGTCTTTCACTTCTCTTTGATTTTTCGGAGGACTACTTTCACTTTCTCTCACTTTTTCAACCGGATTTCGAGTTGTAAGTCTTTTGCTTCTAGTACCGTAGACCAGGGTAGTGAAGTACCCTTTGTCTACCCCTTTGTCACCTTTGTTACAGTCTGAAATAGAAAGACCCGAGGTGTTAGTGACGCCTACCACTGACGTCGGTACTTTAATTTTCTGGGAATGAGGAACCTTCTTTTCAACACTGGTTGGATCTGTCGTATAACTTTTCGTGTCTGTAATGAAACGGTTGTTTCCAGGTAGATCAGTTCCGATACCAAAAAGGTCACCAGTACATACCTACACTCTCAACCTGACACTTCTTTGGACTCGCGGCTTAATTAACTACGAAAACTTGACACCACAACCTCTTCTGAGGACTCTCAGGGAACCTGATGTTCCTCTAGGTTGGTCAGGTAGGATTTCCTCTAGCCAGGACCCACAGGTGACCTTTCTGACTACGACTCCGACTTTGAGGTTATGGAACCGGTGGAGTACACTTCTCAACTGAGTAACCTTTTCTGGGACTACGACCTTCCCTAACCCCTGTCCTCCTCTTCCCCTGCTGTCTCCTACTCTATCGACCTACCGTAGTGGTTCAGCTACGTGTACTCAAACCCACTTAAGACCCTCGACCACTACCTGTCCCTCCGGACTGCACGAAGCCAGGTACTTCAACGTTTCTCGCTGACTTGATTGATTGATTCCAGTTAAACTATAGTAGAAGGAAGTTGGTAGATAGTTTTCAGACCGTACTTTTAAGTAATTTTACCATAAAAAGTTTGTTATGTTAACACTTATCTCGAATTTTTTGTAAGTTGTCTTGTAAAAGAGGAGTAGTGGAGTAATTCGTCAAACCCCGTCCTGTGTCCTCAACGATTTACTCCACTCCTCCTCTTCCCTCTTCATCAGAATTGATCGGAAGTCGAGACAGAGGTCCTGTATTGATACAAAAAGGGAGATGATACTTTTGTCACAAATTTCATGTTTATTACTTTACTGACCAGATATTTCTCTGTCCCTTATTGCAAAATTTTAGATGGACCGTAGTTCTTAAGTACAATCTAATTACTCATTTATCAGGGTAATTGTT
This sequence comes from Capra ibex, assembly GCA_006410555.1. Taxonomy (NCBI): domain Eukaryota; kingdom Metazoa; phylum Chordata; class Mammalia; order Artiodactyla; family Bovidae; genus Capra; species Capra ibex. The sequence continues at coordinate 267,002 of SJYO01050114.1, read as the reverse complement.
ATCGAAATAAAGATTAATGTACATTAAATAATGAAAGTGATCCCCTTAAATATTAAATTTTCTCTTCTTAGACTCGAAACTGTCGATTCGTGTTATTGACCAGGAAAATATATCACATCTCGGACTGACCGAAGAGTAGGAAATTACAGGGTGAAGTTCTTTCACAAGGACTGATGGAGTGGAGTAAGGGAAAACGTCGTGGAATACTATTTCGGGAAGTAACATAAATTGTCCAAAACATTACCAAATAAATGAGTCATCGGACGTTGGGGGTCGGGGGTTGACAATCGTATCACGGACCATGCATTGACCGTGAGTAGACGACTTACTCATTCATTCATGTTTTTCAAAAATAGGGACCAATCATCCTACGATAATCATTACGTGTCCTCTTAGAGGTTTAACTTCACTCAGGTCTTACTCAAGACTTCACTGGAGTCGTTGGTCCCATCGTCTTGTTGTACTCGTATTTTGTTTCTTATCCTTGGTGAGGGGAAGATTCAGTGAGGTTGACTAAAGTTGTCTTTAGATAGAGCGAAAAGGGAGGCCTTCAGATATTAGAGAAAAAGACAAATAGACCTAGAGACTCAACCGTGTTTTTCACCGTGGTGGTTTACCTAGAGAAGAAGTCACGTAAAATATTCTGTGAACAATAATTACGTTTCCACTACGACCTTAGTTCCAACGACCCTCTTTATAGTTATTGGAGTCTATACGTCTACTGTGGTGGGAATACCGTCTTTCACTTCTCCTTGATTTTTCGGAGAACTACTTTCACTTTCTCCTCTCACTTTTTCAACCGAATTCAAGTTGTAAGTCTTTTGATTCTAGTACCGTAGACCAGGGTAGTGAAGTACCGTTTATCTACCCCTTTGTCACCTTTATCCCAGTCTGAAATGAAAAAACCCGAGGTTTTAGTGACGTCTACCACTGACGTCGGTACTTTAATTTTCTGCGAATGAGGAACATTCCTTTCAATACTGGTTGGATCTATCGTATAAGTTTTCGTCTCTGTAATGAAACAGTTGTTTCCAGGCAGATCAGTTCCGATACCAAAAAGGTCACCAGTCCATACCTACACTCTCAACCTGACACTTCTTTCGACTCACGGCTTCTTAACTACGAAAACTTGACACCGCAACCTCTTCTGAGAACTCTCAGGGAACCTGACGTTCCTCTAGGTTGGTCAGGTAAGACTTCCTCTAGTCAGGACCTTCCTGACTACGATTTCGACTTGAGGTTATGAAACCGGTGGAGTACACTTCTCAACTGAATGACCTTTTCTGAGACTACGACCCTCCCTAACCCCCGTCCTCCTCTTCCCCTGCTGTCTCCTACTCTACCGACCTACCGTAGTGGTTGAGCTACCTACACTCAGACTCACTTGAGACCCTCAACCACTACCTGTCCCACCGGACCGTACGACGCTAAGTACCCCAGCGTTTCTCAGCCTGTGTTGACTCGTTACTTGACTTGACTTGACTACGTTTACATTGAACTTTGTGTCCAAAGAAAATTTTTATATAAAAGAATACAGACTACCCTCCTCAAAATCATTGTGTTCGGTAATTAAATTTAATAGTGAACGATATGTTTCTTTTATGAAGAAGTGATACATTAATAAACACAGTGACTTGGTAGTAGTTCATCTTTTATACATGATTAAAGTGGAGTAATTACATACACTCCTCCTCTCCCGTAGTCTCCTACTCTACCGACTTACCGTTGTGGTTACGTTACCCGTGTTTGAACCCGTGAAGTCCTCTACCACGGCTGTCCCTCCGGACCACACGACGTCAGGTACCCCGACGTCTCTCAACCTGTGCTGACCCACTGACTTGTTGTTGTCACATACAGATGCGTGGGAGTTGCTTATCTTCTCTAACGTATATACTTATTATCTGATAAAACTGTGATAGGAGGACTTATATTGTATTTAATTTTCTTTTTTTCTGATTTTGCCGTTTGGAGTTCAAACTTGATTGAAACTGTCAGGTATTGAAATGTGTACTTTTGCAAGTAAAGTCACAAATAAATTAGAAATGAATTTTTTTTTATCACTCCCGTTGTTAAACATTGTTAGAGATTGTCACACAAAATTTAACTCGAAGTGACTCGTATACCGGACCTCAATATGAAGTTTAGTTGAATGTAGTCCGAAAGATAATGTCGTTGAAATCCCTTCAAGATTTAAAATCTTTGGTTCGTGTGGTTTTGACATAGGTAGAAATTCTGTCATTTCGACTTGGGGTATTGTGTACGTAATTTAAGGATGTACACAGTCTCAAACTACCACATCTGTTTTGAATTGAGAAGGTAGGTCGTGACCGGTAAGGGACAGTCTACAAACGGACCCGTATGAGTGGTACACTATTCCGAATAGAAATCTAATTCGACCTTCTAAAGGATCAGAGGAGAAGTGTTCATTAAAGGTCGACACTGGTCTCCCGGTTTTCGATTTGAATTTACCATGTTATTTATCAAGTTTTCATAGAAACTTTGGAGTCCCGTGAGTTTAGGTCTTTCGATAACTCTTCATTGGAATTCATTCCTAGGTTTCGTCGGTGACTTCTAAAGTATGAGATCGTATAATATAATTTAGTGTTATTAATTCTTCCCCGAAGGGACCCCCAAGTCTGTCATTCCTTAGAAGGACATTACGTCCTCTGAGCCCAAGTCAGGGACCCAGACCTTCTCGGGGACCTCTTCCCTTGTCGTTGGGTGAGGTCATAAGAACGGATCTCTTAGGGCACCTGTCTCCTCGAACCTCCCGGGGTTAAGTACCCCAACGTTTCTCAGCCTCTTACTGTTATTAATTCCTGACCTTTATAAGAATTTTCGTAGGTCATATACTTAGGTTTATTCGACTCTTCAGTCCATAGAAAGACTTACTTAACCAATATAAGACTATGGTCTTATTGGACCCAGAGGACTAAAGATTGACTCCTCCATGTAAAAAGATGTAGTGTTAAATTAAGTATAACTTAAAAAGACGTAGTGTCAAAATAAGTTTAAGTATAACTTACATAATACGTTGATGATACCTCTTTTGTCCTACGATTAAAGAAAATTTCCTAAAAAGTTCCAGTATATTTTACGGTCCAGTCTCTTCACAACGTTAACAAAAAGAGTGACCTATTACACGTAAATTTTTGATGTGACTGACAATGGAAATTTCTCCGTGATCAATTTACTTTCCGTAGGTCTTCTTCCCTTAATTTGATCATTTCTTGAGTCTTGAGAATTACGTACCTTTTTTGATCTCTTTGGTCAATACTCTCTTACAAGACTATAATCCTGACATAAGTGTTTAAACTTCCCTTCATTTAAAGACTCATTATTTCCTTATGTATGAAAGACCAGTAATCTTAGAAGGAATTTGTTTTACCTGACTGAACATTACGCCATTCAAGGATCAACTCCCTTTCCAGTTTAGCTCCCTTTCCAGTTTCCACTCTAACCTTCCATTAGAGAATTCCTACACCTTCTCCGCTCCGGACTATTAAGTTGACATACCAAAGTGAAGACATCGACCTTTGAGTGATGGAACCATTAAAGGAGTTCTAACTCAGTGTTGCATATTCAGTACCATGTATTCATTTACGTAATTGGTGACAGTAGAAGGAGGAAGACTTTAAAGGTACATAATCATAACCACTGAATCCACACAAAGATTTCTAATTGACGAACGGTAGATCTAAAGAAATGTTAAGACCCACAGTTTTCTAGTTCAGGTCTAAGATCAAGACAGAGAATTGATACATTGAGCCATTCAGTGCTAAAAGGATCTAGACTCTCTTCGAGTTTGAACCCCGTCTTAAGGGATGGAGAGGGTCATAAAAAAAAATTATCTACAACCACCCAAACGTCAGTGTCCTGACCCACCGTGGCACCGAGTGACCCGTCCTCAGTCCCGCGATTTGCGAGGAAATCACGGGTCCCGTGGGGAAAGGAGGAGGGGACTCCTTTCCACTTCTCTTCTCAGTGTTCAACGAAAATACACGGTTTGAACCACTCTAAATAGACAAAATTCTGCGACGTCAATGGTTGTCGAGATAAATGGATTTTGTGTTACTTTGTCGAAAAGGAGGGGTGGGATTCATCAATTATTATATCAAGTGTTGGGTTTGACTGTAAAATCCTAGTGATCCGTTATAAATTTTCTCCCATTCCTTTTGTCTTGTTTTTTGTTTCCTTTTTGAACAAAAATTACGTACCTATAGTTCTCTGAACGAAGTCATTTTCAAGCTTACTCGACTTCGACCATAAGATCGATGGGTTCTGAGGTAATTACCTCAATGTCTCAATCAAGGATATCGGAAGTCGCGAAAGGGAAGGAGATGTTGTCTCCCTTTTTATAAATCAACCAGTAATCCACGTAGAAGTAATTTTCGTTTTATAATGAAAATTGTCGATAGTCTTTATAAACAAGAATTTCCCTTTTCCAGACTTGTGAATTTTTTAATTTGTCTGGAAATTGATGACTACGTTTTATAAATTGACACTAGTCTTTCCACACGACTTGTTGAAAATCAAACACTGACTTCTCGTTCAAAACCTTATAGAACTTTGGTTCCTGGTTTTAATTGAAGATCCAAAATTAATGGACAATGTAAAGGTACGTATCTTACAGATGCGTGTCTTAACGACAATCGCTAATGTTTCCTGTAACACAAAAGCGGTTGGATTCAATAAATGATGGAGGAAATTCTGAGTTTTCTATGTGGAAAATTAGGTGTAGAGATCAAGGTCATGAAATAAATGTGGTTTACACAAAAGTTAGGGGCACCAGGGTAGTCGTGAATAAAGGTCTTTGTGTCTAAGATTGTGATAAATTACACAAGAAAGGGTATTTGTCCCTGTAATGTATTTTCTAGTCAAGTGACCGGTAATCATAAGACCTCATCTAAAAAGTAAGACTTCTTGCCCTTAAAAAAACCAAACGAAAGTAATCCCGAAAGTGACCTTTTATAAGTATACCGATATAATGTATTTTATTTATTAGAATGCTACATGTTCTTTTACTCTGAAAAATACAAAGGTTCACATTTTAGACGTCCCCCTTTTTCACATTTGTACTTTATTAAATTACTGGACACATTATAAGTTCGTAGTTGAATGAAATTATTCACATTTTTGTCAAGATCATACTAAGGAATTTTTATCTATTTTCGGGAAGAAAAAAGTGTCAGTCATTTATAGTCGATCAAGAATAACGGTGACCTACAATGGAGTACTAAACAATATTTAATGGTTAGTTACGACATTTTATTATGTTTACAGTTTTTATATCAAAAGTATCTTCCCGTTCTTTCCCCGTACTCTAACTCTCTATGTTTGATGATACATTTTTTTTTTTCGTTGTCCCTTTTTATGTCGTGTCCCTTTGTCAGAAATAAAACATTATTGAAATTTACCTCATAGTAGATCTTTTTACAACTTAGTGATTCACTATATGGATTTTGATTATGACATTTAGTTGTATTTTATTTTTGGAGTTATTAAAAAATTTCTATATCAAAAGTTTACAATTTCTTGTTCTTTTAGTTTATTTTTCCTTGGTTATGTATTGTTTAATGTTTAAAGGATTTAAATATAATATACTCATTGAATAATTGAAGTACCCCCTACACTTCTTGACTAATTTTTTAATAAGATTTATATTAATAAGGTTTCGTAGACTATTTCTTGTCTTTATATTTTCTCCGACCACAAACTTCCGTTAATTCACTATTTCAGTTCGAATATTTCTCCAGTTTACATAAAAGGTGAGATTTTACAGTTTTCTGTGTCCAGTTGAATTACATTTTTTACCATTTATGAAATTATATCTAAATCCCTTATATCCTTTCGTTTAAAGTGTTGGTACTTCCTTTGTTGGATAGTAAACAACGACAAACGTACCAAGTTTCCCAGTCTTTCCCCTATCAAATATAAAAAAACCGTCTATTTTACGTTAGATGGTATCTTGCAGTCTAAAGTTCCTTTTGAGGAAGTTTAAGTCGTCGATTGTCGAACAGAGATAAACGACAGTGAGACCTAGTCTCTTTGGGTGTGAAAAAAGAAGGGGAAAGGACGAGGGGAAGTCAATGTGAACTCGAGAGACTGACTTTTCCAGACCTTGTCTAATCTTTAGCCCGGTGTTTTATTTTTCGAAACCGTTCGACAGTTCGGACAGACCTTATGTGTATGTTGTCACCCGGGTTTTCCCCTTTGATTTTCGTCATTCTCATAAAATGCTTTGGAAAAGAACCGTATGAATTAACATGCGACACACATGTATACACAGCTCCACCCTCCCTCTGAATAAAAAAACCATGAAAGAGGGTAAATTTTGTTTTCTGGTTCGATACACACTAATTGTCTAGATGAATTCGAGTGTCGGTCGAACGAAATAAATGAAGTGAATAATAATTGACCTTTATGAATTTTTGTTTTGTTTTTGAAAACAAGGTTGACGACTAAAGATATCGATCAATTCTCAATTAGTAGTAAAAAGTCTCGGAGTACATCTCCCTTTCTTTTTAGGGTGTCTTGGTAAAAAATTTTAAAGGTTTACGCCTGTTCGACTTAAGTAAAGTAATTTCTACTAAACTCCTTTGTACCGACAATAGTGAGATCAGGTATGTTTACCGTTCTAAATAATTTAAAAGATGGAATGAACCCAAGGACAAAGTTGGTGTTCCGGAATAAGTTTATAATTTATCTTAGTCTTCAACGTTTAATAATTGTACGGTGTAATGAAAAAATTGTGGGTTGATCCAGAACTTCGAGTTTTCCGAACGTAAATTCGGTTTCTCTGTCAGAGACGGGACTAGGGTGAGACTGAAATGGACTTATCCCCAACCAAGTATTGCGACTGGTTACCACTCGAACCCCGCCGTGACGAAGTTCTCTCTCTACCCTCAGTGACGAGAGAGTTCAATTTTTGGGTTTACAGCCCCAAAAATTTTCCATATGTGTGGCTGTGTCTTGACAAGCGTTGCAAGGATTGTCCCGTCAATAAAACCGGTCAGGACCCATTTCAAAAGAAAGAGGGGAAAATGGGGTCTAACACAAGACTACCGTAAGTTCCTCAATTAAGGAGGAAGGGCATTCCCGGGGCGTCAACGACAATCCAGTTGGGGACGTTTCGAAGTTTCCAAGGCTCGGGCGTCAGACTGGATGAGTCACTAGACGCGCAACAAAAGTAAATCGATGTAGGTCAGGTTCTGCTTTCGAAATTTTGGTGTTGCTAGACGAGGCAAAATCTCAGTAAAAAGGTACCGAAACCTTTTTATAGAGTCTTTGGGTTGACTTCTTTCCTTTTGTCACTTTTTTATGCCTAATTTTTCCGGGGTTTCACGAACATATGATAATAGTTGTATACGTGTAAACCCTCCCCCCATAAAGAAACACGTTTACCACTAAAAACAGTAAACTCCCTCTTTATACCGAAATGAAAAACAAAGGATTTACTTTTTGTTTCCTTTTTTTTTGGAATTTTATACCCACACCCCACCCCCTCACTCCCGTCTTTGCTTCTCTTCCCTTTTTTGCGAAGACCGGATAGAGATCCACTGTCCCCAGGGGCGGGGTCGACTCCTGTCTTTTGTAAAATGGTGACTCTGTGTCCTACCCTCAGTGACGAGAGAGTTCGATTCGTATTCGTTTGTGGTCCAGTGAGTGGCTGTTTTCGACGATAAAGTCCAAAATCTACTTCGTTGTCGGACTAAAAAAGATATCGATCTCTCTCTTAAAATTTGTTCTAGTGACACGAAGAGTTTTTACACTTTCTTTGTCGCTCAGACCAATCATTTGGTGGTGTTGTAAGGAGGTTAGGGTAGGGTTCTTCAGTTTCGATTTTTCAACTAAATCTAGGTTTAAGTCCAAATTTCACTTTCCGTATTTTTATCATTATCTATTCAACCGATCCGTCAGTAAAAAATTTTGATATTTCGTTACGTTGAATTAAATTTACATGGAAGGTTTTAAGTATATGGTTTTTTGTCAATAGTTTTTATAAAATTTTCTAAAACTCTACTTGGAAATGGTTTTGCTCCCAGTTCGGACCCCAGATCGGTTCTCCACCAGAACAAGAACACCAAATATATCATATAAAGAGGTAGGACTCAGTACCGAACAAGGGTAGGCAGTCCTTCTCCTGGATATTTGTTGTCTTTTTTTTTTTTTTTAGTGTCAACCAAAAATAAACCACGTGGATTTTTATTTTTTTTCACCCTCTCCACGATTAAATTTTTCTTTTGTGTAGGACTGTATTTTGTTGAGTAATTTCATCTTAATTCGTACACAAGTCTCTTCTTTCCATTTGGGGTTATGAACTAAGAAGAGGTGGTTCTTCTTTAATAGGTTATTATTTTAGATGTAGGGGTCTCTGTGTCTACATTTGTTGGAAGTCTAAAACCTTTTTGAGAGACCTTCAGTACTGGGTTCGGTAATGATAATCACAATGATGTTCTGTACCTCGCGACGTCGAGCCCCTGACAGGGGGGCAGGTCGGACAAAGTACTGTCATGGAAGGATCTCTGGGGTCTCGAGAATTATTCCTTAGACACGTTCGCAAGAGTGTCGTGATGCCATAGTATTTGTAAGACGACTTATATCTCGTGTCAAATCGAATCGGACGGTTGACGGTAACTAAAGGTAATAAATACACTGACTGTGTGTGGTTCTTGTGATATTATCTCTTTTGCACGAACTTTTCTCGACTAAGAATTCGTCGGGTCTTCAACGATCCTCCACACCTATCCCGACCTTCAAAGGCAGACAGTCTCTACACCCTCCACCCCTCTCATTCCTGGTTCTGACGACCCTCCGTGCAAAGAGTCCTTCTTTTTCTTTTGCCCATGTTTAAGGTTTTGATGTCACACTCCTTCGTTGTGGACCCTCTATCATGATTCTTGTGTCTTTTGAATCCCTAGTAAGATCCGAAGGGAGGATCGAGTAAGTCCTTTCTTAGACGGACGGTACGTCCTCTGGGCCCAACCTAAGGACCCAGCCCTTCTAGGGGACCTCTTCCCTTGTCGATAGATAAGGTCATAAGACCGGTCCTCTTAAGGTACCTGACATATCGGGTACCCCAACGTTTCTCAGTCTACACTGACTCACTGAAAGTGAAAACCCGAAGGGACCATCGAGTCAACCAATTCTCAGGTGGACGTTACGTGCTCTGGGACCAAGTTAAGGACCCAGCCCTTCTAGACGACTTCTTCCCTATCCGATGGTTGAGGTCATAAAACTCGAAGAGAACACCGAGTCGACCATTTCTTAGGTGCACGTTACGCCCTCTGGGTCCAAACTAGGGACCGACCCCTTCTAGGGGATCTCTTCCCTTTCCGATAGGTGAGATCATGAGAACGGACCTCTTAGGGTACCTGTCTCCTCGGACCGTCCGACGTCAGGTACGTCAGTCTTTCAGTCTATAGTGAATCATTGATTTGTTGGTGGTTCTACTACGATAGGAATGTTCCCTTCACTCAACGAAAACTCTCCCTTGTCATTACTTTACTCTCTGGGTCATATTCACTAGTTTGGGTCCGTGTAAACAGAGGAACAGAGGAGGTGAAGGGTGGGGGTACTCCTAGTCCTCTCCGTTTCCCTTTACCTGGTTGTCCTTGACTGACGAGCGACCCGCGGTCCGTACCACAATTCATGTGTGCACGTACCTGAGTAGACTGCGTCTGCTACTGACTCCTGCATACGCCGTCCTGTCAGAGGAAAGATTGGCCTTTGACTCCGACGTACCGAATCGGCGTGTAGTGTCTACTACGAGTTTGGGTCGTCGGACTAAGGACTCGGTCAAAGGAGTATTGTGAAGGAAAGAAATTTTAAAATAGTAAAAATTCGAAATTTTTTTGAAGAAGAATTCCCCTCCTATTGACGAAGTGTTACAACACGACCAAAGACAGTGTGTTCTTGTACTCAGTGGGCAATTCATATGTGTGCAGGGGAGGGAGAATGAGGGTGTTGAAAAATAAGTAGAAGGTGTAGGTTCTAATGTCTGATTCACACAGAGGACACGTTTTTACCTTGTTCAGGGAAAAGAGATCCGTCATTCAGGGGACGTATACTTGGAGGTTCAACACTTGAACGTTTCTACATTTGCATGTGCGGGTTGGCACAAATACAAGTGAGTACACAAACCACGTGTAACAGTGTACGCACGTGGGGGGGATGTGCACCAACACGAAAACACGTAAAGTGACATCTCTCACGTCGTCATGTCGTACATGAATGATGGGTCGTAGTAGCCTAGTAAGAAAGTTCTTCCACCTGTCTTGACTTACGTCGGACACGAGGGCCCCGGCCGTACTCCCTCTGGTCGAACAGGAGACGCAGGGTAGCGGCTCTGGGAGGTGGAGGTGAGGGGCGAGGTCAGTCCTTGGACGGACAGGTGGACTACGGTCAAATACGGTCGGTAGTATGAGATGAGGACATGAAAAGTCCCATGATATGACGTTCCATTTTGGAAAAAACCACATAAAAAATTGCATAATAAAAACTTTTTTATAATAATTGGATAATGTCATGTTATGATATATCGGTCTAACACAATCAACCCATGGATCCGATTGAGACAACTTGAATACTTGTTCGAGAACCTTGTCTTGAGTAAGCACACGTCCCCTGACTCACACAACCGTCAGGTTCTGTCGGAACACTCACCACGCCCTTCTCCTTGACACCGATTGTCTGGTGAATGTGCCCGGGTACCCTGGGTTCCGGGATTAAGATCCGGTCAAAGTAGACATAGTTCTTGTCTGACTGAACGATAATATGATAATAGTTTCTAGAAGAAACTACCCCAGTTTTAGTACAATCCCTTACGTCCGTGCACGTTGACCTCACAAGATCTGAGGATGATCTCCGGTGTTCCCTTCTGGGAGGGGGTTAGGACTCACACTTCAAGACGATACGGGTCTCCACCCTGAGACGATGTCCATAGGACACAAATGATTTTCCATTTGACCTTCGTCTCAACCATTTGTGCATATTTATTTTGGTGAAGAGAGTCGTCGGAAGTCACAGTGAAACCAGAGACGAAGGGGTGGTCCTTCAGTCTTTGAAGTCTTGACAACGGCAAATCAACGAGTCAACACAGGCTGAGAAGACACTGGGGTGTCTAACATCGGGTGGTCCGAGGAGCCAGGTACCGTAAAGGGTCCGCTCTTATGACCTCACCCAACGGTAAAAGAAGAGGTCCCCTAGAAGGGTTGGGTCCATAACTCGGACGTCCACCTAAGAGATGATGACTCGGTGGTCCCTTCGGATTCCCAAACAATGATTGAAATTAACGTCTTCTACCGAGAATGGACCTATTCTTCTCGACCTTTAATAACTAACGATTTAAAAGTGTCTACCTAACTTCGTCTAGTCTCTCACACTCATCTCAGTGTATAAGATAATATTTGTCTAATACACTTACTAAACTATAATTAGGTCACGTAAAACGAGGAATTTCCAAAAGTAAAAATGTCGAGTAAACTACAGAATTTTTCACAAATGTTAGACATCTTGTCATTTTGCCTTTTCGTTTTCAAAGAACATTAGATAAGAGGTCCTCTTTTTGACTTGAAAGCAAAACACTATATGAGACCTAAAAAAGGACACGTGTAAAATATTATGTGTACACATTGATGACTGTAGCACGATATGGACTCGGTGTAGACGAAAATAAGTTGAATTATATGTAATACCCGTAGAAAAGAATTGTGTTGCACATTCGGAGAGAGTAAAAAAAATTACCGAAGTGTCTAGAATGATGTGTCTATATGATCTTAAGTAAATAGGGTCACAATGTATAGTCTCAACAAAGGTGTAAAACAGGATTTAAACAATATTTGACACGTTACGTGTCGTGGGGGGGCATCGCTACCGTGGTCGAGGTAATGATGTGACGTGTGGGATATGAATTGGGGTAGTATGACTTTGTGTCACTGTAAGTCTTTCTAGTGAACGGGTTCCATCTGTCGTCTCATTTGAAACGGTTCTATTTCTAAACTTGGGTCCGTTAGACTGTAGTCTCTAGGACAAATTTAATAATCGATAAATAGGATATATTTAGTATAAAGAGTTCATAAAAAGTATATACAGTAATTCATATTATAAATCATAAAGTGATTTTTCTCATCCGAAGTTTTTAATTTAAATCGTTTGAACGGTGGTCAAGACAAGAACATATGATATTTGTTAGTTTTTGTTTGGAGATGTGTCGTCTCCAACCGTGTTGTAACATTTAGTTGATATGATGTTAAATTTTTGTTTTTTATTTGGAGATTGATTAGAATTGAAAGAAAACAACCCGAGGTTTTAGTGAGGTCTACCACTGATGTCGGTACTTTAATTTTCTACGAACGAGGAACCTTCTTTTCGATACTGGTTGGATCTGTCGTATAATTTTTCGTCTCTGTAGTGAAACGGGTGTTTTCAGACAGATCACTTTTGATACCAAAAGGATCATCAGTCCATGTCTACACTCTTGATCTAGTATTTCTTCCGACTCTCGGTTTCTTAACTACGAAAGTTTGATACCACGACCTCTTCTGAGAACTCACAGAGAACCTGACTTTTCTCTAATTTTGTCAGTTAGGATTTCCTTTAGTTGGGACTTATAAGTAACGTTCCTGACTACGACTTCGACTTCGAGGTTATGAAACCAGTGGACTACACTTCTCGGGTGAATAGCCTTTTCTGTGTCTATGGCCGTTTCTGACTTCCGTTCTCCTCTTCCCCTGCTGTCTCCCACTCTCCCAACCTACCGTAGTGACTGAGTTACCTGTACTCAAACGTGTTTGAGGGTCTCTATCACTTCTTGTCCCTTCGGACCGCACGACGTCAGGTACCACTACGTCTCTTAGTTTGTGCTGACTCACTGACTTGTTGATTAAAATCTGTACTTCTATATTTCCTCTGTTCTGACCATGTTTTTTTCTTACATCACTGACAACGGAGAAAAGAGTGGGTATAAAGATTAATTTCTTCATTTATACATGTATACTTCATCTTATTAGGGTCATTTTAAAATATTCGTAAGTCAAGTCAAATCGGCGAGTCAACACAGACTGAGAAACACTGGGGTACTTATCGTCGTGTGGTCCGGAGGGGCAGGTAGTGGTAGAGGGTCTCAAGTGGGTTTGAGTACACGTAGCTCAGTCATTACGGTAGGTCGGTAGAGTAGGACCCAGCAGGGGAAGAGGAGGACGGGGGTTAGGGAGGGTCGTAGTCTCAGAAAAGGTTACTCAGTTGAGAAGAGTACTCCACCGGTTTCATGACCTCAAAGTCGAAATGGTAGTCAGGAAGGTTACTTGTGGGTCCTTACTAGAGGAAGTCTTACCTGACCAACCTAGAGGAATGTCAGGTTCCCTGAGTTCTCAGAAAAGGTTGTGATGTCAAGTTTTCGTAGTTAAGAAACCGCGAGTCGAAAGAAGTGTCAGGTTGAGAGTGTAGGTGTGTACTGGTGACCTTTTTGGTGTCGGAACTGAGCTGCCTGGAAACAACTGATTCATTACAGAGACGAAAACTTATACGGTAGATCCAACCAGTATCGAAAGGAAGGTTCCTCATTCGTAGAAAATTAAAGTACCGACGTTAGTGATAGACGTCACTAAAAACCTCGGGGGGTTTTATTTCAGACTGGGACAAAGGTGACAAAGGGGTGGATAAACGGTACTTCACTACCCTGGTCTACGGTACTAGACGCAAAAGCCTTATAACTCAGAATTCGGTTGTAAAAGTGAGAGGAGAAATAAAAGTAGTTCTCCGAAAAATCAAGGAGAAGTGAAAGACGGTATTCTCACCACAGTAGAAGTATAGACTCCAATAACTATAAAGAGGACCGTTAGAACTAAGGTCGAACACTAAGAAGGTCGGGTCGCAAAGAGTACTACATGAGACGTATATTCAATTTATTCGTCCCCCTGTTATATGTCGGAACTGTATGAGGAAAAGGATAAACATTGGTCAGACAACAAGGTATAGGTCAAGATTGACAACGAAGGACTGGACGTATGTCCAAAGAGTTCTCCGTCCAGTCCACTAGGCCATAAGGGTAGAGAGAGTCTTAAAAGGTGTCAAATAACACTAGGTGTGTCAGTTTCCGAAACCGTATCAGTTATTTCGTCTTTATCTACAAAAAGACTTTGAGAGAACGAAAAAGGTACTAGGTCGCCTACAACCGTTAAACTAGAGACCAAGGAGACGGAAAAGATTTAGGTCGAACTTGTAGACCTTCAAGTGCCAAGTGTATAACGACTTCTGACCGAACCTCTTAAAACTCGTAATGAAATGATCACACACTCTACTCACGTTGACACGCCATCAAACTTGTAAGAAACCGTAACGGAAAGAAACCCTAACCTTAAGTTTGACTATAGTTTATATATATGATTTGTGTTTTCTTACGAAAATACAAATCCAAGTAAATTGTGATCCAGTTTTAAATTGCATACCTTTCTCTAACAGATTTTGTCCTACAGGAGGAATGACTTTTTCGACGACTAGTTTCCGTTTCCTCATCTACTCCTTTGTAAAGGAAATTTATCGTAACGTAGTGTTAGCTTACGATTATCTTTTTTGTTTTGACTTTTCTTTTTTTGTAGAAGTTGGAGTTTACACTTGATTTACTTGTTATTCTCTAGACTCAAAATAAGTGTGTGTTCTCTTAAAACTAAATTTACGAGAACCCTACTTTAAGTCACTGAACTAATACGTCCAAAGATTTTGTGACACAATTTGATTCGATTGACGACTTATTGGTATTCTTCGACTCTGTCGTTTCACTGTATAGAAGACTTAGTAGTTCACCGTGTCCAATGACTTTCAAACTAAGTTCGTAGACAAACCCGATATAGACCTTACGTCATTTCGGTCATTCAGACACCCCTTTAGACCCGAAGAGTGTTTTGATCTAAATGTTCCCCTCTGATGTCCCTACCTAGTTTTATATAAGTCTTTTAAAAAGTCAAGTTAAATGTAGGACTAAAATCGTAGTATTTATAATTTTGAAGAGGTTATCCCTCATGTATTTTATTTCGTTTACATTCATCGTTATAAAATTACTGAATCCTATTTTGCGTTTGACTCGGGGTAAGGATCTTAAAGACTAAGTCGTCCAAACGTCAAACCGGACTTTTACGGGTCTACTGTGACTATGACGACCAGGTTCCTTGTGTAAAAAACTCTTTGTTACTATATTTTTTATTGATGAATGTTAATAAATAGACCATATATTGACAATTGACTTAAGGAGATTGAAAATACTTTGATGTCAACAGGTAACAATCCGTAGCCCCGTCAAGTCGGGTTTGATAGTTCATGACGTACAGACTCCTGTCGTGTGTCAGTGGAGACCGTCTTATTCTACTCCGTTCACCGAGTGGGAGATAGTCCTACTTCGTCTTCCCGTTACGAAGAAAAAATTTTTTGACTTTACCGGGTTCATTGATAGTGCCTCTTCGTCCGGTCTATGTAAAGAAAAACCGGAGATTACTGGTCTACAATTGCTTCTCATCCCTGGTACCTCCGTTCATTTGGCCACACTAGGTACCCTTAATAATGAGAATTGACCCGAAGTTTTGTAAAAATCAACTCTTGAGAAGTGAAAGAGTTAAGTTTACTCCTCAGGAGAGAGACACGATTGTTTTATAAGAGAAATATGGATTACGGTATTAATTATGAGTAGTGTGCCATGACAGGTATACACAAAAGAAGGTCCGCTCTGACTTTGTGGACTTGTCTCTTCACATATAATACGTCAAAAGATAAATTGACAACTCGTCTCACGGATGATGAGTCTTTCCCGTGTTTAGGTACAAACGACTCTCATTACGTTAGTTTTGTTTCAAGTTAATTTTAAGAAGTAAATACTGATACTCTCTTTTTATAGGACAAAATAGGAAAGGTGCAATTCAGGTTAAAGAGGTAATAATTCATAGTGACCTTAATTTCCGTGTTCCTACATCATTTGAGAAAATAAGTTATTCATACGTAACTCGGGGATGATATAAGTTCATGACTAGGTTCGGGACCTATATGTCGTTATTCGTTTTATCAAGGACGAAGTACCTAAGACCAGATCGGTCCTTCTGTCTATCCATACATGTCATGTGCCGACCGATTACTGTTCGTGTCACTTTTTTTGGGGGGGTTTGGTTTGGTTTGGACCTCTACCAGAAAGTCTTTACACCTGATTCTTCCCCGAGTAACTGTACCACTGGAATCCCGCCTCTGAGTTTGTGTTTCGTTCGGTTCTACCAGTGGCACAACAGTACTGGGTCCGAGCTAGTCGTCTAGTGGTTCGTAAAATTGGCCGTTTACCACCTCACCCCTTATGTCCCCTAGTGGTTAGGATTTCCTATCATTGTTGAAGAGGTTTAAGTACCTAGTGGATATTTGTACATGTTCACCCGTTGTTTGTAAAAGTAGGGTCTATTACACACGTATGTACTCTTCGTCTGGGAATCTGTACCCTTTCCACACCCTCAAAAGGTTCCGATCCGATAATCCCAATTGATACCGTCGTTTCAGAAGACCCCTATTCCTCCTCTGTCTTTCATCCGGGACCTAGTACTTTCATTTGTTATTCTCCAATAGTGAAATTATTCTACGTTTGTCCCACTCTTTAAACTTAATCTTTTTTGTTCTTTCTCATCATTGGATATTAATTAGTTATTTAAATAGTTAAATGAATAGGAACCCTTTTTATTTAAAAATACGTCATAAATGATGATGATCGACTTTTTGATGATATTGTTTGTGATTGAAGGACATTATAAAACTTTTGTTTGTTTTATAAGATACAGTATTATGACTTCCACTGAGTTGCAGTTGAAGGACAAGGATAGATTCCTGGGAGAACGTAGTCCTTACTGAGTTTAGTAGACGTTGCAGATTAGTTTGGTCTTTCAGAACTAATACGGTGTTCAATCTACTAGTTAGAGAGGGAGAGTGGACGGGGTGTTGAGTCCTTATTTCTTCATTGGGTCCAATAATTTGTTTTGAATCACCAATTTTCATGTCCCGATAGTTCTTCATTCTCGTCGACCTTTTTCATCTACGTTAGGTAGAAAGTTTCCATAGATTAAAACTGGTTAAAGGCAAAACTTTAAGACCAGAAACTGTAAATACTACGTAGTGTTTGACGTAATGATGTGACAAGATTCAAGAAATGTTCGTGTATGATTGAGTTAATTGTCAGGGTACCATGTCCAGGATAATAATAGGAGTGAACTCGTTTGACTTGGTGTCTTTTCAACCGGGTCTACTGAATCTGATCATTGACCGTCTCCCACCTAGGTTTGGGTCTATCAAGATCGAAAGGTCTTGAGTACGAGAATTCATGATGTGACGTTAATGCTGTTTGTAATTAGTTTTCCTCACAAAATTTTTTAAAGAAGAGGATCTTGAAAGTACTTTAGAGTGACCAAGTCAGTAAAGGTGTATCTACCGAGAATATAGAAATGATGAAGAGTGTCCCGTTGTGGTCAGAAAGAGGAGGCGGTTGACGTGTGGTCGTGAGGTGTTTTGTACAGGCCTATAAACTCAACTAAAATGAAATGTTATGTTATGTTGACGGGAACAAGGAGTCTATTTTGAATTTACATCCGAAGGTATAAAGGTACTGATTTAAAATCGTCATTGGAGGGTTGACCAGAATTAGTGCCTGTGTAAAATACATGTAATTCTCGTAGGACGGACTGTGGAGGAGACTCCTTCGTCGAGATACTGAGTCTCGAGGGATTCCGGGACCCTCAGACCCGAAGTGACCCGATAGGTTCCAGGAGACAGCGGTTGGTAATGTGTCGTGTGACTTCTCCCAGATTTCACAGCGGGCTGTCGAGCGCGGGAGGAGTGAGACAGCACCAAGTCAGGACGGTTGAGGAGAGGAAAGAGGCTCCTGGAGGACGTCCCGGAGGAGAGGGTTGACGGAACGAGTCAACGAGTCGGTTGAGAAGGAGAAGGGAGGGGTCACACCTGCGCGGAAGGAGTTCTCCCGAAACGGATGTTAGTGTTTCCAAGTAAGGAGAGGATACGTAGTACGCGAAGAAATCACTCTACTAAGATCGCGTAGTCATTGAATCATTAGGTAAGTTTCACTCAGGGGGACCGTACCGGACAGAAAGGTCATGAGTCGTCCCAGTACGTGAAAAGTGGAGGCGTGTATAGGGGTCACGTGTTTGGGGTCGGACAGCGGAGGCTCGGCAGTGCTAAAAATCGGTAACTTTAGGACGGGATAAAAGTACAAGATAGAAACACTTCACTTCACTTCACTTCATCGATTCAGCACAGGCTGAGAAACGTTGAGGTACCTGACATCGGATGGTCCGAGGAGGTAGGTACCTTAAAAGGTCCGTTCTCACTTCGAAAAGAATTAAAGGTAGGGTGATGATTGTAAGAAGGGGTGGACACTTATCTTTTACGAGAACAAAAAGTAAAAAACCCACGAATAGAACTTAACCAAGAAATTGTCACTCAAATTGAGTCTCGAATAGTAAAACGTGATCTTAGCTTTTTTCTCAAGAGGTACAAAAAACTCAAAAGTTAAAGACGAAGTAATTGCTACGATTTTGGAAAACTGACACACCTAGTGTTGTTTGACACCTTTTAAGAATTTTCTCTACCCCTATGGTCTGGTGTCATGGACGGAGGACTCTTTGGACATACAGTTGTTCGTTGTTAATCTGTACCTTGTTGCCTGACCAAGTTTTAGCCCTGTCTTCATGCAGCTCCGACATATAGTAGTGAGACTCTTTGCGACCCGACGTACTTCATGTTCGATCTTAGTTCTGACGTCCACTTTATAGTTATTGGAGTCCATACGTCCGCTGTGGTGGGAATGCCGTCTTTCACTTCTCCTTGATTTTACGGAGAACTACTTCCACTTTCTCTTTTGACTTGTTTTTTTGACCGAATTTCAAGTTGTACTTTTTTGATTCTAATACCGTAGGTCAGGGTAGTGAAGTAACGTTTATCTACCCCTTTGTTACCTTTTTCTTTGTCTAAAATAAAACCCCCGAGGTTTTAGTGACCCCTAACACTGACGTCGGTACTTTAATTTTCTGTGAACAAGGAACCTTCTTTTCGACTGTTTGGATTTCTCATAATTTTTCGACTCTGTAGTGAGCCGACTGTTTTCAGGTATATTGTACATCAGTTTCGATACCAAAAAGGTCATCAGTCCATGTCTACACTGTCAACCTAGTATTTCTTCCGACTCTCGGTTTCTTAACTACGAAAACTTGACACCACGATCTCTTCTGGGAACTTTCAGAGAATCTGTCGTCTCTCTAGTTTGGTCAGTTAGGATTTTCTTTAGTTGGGACTTATAAGTTACCTTCCTGACTACGACTTCGACTTTGAGATTATGAAACCGAGGGACTACAATTTTCGGTTGAGTAATGAGTTAGCTGTACTCAAACTCTTTTGAGCCCCTCTGTCGTTTCCTGTCCCTTCGGATCGTACGACGTCAAGTACCCCAGCGATTCCATTCTAATTTGAGGTCGGGTATTCACTTCTTCTTGATTTCTCGGAGAACTAATTTCACTTTCACCTCTCACTTCTTCAACCGAATTTCGAGTCGTAAGTCTTTTGATTCTAATACCGTAGACCAGGGTAGTGAAGTACCGTTTATCTACTCTTTGTCACCTTTGTCACTGTCTGAAGTAAAAAAACCCGAGGTTTTAGTGACGCCTACCCCTGACGTCGGTACTTTAATTTTCTGCGAATGAGGAACCTTCCTTTCAACATTGGTTGTCGTATAATTTTTCGTCTGTGTAATGAAACGGTTGTTTCCAGACAGATCAGTTTCAATACCAAAAAGGTCATCAGTACATACCTACACTCTCAACCTGGTATTTCTTTCGACTCGTGACTTCTTAACTACGAAAACTTGACACCACAACCTCTTCCGAGAACGTTCAGGGAACCTGCCGTTCCTCTAGGTTGGTCAAGTAGGATTTCCTTTAGTCAGGACTTTTAAGTAACCTTCCTGAGTACGATTTCGACTTCGAGGTTATGAAACCAGTGGACTACGCTTCTTGACTGAGTGACCCTTTCTGGGACTACGACCCCTTCTGACTTCCACCCTCCTCTTCCCCTGCTGTCTTCTACTCTACCAACCTACCGTAGTCGCTGAGTTACCTGTGCTCAAACTCATTTGAGACCCCCAACCACTACCTGTCCCTCCAGACCACACGATGTCAGGTTTCTCAGTCTGTGTTGACTCGCTGACTTTACTTGACTATATAAAATTCCGAATCTAACCTTAAAGCTGTGACGATGAATGGACACAAAATGAGTGATGGCATTTGACACAGGGGTTGGTGACACGAGTTTACAGGGTAAAATCGTCTACGGAGTCACTTGAGGTGAGTAAACGGATGTAGGATCGTACAGAAGGTCCTTCGAGATTCAGAATTTTCTTCATGAGACTGAAAAACCAAAAAGATAGAGAATCCCGAATCGTGATGGTGGTTTATATTGACTTCAAACAACTCGACTTTACTAATTCTTGAATGAACACTTTTCTTACTGACTAATTAGAACCAGTTCAGTCAGAGAGACTAGGAGTCAAACACGAAAATACCTAGTATCTGAACAAAAAAATTATTCAACCATTGTAAAACGTCACGAGAATGTGATTTACCACCTCATTAAGTGTACATTATCCATGGATCCTTTCCAAAAAAAAAAAAAGAGTGACTTTTATGTTTATTTTATTCTTATCCTAATTGTTTCACCTAGAAATTATTGCAAAGATACCAAAATTCAAGTAGTAAGATCTCAGCAGATAGACACATCAAGTACTTGGTCGACAGACCGTGGAGGACCTTTGAGTAATCTTTATGTCTTAAAGTCCAGGATGGGTACTGGATATCTTAGTCTTAGACGTAATTTTTTATATATATAAGGGTCCTCTAAGGAAAATGTGTAATGTTTAACTCTTGGTGACTAAATGTTATGACACTTGACACCACCACACGAGAACTCTCTGGGAACCTGAAGTTCCTGTAGTTTGGTCAGCTACGATTTCCTTTAGTCAGAACTTATAAGTAACCTTCCTGACTACGACTTCGACTTTGAGGTTGTGAAACCGGTGGACTACGCTTCTTGACTGAGTGACCTTTTCTGGGACTACGACCCTTTCCAAATTCCACCCTCCTCTTCCTCTGCTGTCTCTTGTTCTACCGACCGACAGTAGAGGTTGAGCTACCTGTACTCAAACTCGTTCGAGACCCACTACCTGTCCCTTAGGACCGTACGACGTCAGGTTTCCCCCAGCGTTTCTTAACCTGTGTTGACTCCCTGACTTAACTTGACTAAATATTAAGTCTTTTGATTATGGCGAACGAACCAAAAAAATTACATAATATGCACTTTAATTTGAATCTCTGTCGTGTGAAATTTCTTTTGATACGAACTAGAATCGGTTTTCACGTACATTCTTAATTTCTAAATTTTTTTTGTTTTTTTTTGTTTTTGTTGTTTGTTTGTTTGTTTGTTTTTTTTTCTTTTGATACTTTCCAAATTTGAGTTCTGTCTAGACCCAAGTTTAAGACTTAGGTTATAAATATTAATAAATATAATCGTTAATATAATTATAAATATTAATAATCTTAAGATTGGAACTCGTTTAAGGATTTGACGAACTACGAGTGAAAGAAGTATTTTTACCTCTATTCATGAAAGAGTTGATTAACAATTTTCCTAAATTTCCTCTTTCACGAACTGTCTCCCGGTCCGAATATTTTCTATGAAAATCCTTTTCAGTAAGGTTGAGAAAGAACCCTCAAGACGGTAAAACAAGATTGTTGTATGTATGAAGTTGTTTTTAACATATATTCTATTCGAATACTATTTTATTTGGACCAGAGTTTCTACTTTGCTGACCTATTAATCTTTGTCCTTTGGATATCTAAAGGGGAAGATATCCTCTTCTTGGGATCTTTCCTCAGTAAAAATTGCCAGAGGGTTTGGAAAGTCCTGGGTCGGAAGAATTGACAGAAATCGGAGCGAAGGAGTGGCAAGATAGTGTTCAGTATACCCCGACCCCCAAACTCCGAGTCACTAGAGAGTGTTTTACAAAGGAAATGAAAGGGGGAAGAAGGCCTTTGAATTCAGGGTGAGTTGATGATTTTAAATCCAAAACTCAGGGTAGTGAAGAATGGTGAAGGGAAGTTTGTGGGACCATGTAACAAAGGGGACTTAATAATGTTAACGGGTCATTGATTAGAAGGATGAAAATTTTTCGAATGAGTTTAGTACAGGGACGAGACAAGTTTTGGATGTTTGGGGATGTATTATGCCGAAGGTGCGAGGAAAAGTGGCCGAGACAAGGGTGACATTACCGGAAGGACGACAAGAAGTTTAGACGGAGTCGGGGAGACTGGCCCGACAACGGTATCCGTACCTTGTAAGGAAAGGGGTCGATAGACGTACCGAGAAGTCAAGTAAGTCTAGAAACGAGTTTTTAGTGACTAATGTCTCCTGATAGGACCTCTTCGATAGATTTTTACTAGTAAAGGGAGGTAGGGGTCAGTTAGGGAGCGACTAAGAATTGATAAAAAGGGAAAGGTAAAAATTGACTACTGTGACGTAATAGAGACAAGATATAAGAGTGTCTTGTAAATCTCAGCACGAGACGTGCACAAGTTATAAGGCGTAAACAACGCTCTTACTTGTTTGGAATTTCTACAGACGAGACGGGAGACGTCGAGATAGATGGACAGGACGGGGCGAAAGAGTCGAGCCACATACAGAGGGTGTCGTAAATGACAACGTACCCTTTTTTAATAAAATGGAATGAGGTATTAGGTTCACCGGAAATGTTACAGATCATATCTCTTTGATATAAACAACTTACTCATTAAATCTTTCCCTTGCTAAGTTAACAAAGTTCCAACTTATTCTTCTGAAAGTTTAGTCAATCAGACAATGTCGGTCTACTTGAAGGGTCTCCTTTTCCGGTTCACGTTCGAGTCTCTTGAAAGATTGTGCTTTGAGAAGTCTGACAGAATTTGCATTGAACTCAGAATTCTAAAATTGAATTATCGGATATCGAAATCATACATTTAAATATTTTCTAATCGAAAGATGTTCGAATCTGAAGTCTTTACAAGGTTATTACTGGCAACCATTTTAAAATTGGATTTCAAAATAGTAAAGAAATGTAGAAATTGAGCTTTATTTTATAATAAAACTTTTTGAGATGACAACGTCCTAAAAAAAAAAGTAAAGTGACTACGACCGATATATACCATCAGATACCTATGGTAAAATTTTCTTAATCGTAGAATTAGAAAGTGTGTTTATAAGGAGAACACTCAGTATTTTAATAATGTCGTCTCTTATCGGTCCTAAATCTTTAGTCATCCTTTCCGTCTTCATTATGAGGTTTCGAATAGTTTTCTTCTGTGCTTTTGTCCGGAAATAAATTAAGAATTTACCTTTATTAAATTAGAAAAATAGGAAAGATAAGGTTTCGACTCGTTTCAGAGGTTTTAAGATGTTTATTAGTGACATCTTTTCAACTTGTACCTGTGAACATAAAAATTTGTGGTGATAGATTATTGAGTAAAATGATTCTCGACCATCGTTTCCATACGTAGTTAAAAAAGGACATATAAGAAATTGTTATAGGAGAGTGAGAAGATTCAATTAGACACTTTCATTGGTTTTATTCGAATATAGGAAAAAAAGTAATCCGAGTCATAAATGTTGTTTAAGAATCATTGAAAGTCTTAAGTTCACTTGAAATGAAAGGGTTTACCAATGAATGCTCCGAAAAGTATGTAAAAATTTTTATAAACAATAAGTACGGGATTCTAGTGTAGTTCCCTGGAGTCGTTAGAACTCAAAGATATACAGAGGGGAAACGAAAACTTCTATTGGAGATTTCACTTCTTCTCTCTTTTCTTACTGGAACATACTTTATTATCCCGTATATCGATTTATATACTTATGTCAAGTTAGGGACCCAGTTCTTCTAGGGGACCTCATCCTTTACCGTGGGGTGAGGTCATAAGAACGGACCTCTTAAGTTACCTGTCTCGTCGTATCGTCCGATGTCTGGCACCCCTACGTCTCTCAGTTTGTTGTATATCACATGTACGGTTATACAAATCGTTATATATTTGTGTACGGAACTAAGGTCTTATTGACTTAAATATCAAGGTGACTATGTAAATCGTTCCTCCCACAGACTCTCAGTAAAGTCTTTACATTGATTCATTTAAGTCTTATTTCCATTGTGGAACGAAGTAAACGGTTTACCACGACGGAACGAGTCCATAAGACTCGAAATTATAATAAATCTTTTATGAAAGGTCAATTTTTAGTACTTACCTTAATCAATTATAGTTCTCACTAAGGGTCACATCTTCCTCCCTCTTCGAGAGTGGTGGTCTCATTACATGTCCGATAATCGACGAGACTGTACTCACTGTACAAAGTAGTCGTCGTTACAGTGCTTCGGTAGTTCTAATTTTTTACAGTTGGGTCAGGTCATAAGAACGGACCTCTTAGGGTACCTGCCTCTCTCCTCGGACCGCCCGATATCACGTGCTCCACCGTCTCAGTCTGTGTTGACTCACTGATTGTGGTAGAGCCTTCTTGAGGATTTAGGACTTCTATATTAACGTTCGATAACAGTAGACGTTGAGTAAACCTGCAAGATTAACCTAATAAAAAAGATAAAGTGTTTATTTATAAAAATGGTAGTGTTAGGGATATATAACAAATAACTATTGAAATTAATTGTACTTTACCTGACCAGGTATAAAAATTTAATTTTTTCACCAAGAGTGAAGGTGTCATAATTGGTAAAAAAGTCCTTGAATTAATTGTTTATTTAGTTCTGTGACTTATTTTGTCTCAGAGATTTCCTAATATAAGTAAACCTTAATAATACAAAAAATGAAAAATGAGAAAAGAGAAAAGGACACCAGTAGAAAGAATTAATTGGTTTTAATGTCTAATCTTTTTTCGTGATTAAAACCAAATTTTTTCTAATAAACCCTATATGACGGAGACAGAACATGAAGTGACGATACTGCAACCCGAAATAATATCAAAATAAGGGTAAACCATATGAAATCATATTAGAACGAGGTGTATAATGTTGAAGTCCTTTCTTAGTCCTTTTTCAAACTGGGTACTCTTCTTTTACTATAAATGTAAATTGTGAGAATGTTGAAGATATGGTTTACCTTTTAGTTACACTGATTTTCAGTCGTCTATTGTGCTCAACTTATTCTTGGTTATTACATGTAGACCACAATTTTTCGAACATTTGGATCGGGATTTCTATCACACCATTTTCTAATATTGTTTGAATAAATCTTAATTCATTGTCATTAACCTGACGTTCCTCTACGTTGGTCAGGTAGGATTTCCTCTAGTCAGGACCCACAAGTGACCTTCCAGACTACGACTCCGACATTGAGGTTATGAAACCGGTGGACTACTCTTCTCAGTTGAGTGACCTTTTCTGGGACTACGACTCTTTCTGACTTCCGCTGTCCTCTTCCCCTACTGTCTCCTACTCTGCCAACCTACCGTAGTGACTGCTGCCTGTACTCAAACTCATTCGGGGTCCTCAACCACTACCTGTCCCTCCGGACCGCACGACGTCAGGTACCTCAGCGTTTCTCAGCCTGTGCTGACTCACTGACTTGACTTGTCTTGTCATTAATGGTCCATTACATTTGACTAATTTAACATTTTATAGTCTACTTTAGTGTAAATGAAATAATAAGTCATATAATATGGTTCGTGACATAAAACAATTATTATTAAGACAGGTTCCTCGTCGCCGACACGAAACGACC
The DNA here is from genome assembly GCA_006410555.1 of Capra ibex. Taxonomy (NCBI): domain Eukaryota; kingdom Metazoa; phylum Chordata; class Mammalia; order Artiodactyla; family Bovidae; genus Capra; species Capra ibex. The sequence goes on along the minus strand of SJYO01050114.1, from coordinate 241,179 downwards.
TCGTCGGCACTTCTCTATGCGGTGCGGGCTCCATTCTCTTTGAGTTCATTCTACCATCCACAGCGTTCTGCCGTAGTCTCCCGTCTGTGTGACTTTGGTATGAGTGTCTTTGTTCAGTTAGATTAGTGTGATCCTGGTGTCGGACCAGATTAAGTTACTTTGGTTCGGTACAGACACCCTGTTGGGCTCCACCCACCCAGTACCACCTCTCAAGACTGTCTTACACCAGGTGACCTCTTCCCTTACCGTTTGGTGAAGTCATAAGAACGAAACTCTTGGGGTACTTGTCATACTTTTCCGTTTTACTGTCCTATGACTTTTTCCTTGAGAGGTCCAGTAATCCACGGGTTATACGATGACCTCTTCTCACCTCTTTATTGAGGTCTTTCTTACTTCCCTACCTCGGTTTCGTCTTTGTTATGAGTCAACACCTACACTGACCACTATCTTCGTTCTAGGCTACGACATTTCTCGTTATAACGTATCCTAGGACCTTACAGTCTAGGTACTTAGTTCCATCTAACCTTCACCAGTTTGTTCTCTACCGTTCTCACTTGCAACTGTAAGATCCTTAGTCACTTGATTTTACCTGACCTTACCCACTTAAAGTGAGTCTACTGGTAATATAGATGATGACGCCCGTCCTTAGGAGTCTTCTTTACCTCATCGGTAGCACCAGTTGTTCTCAGGCTTTACGTCATGAACCTACGTTAGAGTTTTTGCTGTGTTACTAGAGACAGATGTTCCGTTTGGTAAGTTATAGTGTCAATAGGTTCAGATACGGGGTTGGTCATTGCGACTTCTTCGACTTCAACTTACCAAAATACTTCTGGATGTTCTGGAAAATCTTGATTGTGGGTTTTTTCTACAGGAAAAGTAATATCCCCTGACCTTACGTTTTCATCCTTCAGTTCTTTGTGGACCTCATTGTCCGTTTAAACCGGAACCTTACTCCTTGCTTCGTCCCGTTTCTGACTATCTCAAAACGGTTCTTTTACGTGACCAGTATCGTTTGTGGGAGAAGGTTGTTGTGTTCTCTTCTGAGATGTGTACCTGTAGTGGTCTACCAGTTGTGGCTTTAGTCTAACTAATATAAAAAACGTCGGTTTCTACCTCTTCGAGATATGTCAGTTGTTTTTGTTCTGGTCCTCGACTGACACCGAGTCTAGTACTTGAGGAATAATTTTTAAGTCTGAGTTTGACTTCTTTCATCCCTTTTGACGATCTGGTAAGTCCATACTGGAGTTAGTTTAGGGAATACTAATATGTCACCTTCACTCTTTATCTATATTCCCGGATCTAGACTATCTGTCTCACGGACTACTTGATACCTTACTCCAAGCACTGTACCATGTCCTCTGTCCCTAGTTCTGGTAGGGGTACCTTTTCTTTACGTTTTTTTCTCTTTACCGACAGACCCCTTCGGAATATTTATCGACAAATTTCTTCTCTTCGCTTTTCGTTTCCTCTTTTCCTTTCTATATTCGTAGACTTTCGTCTCAAGGTTTCTTATCGTTCCTCTCTACTCTTTCAGAAGAAGTCGTTAGTTACGTTTCTTTAGCTCCTTTTGTCTTACCCTTTCTGATCTCTAGAGAAGGTCTTTTAATCTCAATGGTTCCTTTGTAAAGTACGTTTCTACCCGAACTATTTCCTGTCTTTACCATACCTGGATTTTCTTCGTCTTCTATAATTCTTCTCCACCTTTCTTATGTGCCTTCTTGACATGTTTTTTCTAGAAGTGCTGGTTCTATTAGCACTACTACACTAGTGATTAGATCTCGGTCTGTCGAACCTTACACTTCAGTTCACCCGGAATCTTTCGTAGTGATACTTGTTTCGATCACCTCTTCTACCGTAAGGTCAACTCGACAAAGTTTAAGACTTTCTACTACGACGCTTTCACGACGTGAGTTATACGGTCGTTTAAACCTTTTGAGTCGTCACCGGTGTCCTGACCTTTTCCAGTCAAAAGTAAGGTTAAGATTTCTTTCCGTTACGTCTTCTTACGAGGTTGATGGTGTGTTAACGTGAGTAGAGTGTACGATCATTTCATGACGAGTTTTAAGAGGTTCGGTCCGAAATCGTTATGTACTTGGCACTTGAGGGACTACAAGTCCGACCAAAATCTTTTCCGTCTCCTTTGTCTCTAGTTTAACGGTTGTAGGCGACCTAGTGCCTTTTTCGTTCTCTCAAGGTCTTTTTTGTGGATAAAGATGAAACAAATGACACGGTTTCGGGAACTGACACCCCTAGTGTTATTTGACACCTTTTAAGACTTTCTCTACCCTTATGGTCTGGTGGATTGGACGGAGAACTCTTTAGATATACGTCCAGTCCTTCGTTGTCAATCCTGTACTTTGTTGTCTGACCAAGGTTTATCCTTTTCCTCCTGCAGTTCCGACATATAACAGTGGGACGAATAAATTGATTGTACGTCTCATGTAGTATTCTTTTCGACATGACCTTCTTTCTGTTCGACCTTAGTTCTAACGGTCCTCTTTATAGTCATTGGAGTCTACACGTCTACTATGGTGGGAATACCGTCTTTCACTTCTCCTTGATTTTTCGGAGAACTACTTTCACTTTCTCCTCTCGCTTTTTCAACCGAATTTCGAGTTGTAAGTCTTTTGCTTCTAGTACCGTAGGCCAGGGTAGTGAAGTACCCTTTATCTACCCCTTTGTCACAGTCTGAAATAAAACCCCCCGAGGTTTTAGTGACGTCTACCACTGACGTCGGTACATTAATATTCTGCGAATGAGGAACCTTCTTTTCAATACTCGTTGGATCTATCGTATAAGTTTTCGTCTCTGTAATGAAACGGCTGATTCCAGGTAGATCAGTTCCGATACCAAAAAGGACACCAGTACATACCTAAACTCTCAACCTGACACTTCTTTCGACTCGTGGCTTCTTAACTACGAAAACTTGACACTACGACCTCTTCTGAGAACGCTCAGGGAACCTGACGTTCCTCTAGGTTGGTCAGGTAAGACTTCCTCTAGTTGGGACCCTAAAGAAACCTTCCTTACTACGATTTCGACTTTGAGGTCATGAAACCGGTGGAGTACACTTCTCGACTGAGTAACCTTTTCTGAGACTACGACCCTCCCTAAACCCCGTCCTCCTCTTCCCCTACTGACTTCTACTCTGCCGACCTACCGTAGTGCCTGAGCTACCTGTGCTCAGACTCACTTGAGGCCCTCTACCACTACCTGTCCCTCCGGACCGCACGACGCTAAGTACCCCAGCGTTTCTCGACCTGTGCTGACTCGTTGACTACATGGGCGAAACATATTTCTAACATAGTAAATTAGAAGTGGTGTCTGGATGTGTAAGTCACAATGATAAAAATAACAATGAGGTAAAAGGTTCACTTCTTTACTCCGTGTTCATTTATATGAGGAAATAGGTTCTAGAATATCAGTTAATTCTCTGTCTCGACCCAAAGTTTGGACACAGGTGGACTGGGTCTCGGGAACTACAAATTGGGAATAAGATTTGAGGAGGACTCAAGTGAGGTTTCCACTTTTCGTCTTCAATTTGCGAACACTTGATGTTGTGTATTTCGTCCTTAGTCGTTGAGGATTTGAGTCGAAACATGAAAAGTATATAGGAATGGAGAAGACACCAAAAATTTCAATTTTTGGAGTGATAGTTGGAAAATGGACAATAACAATGTAAAGTGTAGACGAGACAGGATAAAAGGAACCATTGTTAGAGAGAAAGGGTAGACCTTAAACCAGGAGACTCTCTCTAATGTGTTTCGTCTTCATTATATTGTCCCTTTATAGTTCCGTGGAGACTTACTGGGTGATACGGACGAAGAGTTACAAAGGGGGTCTCGTTACCTCCACGACTCGTTTAAGGAAGTTGTACGTAGTAGAAGGTGCTAGTTCTTTCGTAAAAGAGGTGGGTAGAACTGTCTAAAGGATCCTTAAGGTACGTCCAAAAGCATTGTCCCTTTAGTCTTTCACGACATAACCGTCTAAGTCCGTAATCAGTTTATTTACGGTCTGAATTTTGGTACTTTTATTACTTAAGGAATTTTACATGGACATTGTTCTGTAAACTAAAATAGTTTAACAATAGTTTCTATCTAAAAATTTTTCGTCTGTTGTCTCCCAAGTAACTGAAAAGTAGTAAATTTAGTTCCGAATACGGTAAAAATTATTAGGGTTTGTCAGTGGACAGGAAACCGTGGTTCAATTAAAGACCTAAAAGTGTCCTATATAAAAGAAATATGACGTCGAAATTCTAAGTCGTTAGAACACTTAGTAACCATTGTTTGATGATTATTTTTCGAAGTATATGTACCTCGAGAGTGTGACAGAGTGTAGGTGTGTACTGATGACCCTTTTGGTGTCGAAACTGATATGTCTGGAAACAGTGGAGAAAAATTGTGTGACAGACATAAACAGTATCGAAAAGAAGATTCCTCGTATTTTCCTCTCAACCTAGTATTTCTTCGGACTCGTGGTTTCTTAACTACAAAAACTTGACACCACAACCTCTTCTGAGAACTCTCAGGGAACCTGACGTTCTAGTTTGGTCGGTTAGGATTTCCTTTAGTCAGGACTTATAAGTAACCTTCCTGACTACGACTTCGAGTTTGAGGTTATGAAACCGGTGGACTCCGCTTGTCGACTGAGGAACCTTTTCTGGGACTACGACCGGTTCTAACTCCCGTCCTCCTCTTCCCCTTGCTGTCCTACTCTACCAACTTACCGTAGTACCTGAGTTCCCTGCACAAACTCGATTGAGACCCTTAACCACTTCCTGTCCCTCCGGACTGCACGACGTCAGGTACCTCAACGTTTCCCAGTCTCTACTGACTCACTGACTTGTTGTTGTTACACGGTATTTGTATTATGTAAGTTACATTGAACATTCCCCGTTAGTAGTTAAATTATCTTATACCAAACATATATGAAAATGTATAAATATATAATATATAAATTACATTTCTTTTCATCTTAATAAAATGATTAATAAGTTTAAAGGAGAACAAAACATTAAAAGAAAAGGAGTGTAAAGTTTAAGGAAAAATGATTCAAGTGACAGAACGATTAAGTCCGTCAAGTCAAGTCAACGAGTCAGCACAGGTTGAGAGACGTTGGGGTACTTAACGTCGTACGGTCCGGAGGAACAGGTAGTGGTTGGGGGCCTCAAGTGAGTTTGAGTGCAGGTAGCTCAGTCACTACGGTAGGTCGGTAGAGTAGGAGACAGCAGGGGAAGAGGAAGACGGGTGTTAGGGTCTGGTCATAGTTTCAGAAAAGGTTACTCAGTTGAGAAACGTACTCCACCGACTTCATAACCTCGAAGTCGAAATCGTAGTCAGGAAGGTTTCCTGTGGGTCCTGGCTAGAGGAAATCTTACCAGACCAACCTAGAGGAACGTCAGGTTCCCTGAGAGTTCAGAAGAGGTTGTAGTGTCAAGTTTTCGTAGTTATGAAGCCACGAGTCGAAAGAAGTGTCAGGTTGAGAGTGTAGGTATGTACTGGTGACCTTTTTGGTGTCGGAACTGATCTGCCTGGAAACAATCGTTTCATTACAGAGACGAAAAGTTATACGATAGATCCAACCAGTATTAAAAGGAAGGCTCCTCCTTCGTAGAAAATTAAAGTACCGACGTTAGTGGTAGACGTCACTAAAACCTCGGGGGTTTTTCTTTCAGACTGTGACAGAACGATTAATTTACCGGTCAATTTTCTTATATTTAAAGAAGTATCTAGTTCATTCAGAACGGAGATCTTGGGAAAGGTCCACGTAGAAATTCACTAAAGAGTCACCGACTCTCCACTTCTTAGACGGACATTACGTCCGCTGGACCCAAACTAGGAACCCAACCCTTCTCTGGACCTCTTCCCTTTACCGTTGGGTGAAGTCATAGGAACGGACCTTTTTAGAGTACCTGTCTCCTCGGACCACCCGATGCCAGCGCTTCTCAGTCTGTACTGACTCGCTGATCATGATTGTCTTTAAATCGGTGAATATTTAGTGTAAGGAGGTGAGATCGTTATTTTGAGTAGTAAAGTTGGAGTATAACACTTTTTCTGTATTTTGCGTTTTCATTTGATTAGTAAAAACGATTTGGTTTAAGGTCAGTTTCTTTCACTTAAAGTATTTTAGAATCTTGACCTCTCTTAGATTTTTATATCAAGGTAATTTTGGATACGTCTTCGGATCTCTCAGATCTCTTTTATATCCTTTCACTAGACTAATCTTTATTAGTCTTGTCTTGTGTTTCTACCTGAGGTTATAAACTCACTCCGCTTAAGAAAATATTTTTCTAATTGTTATCCTTCAAGGTCAATTTTATTAATTACTGCTTTTACATTTAGTTCGACGTAAATCGAACTAATTGAGTCATTTCCCAAAGTTTTCTCGACACATTGGGAGAGAAAATATGTCTCCGAAGTCTAATCGTCCAAGTCTTCCTTAACAGAAGTTCCACTTTTGACAGACGTCTATGGGACGAACTGACCTTTATCCGATCGCTGAAACAGTTATGAGACTTTTAAATAAATTTATAGGAGTGTTAAGAACGAGTGTCCGAGGTCCGAAACTTTTGAGTTTTCTGATAAAAGGTTCGTGTCTCCTCGTAGTGAAAACGACGGAATGAGATCCTCTTTAGGAACTGACTCTCTATTCTAGTAAAAGAGAATTTCGATAAACTCTTTAGTACGAGACATGGAGTCACCTCTTACGTGTCAGCGGTTTGTGGTACTTAAGCCAAGTCTGCCTCTTCCCCTTCGGGGACTCAACTTGGGAATAATTGTACTGTAATACCGACATTGACATGTACTTGTACTCCAATAGTTCCAATGTCAAGGGTACCGTGAGTAAGGTTTCGTAGCGTTGTTGTGCTTCAGAAGATAAAAATTTATCGGTGAGTTCCAAAGAATTTACACTTCACTCTGATTATTGTCGTGGATTAAATTACTGGTAATACCCTTAATTTAGTCTAACATGTTTTACTGGAATCGTCCTTTGGACCGTACATTTATCCCGAAGGACAATAATAAATTGTGGAACCACCGAGTCTACCATTTCTTAGGCAGACGTACGTCCTCTGAACCCAAACTAGGGACCCAACCCTTCTAGGGGACCTTCTCCCGTTCCCTTGGGTGACATCATAAAAACGGACCTCTTAGGGTACCTGTCTCCTCGGACCTCTAATGAACGTTTCTCAACCTGTACTGACTCGCTGATTCGTCTCTTGTTGTGTGTGGTGTGGTGGTGAAGTTGTACGGGTCCAGAGACTCCCCACCGAAAAGGGTAAAGTCCAGGACGGAAGTTGAGAGGTATAGATTCGGAGAGAAATATGTCGAGGGTCGGGGAGGGGTGTTTTTGTGTGGTTGAGTGATGTTAACACGGAGGACGGTGAAATGAGTTTGGCAAGGACGGTTTCAGGGGAGAAATTAATTGTGTCGTCGTTCGTACAGATCATTAAAAATACGTTGTCTTTTTGTATAAAGGATAAAATGTTTTGTGTCTCGACTTTATTATTATATGTGTTTATTAGATTTTAGGTCATTATGGTTAAACTATGTATGAAAACCAAAATTTGTATTTGAACTGAGGTTAAGAAAAGTAAAGGAATCTGGTAATGACAATTTTTTAAATTATCCTTTTTGTATTTGTTTAGTTACAAGATTTTCATAGTATTAGTTAGAATATCTTCATTTTACGAACTAGAAGGTTCTATTTTCAATTTAATTACGCAATAAAAAATGATTAAAGGGTCCATATCAAAATCGACCTAATACTGTTTTACTTTTTGTTCGTAGTCGAAGAAACTTGACATTTATGTTTCGTCGAGAGTGTTGAAAATAGACCTATAAACTATTAATTTTTTTATCGACAGTTCATTTTTATAATCAGTTATTTATGAACGTATTATAAACCGGAAACTTTTTTCAAAGTGAAGTTACAGTGTATATTTTGTATAAGACTCCCATTCATTTCCATGACTGTAATTTTATTCGTGTTTATTTTACCTTTTAAATACTGTTCTTTTCGAGTCAGTGTTTAGAACGGAACTAAAAGTAAAAGAACTTAAGAAAGTTCACAAGTTGGGTAACTTCCGTTCTTATCTCAATACCTTGTCGTTTTGTAAGATTGTGTGACAGTAGTAGAGATCCCCGTCTTCCTGTGAAATTCAAAGTACTCGAAAGGATCGGTTCCTGAGGAAGACTGTTCCTTAATATGGCGGGAGAGGTGAAGATGGTCAGGGAAAGGTTTCCGACGCCAAACTCTGTTAGATGTCACGTCGAAGGTTGTCGTGTCGCGACTAACCAGACGACGCATCCCGGCACTTCCCTTCCGGTAGTGCCCGTGACGACGAGGGCAGACACGGGGCTGGGTCGTGAAGTCGCTCCCCCGATTTCGCACCCCCGTCCCCACACCAGTCTCTGGGTCGGGTGTGCGAGGTTCGGGGCTGCGGTCCGAACCCTCCGTAGAAGGGTCTCCTCCCCCGCCCCTACACACGATTCAGTCAACACAGACTGAGAAACACTGGGGTACCTGACATCGGATGGTCCGAGGAGACAGGTACCCCTAAGAGGTCCGTTCTTATGATCTCTCCCAACGACACGGGAGGAGGTCCCCTAGAAGGGCCGGGTTCCTGACTTGGACACAGAGAGTCAGAGGACGTAGCCGTCCTCCAAGAAATGGGTGATTGCGTTGGACCCTTCGGGAAAAGGATGGTACGTGTTTCTACGTGTTACCCATCGATACCGGAACCGGGTACATTGTTTCTTCTTTCTTCGGTAGGTTTTAGATTGACGGTATCCCTTCTTCCTTGATTTGGAAATGAATCGTGGATGAGGCACGGTCTTCACATTATCTTTTCGAAATATACATATAATAAAGGAAATGACAGAAGGAGAGATATCATTCCCCGTGACAATGAGGGTTAATGTGTCTACTCTTTTTGTCCTTTAAATTCTTTTGACGGTTTATCCTCTGTCTTTTTTTTACATGTGAGTCCCAATAGAAGACACTTTTTCCACCTTTACACAATTTATTGTACATGGTCGGGATTCTTTCCACGAAACCCCAAAATATTCAACGAGGGAAGGGTAATAGGAGTTCCATCTTGTTTGTAAGTGCGATTCTCCACCGAAGGGTAAGTTTGGTGTTTTCCTTCTCCCTTTGAAGTTGAGATTCCAGAGCCTGTGTTCTTTCGGTCATCTTATTTCGTACTCGTACAGTTTTACTTGGTTTGATCCTTAAACTCTGTGAGTGAAGTCTTTACTTTGAACCTTTTGACGACCGAAAGTTAGTGGTTCAGGGAATCCATAAGTACTAATTTGTTCCCAAACCATATCGTCCGATAAACTTTAATTCAAAGAGAATACTTTCTCCTATCTCTCATTGGTAGTGGGACGAGGTCAAAGGAATTTTCTTATTAATGATAGAAGGTGCCTTTCAAAGTGGTTTCGTGATGGACCACACGGGAGTGCTGTCGTGACGTGAGTGGGCTCCGGCTTAAGTAGTACAAGACGACGTGGCCACCCGACCAGCCCCGCCACTGCAAGTAGACCCTCTCGTACCGGAAGGACCCCAGGACGGTCCAACAACAGACTAGATACACTGACTCTGTTTTTGTAGGGGACGCAATCTATTGTGTCTGCTCCGGGATGTTTGTCGTCGGAGCGAAGCTTTTTATCCGATCGACATACTTGATCGTCCGTCCGAAGACTCACTCGAGGCATTATCGTCAGAATGGTGGAGCGACGGGAGTGAGAAGGAGACGTTTGAAAGGAGCAGGAAGATAGTGACTTGAAAGACGAGACTCTAAAATATTCACATTTTAGACTTTCAATACAGACTTTAAAATTCGCTTCCCTTTAGTAAAAGTGGATCATCTGTTAATCGACGGTATTAAATTTCAAATTCACACTAAATATTTAATAGATATTGTCATCAGTATGTTCGATTTGGGTTTTAAGTAATCCCTTAGTGGGTGAAAAAAGGAGGGTTTCGATATTTACGTTTAATTGGTATATTAAACTTCTGGGTTTTGGGAAATGTGACTTGTTTCGTGTCTTTCTAATTTGTAAGAATAATATGACATATGAAGTTTCGGTTTTGTCTTTATGTTTGATTCAAAACTAACAGAGGACAACTAATGACTTCCTGAAAAAGTAAACGATTTGTTTTGTCCATTTGTAAAAGAGACATGATAATTGAATGATGTTTTACAGATTATGTATGCGTACACCTGTAGAAGGAGATTCTTTGACCCCTACTTTTTATCGATTTTTAATGTACTTACACTTTGATGTTCCGTAGAACGTGTCGTAGACCAAATGCTCGTACGTATTTTTTATAATCAAAAATAGAAGGTCGCTTCACATTAATAAAGTCACTTTCTTTTTTTTTTTTAAATTTGGGTACTTTGATGGACTTTAAATAGAACTTCTTTATCTGTCTCTTCATGAGTTTCTAGATACGGTGCAAGAGAAGACATATTAAATATTTTCGGTCTATTGTAGATTACTTTCCGTGATTAATTTATAACGATGTATACTACATGACATGACGTCGATAACTTTTATGAAATCTTATTATAAATTATCTTATCTTTTATAATTATTATGTCTAATATCGTCTCATATGTCTAATAATCAAAGATACGATAATTTATAAGATTTTATAAAAGTTATATATCATGTAGTATACATTGTTATAAATTGATCAGGGAAAGTAATCTACAATAGACCGAAAGTTAAAAACCCGAAGGAACTATCGAGTCGACCACTTCTTAGGTGGACGTCAAGTCCTCTGGGGCCAAGTTAAGGACCCACTCCTTCTAGGCGATCTCTTCCCTATTCGATGGCAAGATCATGAGACCGGACCTCTTAAGGTTCCTGACATATTAGGTACACCAACGTTTGTCAGTCTGTGTTGGCTCACGAAAGTCAGTGAGTGTCGAGAAATTCCATCTGACATTTTGTCATACATGTCGTACCTCGATTGACAAATTCGGACACACGACATTCGTGTACCCTTCCTATGTGTAGTTTTCCAAAGAAAAATTACTTAAAAATGACCTCATATAGACGAAATATTATAACATAATCAAAGAAGGTATCTCGTTTCACTTAGTCGATATGTAAGATTGTAATCTTACAAAATTGTCACAAAGAAAGATCTACCGTTTTAATGTCTTGAAACAAATTATTATCCTTTTGGATCTTTCTGTCAGTACTTGAGTGATAGAAACTTTTCCCATACCTTCTTTATTCCCAATAAAAAAATTTTTGAGTTTAGTAAAAAGGATACCGACAAATTTAAAGTTTAGACTAAAGAGGAACTTAATAGGGGTACTATGAATACATTTACCATTCCTTTACTGTGAGACACTAATTAAAAGAACTTTGGACTTACGAGAGTAGTTATTACAATAAACTAGTTATTGTGTCCCTAGATCCGCGACTGATCACGACACGACACTAGTCAGTGAGTCAGAACAGGATTAGAAACACTGGAGTGTGTGACTTCGGCCGGTCCGAGGAGACAGGTACCCTAAGAGGCCTGTTCTTGTGACCCCACCGAACGGTACACGAGTCCGATCTTGTCTGGAATTTATAATAGAGGACCTCTACCCTCTTAGGAAGAAGGATTCCTTCCTCTTTCTTCTCCTTTTGTCTCCCCCATCTTCACGCTTTTTAAACATGTGAGCCCTTATTGTTACTATGGACTGTTGACTTGCGATAATGTTTCGTTGATTGTTGCGACTCTCTTTTATAAATTGGCTCATGTGTCAGAGAGTTTATAGTGTCCACCAAAAGTCGTCAACGTGATCGTAACGAGTCCAGATCTGTTGTGTGCATTTTGGAACAAGTTCAGACCTATACATTTGTGGAGCAAGGTTCTCTAGTGGAAGGACAGTTCGGGTCATTGTCGATTGAGAAAAAGGTAGGAAGTCACTCAGTGACTTGTTTGATTTGGTATTTTACAAAAGATCTATCAGAGCACGAATATTTCGTCATGTGTACTATTAATTAAGTCAGTGTGCCTTCCTTTCTTTGAACTTTGGCCATTGTGTTGGTTTTACATCCCTTTACGAGACAAAGAGTGACGGACAATATTACAATTCTTTGGTCCTTTTCACCGGTCACTAAGTAATAATGATCGAGAATTTAAAGTTAGTTTAACACACGGTGGACGGATGAGGAACAGACGTCATGAAGACTTTTAGGCAATGTAACACTCCCCACTTTCTCTTCTCCGACCGTCCAAGTCCTAAAATTGACGACTTCCAAAAGATTATAGATAGATTGTCGACCCAAAGAGACTTTTGATTGGTTACTGTATTTAGGGTAATTAGGAAGTATTGATCTGACTTCAGGTGGACTCCCGAATCCTTCTGGGATAAGACTACTGATTATCTTGTTGTTTAGAAGGGTCTATCTCCTCCGTTAGGTATTTAAACAAGAATTCCGAAAGTAGAGGAAATTTGTTTAACCCGAAAATTTATATTACGTCTCTTGCGTATCGAAGTGACGAGAATTCTCACTGATAAAACGACTTTACGATGATTCACATGTTTACGATTTTAAAGAAGGGGATATTTCCAAAGACAACTTGGAGTCATTCGATCAAATCTCTCCATTTCTCGATAAGATACAATGAAGTCATTTACAAAGTGAATGAGTTTTTTTCTAGATGAAAAGAAATTCCTTATTTATACGGTAGTAGATTTGACAGGGTTTGTATTTTCATAATTCACGGACTTCTTGATACCTGTCTCCAAGCACTGTGACATGTTCTCCGTCACTAATTTTGGTACGGGTTCTTTTTCTTTACGTTTTTCCGTTTTATCGACAGACTCCTCCGGAATGTTTATCGACTCTTTTCTTCTCTTCACTTTCCGTTTCCTCTTTTCCTTTCTATATGGGTAAACTTACGTCTCAAGGTTTATCGTTCCTCTCTATTCTTTCGGAAGGAGTCACTAGTTACGTTTCTTTATCTCCATTTGTTGTCTTACCCTTTCTGATCTCTAGAGAAGTTCTTTTAATCTCTATAGTTCCCTTGTAAAGTAAGTTTCTACCCGAGTTATTTCCTGTCTTTACCATACCTGGATTGTCTTCGTCTTCTATAATTCTTCTCCACCGTTCTTATGTGTCTTCTTGATATGTTTTTTGTATAAGAACTGGGTCTATTAGTTCTACCACACTAGTGAGTGGATCTCGGTCTGTAGAACCTCACACTTCAGTTCACCCGGAATCCTTTGTAGTGATACTTGTTCCTATCACCTCCACTACCTTAAGGTCGATTTGGTAAAGTTTAGGACAATTCCACGATGTGAGTTATACAGTCGTTTAAACCTTTTGAGTCATCACCGGTGTTTTGACCTTTTACAGTCCAAAGTAAGGTTAGGGTTTCTTCCCGTTACGGTTTCTTATGAGTTTGATGACTTGTTGATGTGAGGAAAGTACTGTCGTTTTGCGAGTTTTAAGAGGTTCAGTCCGAAGTGGTCATGTACTTGGTTCTTGAAGGTCTACGAGTTCGACCTAAATCTTTTCCGTCTCCTTGGTCTCTAGTTTAACGGTTGTAGATGACCTAGTATCTTTTTCGTTCTCTTAAGGTCTTTTTGTAGACGAAGTAACTGATACGATTTCGGAAACTGACACACCTAGTGTTATTTGACACCTTTTTACAAAAATTCTCTACCGTTATGGTCTGGTGAAAGGACGGAGGACTCTTTAGACATACGTCCAGTTCTGCGTTGTCAATCTTGGCCTGTACCTTGTTACCTGACCGACTTTTAACCCTTTCCTCATACAGTTCCGACATATAACAGTAAGACAAATAAATTGAATATACGTCTCATGTAGTACACTTTACGGCCCGACCTACTTCGTGTGCGAGCTCAATTCTGACAGTCCTTTTTATAGTTATTGAAGACTAAACGTTTACTGTGGTGGGAATACCGTGTTTCACTTCTCTTTGATCTCTTGGAGAACTACTTTCACTTTCTCGTCTCACTTTTTCGACCGAATTTTGAGTTATAAGTTTTTTGATTCTAGTCCCGTAGGTCAGGATAGTGGAGTACCGTTTATCTACCCCATTGTTACCTTTGTCACTGTTTGAAATAAAAGAACCCAAGGTTTTAGTGACGTCTACCACTGACGTCGGTTTTTTTGTTTTCTGTGACCGAAGAACCTTCTTTTCGATGTTGTTTGGATCTGTCGTATAATTTTTCGTCTGTGTAATGGAACGGTTGTTTCCAGGTAGATCGGTTTCAATACCAAAAAGGTTATACACTGTCAACTTGGTATTTCTTTCGACTCACGGCTTCTTAACTACGAAAACTTGACACCACAACCTCTTCTGAGAACTCTCAGGGAACCTAACGTTCCTCTAGGTTGGTCACTTGGGATTTTCTTTAGTTAGGACTTATAAGTAACCTTCCTGACTACGATTTCGACTTCGAGGTTATGAAACCGGTAGACTACGCTTCTCGGTTAAGTAATCTCTTCTGGGACTACTACCCTTTCTAACTTCCGTCCTCCTCTTCCTCTGCTGTTTCCTACTCTACCAACCTACAGTAGTGACTGAACTGCCTGTACTCAAACTCATTTGAGGTCCTCTACCACTTCCTGTCCCTTCGGACTATACGACGTCAGGTACCCAACGTTTCTCTGTGCTGACTCTTTGACTTGTTGTTATTGTTTGACAGGGTTCATATTTTCGTATACTGGTAAATCTACGGTTTTCCTTATACTTTGTTTTAATTGAAATCTTAAAAACAGAAGTGAATAAGATATTCTTAGTACTTATAACAAAATAGGACTTCGGCTAAACATCGTCATGTAGATTTTTATAGAGCAAAAGGAAAAATGGTGTTCTTATTCTTAGAAATATTTTTGTAAAGTATGTTGTTTCTTCGTAAAAAACAATTCTTTAAAACGGTCCGGATGAGAAGGTGGTCTATGGACGTGCCCTGAAAGGAAGTAGAGGAGACCAGAAACGAGTTTACCGAATAGGGGTCACTCCTAAAGACATCAGTACAGTAAATTTTAGGTGGGATAAATTTGAGATGAGGAAGAAGCGAAATGAAAACAAACTAATGGAAAATAGTAATAGACTATATATTATATGAATAACATAAGTAGATAAAAGAGGTTATTCGAGGTCTCCTTTTCGGTGAAAATGAATAAAACAATTGATGGCATAGAAGTTACTAGTCATCTCACGAACTATTTATAAACAGTTACTTAATTACTTTTGAAAAAGGAAAGACTGGATTCCTGTAGTTAGACAGGGGGTTTCAGGAACGTCGGAATTCCTGATCGGAATAGTTGTGGGTAGAAGAAAAGGTTTTTACATTAGAGTCCGTTTGTGATGTCTGGGTGATCTTTATCGTTGTTCCTCTAATGACCCCTGTGACGGTTCTCGTCGAAGTCCCCGCACTACTCCCAGCTCAGTTATCCTCCGTTCTTTTTGGCGGTTACTTACCCATGCCTGAAAACAAAAAAGTCCTCCTTCTTTGAGTTCGCAAATTTACACTAACTTTTGTCTCGTCGACTTCTACACGAGTCACTCGTAAACTTCTCAAGGTCGGTAGGCAGTCTCGTACTCTTCCCGTCCACATCTGTGCCACAGGTGACGTGGTCCTCCACCCCCTCTTCCCCGCTCCGTCCCCGTTTACTAAAGTGCCAACCAGTCGAGTAGCGTAAGGCCACACTACCGAAGGTGAGAGAATACCTTTCTAGATAGTAATGCTCCTAATTGCTCCCACATGGAGATGATACGTTTATCTTTTGACTCCCTGATTCCCGAAGGAACCTCGAGATCACCAATTCTTAGGCGGACCGTTACGTCCCCTGTGTCCAAGTTAGGGACTGACCCCTTGATCCTAGGGCGTACGGGGTGTTGCCGTCGGGTGCGTTTGACCTCGGACAAGTGTTGTTGCCCTCGGACACGAGCGGTGACTTCCTGGCTCGGACTGGGTGCCTCCGGGTCGCCCGTCGTGCGTTCTGGACTGGGTCGGTGCATTCACTTGTTTACGGTTTTGTTCTGGACTTCGTCACGTGTTCCAGTGTGTCGGTCAGGTGTCGTCCTGGCACACCACAGGTCCTTAAGACTTTCGTTAAAGACATGATCTTTACGTGTGCTTTTCCCGTTATGAAATTTTATATTTAGAAACGTTATATGTGACTTTTTGACGTATTTACACCTTCTCCCTTATATTACCACACCATAACTTCTGAATTATTTTCTACTGTTTTATAATTCTTTGTGTTAGAAATAATGATTACCTTATATTTGAATGACTTCTTTCACACGGACCCTCTCACGGACCATATGTCGCCCCGAGTCACTTGTACGTTTGCCGCACTTATAATTTCGTCACACGCGATAAATTCTTACATCCATTCATTCTCAAGTGTATTTATGAGTAGACTCTTTCCCAACTTTTGTTAAAAGTGAATTTGACTTCTAAGATTTTTAACAGTTTAATATTTATAGTCTTGGTTTTATATGTTTGGTACCTCTGTTTTAATTCTTTTTGAGTATTTTGTCAATAAAAGTCTCAATTTACATACTCATCAATATATATTGTATCTTTTATTAAATTTTAAATCAAATAGAACAGGATTCTTATCAGATCGACGATTTCGATGACACTTTCATTTTTAGTGAGTCATCTCTTTGGTCTTAACTTTCTCTGTGTACATGGGGTTACAAGTAGCGTCGTGACAAATATTATCGGTCCTGTACCTTTGTTGGATCTACAGGTAGTCGTCTACTTACCTATTCTTTCGACACCATGTATATGTGTTACCTCATAATGAGTCGGTAATTTTTCTTAAGTAAACTTAGTCAAGACTACTCTACCTACTTTGACCTCGGCTAATATGTCTCACTTCATTCGGTCTTTCTTTTTGTGGTTATGTCATATGATTGTGTATATATACCTTAAATCCTTCTACCGTTACTATTGGGACATACGTTCTGTCGTTTTTTCTGTGTCTACACATATTGCCTGAAAACCTGAGTCTCCCTCTCCCTCTGCCACTCTACTAAACCCTCTTACCGTAAGATTGTACATATGATAGTACATTCTTAACTTAGCGGTCAGATACAGACTACGTCCTATGTCGTACGAACCTCGACCACGTACCCCTACTGGGTCTCTCTACAATACCCCTCCCTCCACCCTCCCCCCAAGTACAAACCCTTGCGTACATTCTTAATTTCTAAAATTTTAATTTTTTTATTTTTTGAATTTTTTTTTATTTTTATTTTTTATATATATATATTTTATTTATTTATTTATTTATTTTATTATGATTATTTAAACCGAAGGACTCGTTTTTTCTTTTTTTTAGTGAGTCAGCACAGACTGAGAAACACTGAGGTACCTGACATATATATCAGGTACCTTAAGAGGTCCTGTCTTATGACCTCGCCCATCGGAAAGGGAAGAGGTCCCCTAGAAGGGCTGGGTCCCGAACTTGGGTCCAGAGGATGTAACGTCCGTCTAAGAAATGGTCGACTCGGTGTTTCCTTCGAACACATCGGATAAGGAAGAGATCGCCTAGAAGGGTCGGGTCCTTAGCTTGACCCCAGAGGACGTAACGTCCACCTAAGAAGTGGTAGACTCGATAGTCCCTTCGGGATAATGTCTTTTTATTACATACTTTAAGAGATCGGGGAAGTTCCATATATTTATTTAGTCGGAGACGATAATAAGACCTTTTCCTTTCCATTGACTTAAATACTGGTTCTATACTGGAATGACATCTCGTCAATATCGACCCTTTGTCACTGGGAGAGTTTTCAAATCTGACTTCTTTGTATTCGTCGACATGAACCTGGTTCCAGACTAGAGATCGACATATGTCTCGGTGAGAGGATAACCGAAAACAGAGAATGAAATAAAAAAATAATAATAATAATAAAAACAGAGAATGAAATATGACGTCTTAAACCGGAATGTGTAACCTACTGAACCATCTTACGTACATCTGGTGTTTGCCCGTCTTTAGGTTTCACTTAATAATCATGATGACTAAAAGAAACGTATTAGGGTGTTTTCAATTAACTCCGATATCATACGTCTTTATAAACTTCTCGAAATATAGGAGGACACTGTGCATTCGAATACTTTGACTTCGTACCCGTTCCTTGTATTCCTTAAGACTGGAATGTTTTTTCTTGTAATGGCAGTGTAGAAGTTTAAACTTCGTCCTTTTGACATTATTGCACTTTACGACGGCCTTCGATGTGACCCCTCTGGGTTTATAGGGTAGAGGGGTCCTGACACAAGTTGTCGTTTCTACTATGACACGGAGACAAGATACTCAGGGAGTGTTTCCGACTTGTTCTGTTAGTAAAGGATGTCACATAATTTACTATACGGGTTCCTGTCGGCTGTTCATGCGCCATCTTTACCCTAAATTTCAGTCCTTACTTAACTATTTTTTTAGACATGAGAAACTTGATAATAATCTTAAGAGAAGACTATACACTCATAACAGTCACAACAAAGTCAAGTCAAGTCAGCAAGTCAGCACAGGCTGAGAAACGCTGGGGTACTTAACGTCGTGCGGTCCGGAGGAACAGGTAGTGGTTGAGGGCCTCAAGTGAGTCTGAGTTCAGGTAGCTCAGGCGCTACGGTAGGTCGGTAGAGTAAGAGCCAGAGGGGAAGAGGAGGACGGGGGTTAGGGAGGGTCGTAGTCTCAGAAGAGGTTACTCAGTTGAGAAACGTACTCCACCGGTTTCATGACCTCAAAGTCGAAATGGTAGTCAGGCAGGTTACTTGTGGGTCCTTACTAGAGGAAATCTTACCTGACCAACCTAGAGGAACGTCAGGTTCCCTGAGAGTTCTCAGAAGAGGTTGTGATGTCAAGTTTTCGTAGTTAAGATTTTACGAGTCGAAAGAAATGTCAGGTTGAGAGTGTAGGTATGTACTGGTGTCCTCTTTGGTATCGGTACTGATCTGTCTGGAATCAGCCGTTTCATTACAGAGACGAAAACCTATACGATAGATCCAACGAATATTGAAAAGAGGGTTCCTCATTCGCAGAAAATTAATGTACCGACGTTAGTGGTAGACGTCACTAAAACCTCGAGGGTTTTTATTTCGGACTGTGACAAAGGTGACAAAGGGGCAGATAAAGGGTACCTCACTACCCTGGTTTACGGTAATAGAAGCAAAAGACTTACAACTCGAAATTCGGTTGAAAAAGTGAGAGGAGAAAGTGAAAGTAGTTCTCCGAAAACTCAAAGAGAAGTGAAAGACGGTATTCTCACCACAGTAGACGTATAGACTCCAATGACTATAAAGAGGACCGTTAGAACTAAGGTCGAACACAAAGAAGGTCAGACCGAAAAGAATACTACATGAGACGTATATTCAATTTATTCGTCCCCCTGTTATATGTCGGAACTGCAGGAGGAAAAGGATAAACCTTGGTCAGACAACAAGGTACAGGTCAAGATTGACAACGAAGGACTGAACGTATGTCCAAAGAGTTCTCCGTCCAATCCACTAAACCATAAGGGTAGAGAAAATCTTAAAAGGTGTCAAATAACACTAGTTGTGTCAGTTCCCGAAACCGTATCAGTTATTTCGTCTTTATCTACAAAAAGACCTTGAGAGAACGAAATAGATACTAGGTCCCCTACAACCTTTAAACTAGAGACCAAGGAGACGGAAAAGATTTTGGTCGAACTTGTAGAGTTTCAAGTTCCGAGTGCATGACGACTTCTTAACCTCTTAAAACTCGTCATGAAATGATCGTACGCTCTACTCACGTTAACACGTCATCAAACTCGTAAGAAACCGTAACGGAAAGAAACCCTGACCTTACTTTTAACTGGAAAAGGTCAGGACACCGGTGACGACTCAAAAGGTTTAAACGACCGTATAACTCACGTCGTGAAAGTGTCGTAGTAGAAAGTCCTAAACTTTGTCGAGATGATCTTAAGGTAGAGGAGGTGATCGAAACAAGCATCATTACGAAAGATTCCGGGTAAACTGAAGTGTAAGGTCCTACAGACCGAGATCCACTCACTAGTGTGGTAGTACTAATAGACCCAGTACTTCTAGAAAAAACGTGTCAAGAAGACACATAAGAACGGTGGAGAAGAATTATAGAAGACGAAGACAATCCAGGTATGGTAAAGACAGGAAATAGCTCGGGTAGAAACGTACTTTACAAGGGAACCATAGAGATTAAAAGAACTTCTCTAGAGATCAGAAAGGGTAAGACAACAAAAGGAGATAAAGAAACGTAACTAGCGACTTCTTCCGAAAGAATAGAGAAGAACGATAAGAGACCTTGAGACGTAAGTCTACGAATATAGAAAGGAAAAAAGGAAACGAAAAGCGAAGAGAAGAAATTTGTCGATAAATATTCCGAAGGGGTCTGTCGGTAAAACGAAAAAACGTAAAGAAAAGGTACCCCTACCAGAACTAGGGACAGAGGACATGTTACAGTGCTTGGAGTCAGGTATCAAGTAGTCCGTGAGGTATTCTAGATCCGGGAATTTAGATAAAGAGTGAAGGTGACATATTAGTATTCCCTAAACTAACTCCAGTATGGACTTACCAGATCGCCAAAAGGGATGAAAGAAGTTAAACTCAGACTTAAACCATTATTCCTCAAGTACTAGACTCGGTGTCAGTCGAGGACCAGAACAAAAACAACTGACACATCTCGAAGAGGTTGAAACCGACGTTTCTTATGTTAGTTAGACTAAAGCCACAACTGGTAGACCACTACAGGTACACATCTCAGAAGAGAACACAACAACCTTCTCCCACAAACGATACTGGTCACGTAAAAGAACCGTTTTGAGATAGTCAGAAACGGGACGAAGTGAGACATAAGGGTCCGGTTTAAACGGACAATAAGGTCCACAAAGAGCTGAAGGATGAAAACGTAAGGTCAGGGGATATTACTTTTCCTGTAGAAAGAACCCACAATCAAGATTTTCCAGAACATTCAGAAGTGTCTTGGCAAGTTGAAGTCGAAGAAGTCGTAACAACCGACCCCGTATGAGAACCTCTTGACACTATGACTTACAAACGGAGCCTCTGCTTGTCTCTAGTAAGACAGCAAAGACTCTGACGTAGGTTCATGACGTAAAACCTGAGAAGACAACTGGTACTACCGATGAGGTAAAGAAGACTCCTAAGGACGGGCGTCATCATCTATATTACCAGTGGACTCACTTTAAGTGGGTAAGGTCAGGTAAAATCAAGTGACTAAGGATCTTACAGGTGTAAGTGGGAACGGTAGAGAACAAACTGGTGAAGGTTACACGGAACTAAGTACCTGGACTGTAAGGTCCTAGGATACGTTATAACGAGAAATGTCGTAGCCTAGGACGAAGATAGTGGTCAGTGTAGGTGTCGACCCATAACAAAAACGAAACCGAGGTAGGGAAGTAAGAAAGACCTCAATAAAGAGGTGACTAGAGGTCATCGTATAACCCGGGGATGACTGGACCCCTCAAGGAGAAGGTCATAGGATAGTAAAACGGAAAAGTATAACAAGTACCCCAAGAGTTCCGTTCTTATGACTTCACCAAACGGTAAGGGAAGAGGTCATCTGGTGTAAGACAGTCTGGAGAGGTGGTACAGGGTGGGCAGGACCCAACGGGGTGCCCGTACCGAATCAAATTAACTTAATCTGTTCCGACACCAGGATCACACTAATCTAACTGAACAAAGACACTCATACCAAAGTCACACAGACGGGAGACTACGGTAGAACGTTGTGGATGGTAGAATGAACTTAAAGAGAATGGAACCCGCACCGCATAGAGAAGTGCCGACGAGGTCGTTTCGTGTCGGCGACGAGGAATGGAACCTACTCCCCATAGAGGAGGGCGGCGGGAAGGACTGGAAGTTGCACCCTACCGAGGCGATCCGGGAGGACGCGGGTGCGTCGGTGGTGAGGAACCTGACACGACAAATCTAAAGAATTTTGATTGGAGATGTAGTGGTTGGAAGGGAGGAGGTTGGGAACATTATTAATTCATGTTCCCCTGTTTTAGAGACGTTGTTGTCGGTCATCTGGTTTGTGCGTTAGTGTGTTACGGTCCTAATTTTATTTAATAGAAGATCGAGTCACAAGAAAAGTGAAATCACATGACTAGTGATTTATCATTTTCTAAAAGATTTTACTATTAGACTGTTAGATGTCTTTTTTTAGAAAAGTCCCTTACATTAATTTCTCTTAGTCTTTAGAAAATGTACGAAGGACTAAGTTAAATAGTTGATAATTCTGATAGGGTCTCCTGAGGGGACTACTAGACAACCAATTCTTAGGCGGAAGGTTACGTCCCTCACGCCCAAACTAGGGACCGGACCCTTGATTCTAGGGTGTCGGGTGCCCCGTTAATTCGGTGTTGATGACTCGGGTACGTGGTGTTGCTCTTTTCAGGTGTGCGAGGTTGTTTCTCGGTCCCGTCGGGGTCTCGTTTCTGGTAAGGTCCTGTTCGTCTACTCGAGACGTTAGCCTTGGTTTCAACAGAAAATATTTTACGTGTCAGTAATCTCTCCAATCACTAGTCAATTTACTATCGTGATCACTTCTCTATTTAACCAATACCTCATAATACGGAGGTAAAGATTAGAAAATTAGACCACCAAACATCGACTTCACTGTGACCAAAAAGAGAAAGAATGAAACAAAGGATGAAACCTTTGTTCTAAGAACCGTGACCATATTTAATTCTATGTCCATACTATTGGACGTTCAGCGAAGGGGTAGATCTGTAACAGGAGAACAATATTATATCCCAGATGAGAGGACTCTTTCATGAAGAAAGAGTCCAAAATTTCTGAAGACGATTTAGTAAGACGTCTTAGATGATTTTCATTAACAGGGATAATAAATGAAGTTGTCTATGATAGTGTTACCGTGTATTTGTTGACAAAATTCCTTTGTCACTTGATTAAAACCTTCACCAAGTACCTCTCTACCGAATCTATCGTGCACAATGAAATATTTTTAGGGGAAACGTTTAGTTCACAATAGTTGTAATATATTCGTTGTCGGTATATTCGAAGAAGTAGAAACTGATGTGTCTTGTATTAGTCAGATTAAATTCTTTACTGGTAGACCAGTACAGGTTCTTGCTTATGTCAGTAGAGGACACTCACAAACGATCCTGGTTGTATAAGAGGAGTGTTTTGATAATCAGAAACGGGACGAAACAAAACATGAGGTTCCAGTTTGAACGGACAATGTGGTCCTTAGAGAACTAAAGGATGAAAACGTAGTCAGGGAATACTACTTTTCCTGTAGAAAAAAAACCATAAGTAAGATCTTCCAGAAAATCCAGAGGAAACCGTGATCACCAACGCCGTGTCGAACCTAATGGTACTACGACTTGCAAACGGAACCTTTTCTTGACTCTAGTAAGATAGTAATAACTCTAATGTGGGTTCATGACGTAAAGCCTGAGAGACAACCGAAACTCCCGATGAGGTAAAGAAGATTCCCTAAGAACGGGTGCCATCATCTGTATTACGAGTAGACTTAATTTAAGTGGGTAGGAGCAGGTAAACAAGTGACTAAGGATTCTACAGTTTCAAGTAAGAACGGTAGAGGAACTGGTGCATTTTAAAAGGAACTAAGTACCTGGATTGTAAGATCCAAGGATACGTTATCACAAGAAACGTCCCAGTCTGAACGAGTCTTAGATGATTTTCATTGACAAGGATAATAAATGAAGTTGTCTATGAAAGTGTTACCGTGTATTTGGTGGTGGTGGTCTGTATAGTGTTAACTTACAGCAAGACGAAACCGGACCGGAACAGTAAAAGAGACCTCGATAAAGAGGGGAGAAGGGGCCATCGTATAACTTGTCGATGGTTGGACCTCCCGAGTAGAAGACGATAGTATAGAACAACGAAAAGTATGACAAGTACCCCAAGAGCTTCGTTCTTATGACTTCACCAAACGGTAAGGTAAGAGGTCACCTAGTGCAAAACAGTCTTGAGAACTGGTACTGGGCCGACAGGACCCACCGGGTTTCACCGTACCGAGTATCAAAGTGACTCGACGTGTTCCGACACCAGGTACACTAGTAACACCAATCGAGACACGTTCGAAGGACTACCCTCCTCGACCGATACCCCTTATGTAGATGAAGACGAAATAACTGATACGATTTCGGAAACTGACACACCTAGGGTTTAAACACCTTTCAAGTATTTCTCTACCCTTATGGTCTGTTGTAATGGATAGAGGATTCTTTGGATGTACGTCCAGTTCTTCGTTATCAATCTTGGTCTGTACCTTGTTTCCTGACCAAGTTTTAACCCTTTCCTCATCCAGTTCCGACATATAAGAGTGGGACAAATAAATTGAATATACGTCTCATGTAGTGCACTTTACGACCCGACCTACTTAGTGTTCGACCTTGGTTCTGACATTATAGTTGTCGGAGTCTATAAGTACTTCCATTTTCTCTTCTTACTTTTTCGACCGAATTTTGAGTTTTAAGTTTTTTACTTCTAGTGCCATAGGTCAGGGTAGTAGTGAAGTGTCGTTTGTCTACTCCTTTGTCACTGTCTAAAATAAAGGAACCCGAGGTTTTAGTGACGCCTGTCACTGACGTCGTAACTTTAATTTTCTACGAATGAGGAACCTTCTTCTCGATTCTGTTTGGATTTGTCATATAGTTTTTCGTATTTGCAGTGAGACGGTTGTTTCACTATATAGTGATTTAATGTATCAATCTCGATACAAAAAAGGTCGTCAGTACATCTCTATACTCTTGACCTGGTATTTTTTCAGTCTCGTGGGTTCTTGAATTACGAAAGTTTGACACCACGACCTCTTCTGAGAGCTCTTAAGGACCTTGTCGTTCCTCTAGTTTGGTCAATTAGGATTTCCTTTAGTTGAGTCTTATAAGTGACCTTCCTAACTACTACTTTGAGATTATGAAACTGGTGAACTACGTTTCTTGACTGAGTGACCTTTTCTGGGACACGACCCTTTCTGACTTCCGTCCTCTTCCCCTGCTGTCTCCTACTCTACCAACCTACCGTAGTGACTGAGTTACCTGTACTCAGACTCGTTTGAGACCTTCTATGACTTCCTGTCCCTCCGGACCATACGACGTCAGGTACCGCAGTGTTTCTCAACCTGTACTGACTCACTGAGTTGTTGTTGTCCGATAGTCAGTCCAGGGGAGTGAACGTCAGGTGCTCCGACGTCTCAGTCTGTGTTCAATCACTGACTTGTTGTGCTATATTTGAATTATATTTGTACAAAGAAAACTCTGTAGACGATATAAAGAACTCTGATGACAATAAGGAGACAATTAGAAGAGGGGTTGACCGGGTGTTTTATGAATTAAAGATGGATTGGAAGAGTTCTGGGTCTAGGAAGTAAAGTCTTAAGAGGAGATACTTTATCATTCTTTTTCGTCTGCACCTAAGTTTGGGGTCAGAGTTTAAACGGTTACTGTTTGACCCAACATGTCCGTCCAGCAAAATAGTTTACCAAAATAGAAGTAATTTTATTCTGCCTATATAAATGAATGAACAGTACCAAAACTCTTAATTTAAATCATCGTATGTTTTTTCCGTCGATCATAACACGAAGGACCATGTGTTTTTCGGGAGTTTATAAAAAGAACTAAAGTCAGTCAAGTTAACGAGTCAGTACAGACTGAGAAATGTTGGGGTACCTGACGTCGTGGGGTCCGAAGGGACAGGAAGTGGTAGAGGGTCTCTTCCGAGTTTGAGTACAGGTAGTTCAGCCACTACGGTAGGTTAGTAGAGTAGGAGACATCAGGGGAAGAGGAGGACGGAAGTTAGATAGGGTTGTAGTCCCAGAAAAGTTTACTCAGTCGAGAAGTGTAGTCCACCGGTTTCATAACCTCGAGGTCGAAGTCGTTATCAGGAAGGTTACTTATAAGTCCTGATAAAAGGAAATCCTGACTGACCAACCTAGAGGAACGACAGGTTGCCTGAGAGTTCTCAGAAGAGGTTGTGGTGTCAAGTTTTCGTAGTTTTCATAAGGACTGAAGTAAAGACACGATCAAGTTTTGTCCTTTTCGAAGTGTCATCTGTCCATTTCAGTTCTCTTATAAATTCTTACTCCACTCAAACCAATTCACTCTTACTGTCTAAGTCCCGAAATTCTTGAGACCTATTCTCAAATCAAAACGAGACTGTCCACTTCTTCTCTACGTCATCTGTCTGTGTCCAAGACCCCGTCTTTTGCTTTACGCAGACCTGGCATTCAAGTCAGACGTGTCTAGATGGACGCATCTTATTCTTACATGATCTTTTCCTCGACACGTTCATGTTAGTGTGACCGAGACTCCCTTCTCGTCGATTCATTAAACTTTCATTTTCTTTTTACGGTAGGTATATTCGTTTATAGAACTTTGTAACAATTTTTCCTGAGGGTTAAGAAAAATTGAATTCAGTATTCCACCAGTTGAGATAGATGGATTTGGTTTCCGTTTCTTTTACGATGTAAAGAATACTTACTCCGTTTCGGGTAGGGTTGTTTAAGATTCCACGAGAAGTTTAAGCAAGAACATGTAAAATAGACAGTTTATGATCTATGTATTGGAAATGAATTCCTTATGACTCGTTGTAATACCCTTTACTCAAAATGTCACTATCTTTTTATGACTATTGGAAAGAATAGAGATAGGATTTTTGGAATACAATACGTAATCACTTTCATAATCTCTTGATTCGATTACATCAAATCATTTTATTAAAATCACTAATTGTAATTATGACTAATTTAAACCTGTGGAGTTCCTTACCTATAGATTGTTGAAGAGTACCGGGACGAGGCATTCTCGCACCCGGAACTCCCGACGGGACCACCGGTCACCAACTCTGAGCCAAAGGTGGCATCCCCCGTGTCCAGGTGGGGACGGGTCCCTTGATTCTACGACGTGTGGTGCGTCGCACCGGTTCTTTGACTTCTTTTGTCTCACGTCCGGAACTCGGGCGTCTTGCCTACTTTGAAACCGTCCTTCCGAGTCCGAGACAGGTTGGACGACTAATTCTTAGACACCCGATTGTTCTAGGTCTCGTCTAGACAAGCTCTTTGTGACGGAATCTGTGATGAAACTCTGACCTAGTGGATGTGACACAAAATTCCTACTGATCGCGGACCTCCCATTTGTAAAACATATTTACTTCTCCATATATCAAATCTACAATGGCAATTTCGTTTTGGTTATTGGACACCATTTTTCAGTTTGAAGTCAGACGTGGTAATGACGTCTGCCCACGTGTCTTTGGGTGGCCAACGACTGACGTCGTCTCACTCCTGTGGTGAATCCGGTGTTCCCTTCTCGTAGGAGTGACGCGATGTCGCGACCGACGCGACCACTGTCAAAAAAGATGTGGAAGTGCGGATGGGAATTAAGTTTTGTTTTGTTTCACGACGTCGAAAAGTTTTTGACTAAACCATGACATACTTTGTAAAAATAAATTTCGTTGTCAAGAGTGAAATCTTTGACCCCTTTCCCCTAAAAATCAATAGTGTCAGTATTCGTAGATGACCCCTCTCTCATGACCTACGATCCAGAGGACATTGCGTCATCTACCAGAGCGTGGTGAAGACTTACAGTGCGGTCTGTAAGTACATATATTTTTAGGTTTAAAATATGTTTTGAAGTAAAATATGTCTCTGTTTCATGCAAAACGTGTTAAAATCAATATATGGTTTAAAAAGACCTTCCGTTAGTTAATATGAATCAAAACAAACCTTTAGACAATTATCACATAAGAAAAACCTATTCGTGTAGTAGTGTCGTTACGGCGGAACCATAAAATCAATGGTTGAGTCGTGTTAACCAGAAGTAAGTTTTGACGGTACAAGTGCCGTTAAAATCTATGTCTACGTCCGTGGACTGCTGAAATAATCTCGGAACTTATATAATCTTCCGGGTTTGTAAATATCCCGAAGGGACCACCGAGTCTACCATTTCTTAGACGAACGTTACGTCCTCTGGGCCCAAACTAGGGATCCAACCCTTCTAGGGGACCTCTTCCCTTACCAATGGTGAGGTCATAAGAACAGACCTCTTAAGGTACCTGTCTTCTGGGACCACCCGATGTCAGGTACCCCAGTGTTTCTGTCTCGCGGACTGTGTCTGTTTTTAGAGAGTCAATTATAGACATAACAAACTTGTATTTAATGAAATAAAGAGGAGGTATAACGTATGTAAACTATATTACAACTGAAAATTTTTAATACATGCATCAATGTATTTTTAAAAGGAAGTCCTACTGTTATTTGTGAAAGGGTTTATAAAGAATGATTTTCTCCGACTACCCTAACTATCTCTACTCTTGGTGACGTACGTCTCTGGTATTTGATATTTGTCGCAAAAATCGACTTCGGATTCTGCAGAAAAGGTAGTCTAGTACTTAAAGACCTCCCATTTACTAGAGTGAGAGAGAGGGTAAGATGTAAAGTTACTTGTGTCACGAGACGTATTTATTGAGGAGACTACTTAAATTTCGAATAAGATGACCCAATAAAAAATTGGTGGTTCATGGATTTAGGATTTACCTAAGTTGACGTTGCCTCCCACACCGTGTAAACACTCTTTATTTATTTACAACTCTTATTTCCGTTTTAGGACGGGGGTTCCGAGATTCATTACTCTTTATTTGTGGTTATAAAGTTCTATTCCTCAATTTCCATTGTTACATCAATGTGTGTCATTCTTGTTTTACCACCAAATGTTGTAGGACCTAAAATCCACCTCTTTTCTACCGTCTCCTCAAGTTACGGGAGCGTTCGGGGGTCACTTTATGAACGTTAGAGCCAATTTTAGATCTTGATTATGGTCATTTTACTTGGACGGTATTTGAATATGTGAACTCTGAATTGATATATTAAACATACCAAATGAGGGAAAAGTATTAGGTGAAAACTTTTTCAAAAGAAGATTTGATATTTTGGAGAAAAAGTGTTTTAGGGTCGTCACATCAGGAACAAACAGACATGGAATATTGATGGATTGTTTAACCAAGTTGAAACGGTTCTAAGACACTGTAGTCTACCGTGTTTAACCAGTATTCTTAAATTGTTGTATTAAATGTTTGCTTTGGTTATCTTTTGATGTAGACTGTCTACGAATTAGAGGATTGTGTGGAAAGTCTGGGACACGACGTTGTCCCCTTTTGTTTTGTTTTTTTCCCCCAAACCCCCCGTTATCACTGAACGAGGCTATCTAGGAAACTATTTTACGTAGAAATACTTAAATAGAAACAACGAACCCGAATATGTAGTTCCTGTAACATCCTTAACAACCTTCAAGGATGAATAAAGGTTATTTCCATTTGTTTCTACTTTACTCTCTTCACACGAACGAAAGTACGAATATCTGTAAACCTGATGGTTTGGTAGTGGTAAGCAATTCTTTCAATTCTTTTAAACATAAATTTTCACATACGTTCTGGTGTTTTGAATTCATAGATTACTCTTCTGTTCACTGGTTTGGTTTCGTAAGAAAAACAGTTCGTTTCGACTGAAAACTCTTCATTGTTTTTTATTCTTATTTTGACCTATTGGTCCTTATATTGTGTTTCATCTACACTTTTTACAAAAGTAAATTTTTAACAATGACGACAGTCCGGGAACTTTATGATACTACCGTCCTGACCAAGATTTTAAGTCTTCTCGCCCGTCAGTCGGGTCTAAATAACGAGTGAATAGTTCGGGTACAAACAACACGCTCACAATAAATATCTCAGTGTACGATCTCCGACAAGGGTTCGATCGATTTGGATGTGCGGATTAACTGGGATCCTTGTTACTATGTAACAAGTTGGATTAGGAAGATACTCGATGTCAAAGATTCGGTGTTGGTATACGAAAAATATAAACATGTATAGATGGTACTTGCTAAAAATCTTTAGAAGTTTTTAAGTCTCTATCCGTATATGATAGTAAAGAACTATTCCTACTCTTTTGAATGGCTGAAGTGAATATAATGTTGTGTTATAAATATTAATTACCTTTAATTATAGAATATAAATTGAAATTGACCTGATAGTGATTTCCGAATTTTTACGCAATTTAAATACTTGTTAACACCCGTGTTTGTGTATTTTCGCTTGCACTGTTGACTAATATAAGGTGAGATGTTTAACATATTGGTGTCACGTTAGACTGGGATATCGGAGTCCAACTTATTTGACTCATAAACTAGTGTTCATCTACCTCCTCCTTTACCGTTGGGTGAGGCCCTAAGAGCGGACCTTTTGAGGTACCTGTCTCCTCGGATCGCTCGATGGCAGGTGCCCCAGTGTTTCTCAGTTTGTGTTGACTCGTGCGTGCGTGCATGTTTATACTTTGGTTCACTTTGTGTTTGAATTGGTACGACAGCATATTTTCACTGTACGGGTATATGTAGAGGGAACCTTCACCAATAAGGGATTTCGTTCGCACCCTACCTCGTCAATACTCTTATTACGGTTTCGAGATCACCTCCGAAGAATTTTGTACGTCAAGAGAGTTTGAACTAAGGTCTACCGAAAATAGACATCAATCCAAGTCGTTGTAAGAAAGTTATTACTGACTCTTGTAAGAGTCGTTTTCAAGTTTTTTTTTTCACAAACAGGAATAAGGTACAATATCTTTTTCAGTCTGCAGTAGTGTCGTACTTAACTCCGAGTATTAAAACAATTGTCTTCTGGTCTCAAGTTCAGAGAACTAAGAGTTAGTATTCCAGATGGATCTAAGAAAGTATTCTCAGTAGAATTTCTTTTTTCTTTACCTACTTACCGTCTTAATACTACTTTTATTAAAAAAATCTCAAGACTCTTTATAATTCTGTCTTTTATATATTTGTAATAAGTTTTATACCAGAAATTTGGTGGACGCAGTGTTAATGGACCTTCCGAATAATCGAGGAGTCATAAAATTTTGTCCTATTCTGACTTCTTATTAAATAGTTAATAAAAATGTATAAAAAAGTATTAAACTCTAGTAATGTATGGTCTTCTGTAAGTAAATGGTCTCCTCGATTTACTCCTCATGCTATGTTGGTGAGATTTCCACCGACTACTAAAAGAGTGTAAGGGGACATTAGGAATCTCAATATAAGGAATCGTTTATGACAAAATTTACTTTGATGATCTACAGTCTAGCAGTTTTACGTCACTTGAAAGAATATATACAATCTAGAACCGTCATAATAGGAAAGTAAAATTTTAACGGTCAGATCCAAATTTGTTGTTGTTCGGGACACTTCCATTCCTTTGTGTACACAACTCATGGTTGAGACTGGAGTAAACGGTACTGTACTGAATCCGGACTCCGGGAGTCGGTCCGTGGTTCCTTCTGTCCAAATCCGTCAGTTCGTTGCGATGTTAGTCGGAAGACGCAGAGTACTTTGTGGTCGACCGAAGGTTTATTCCTACGCAAGTCCGACAACCGAGAACACAGATGACACTTCTTTGGTGTAATTTAATGTTTGGACCTCGGTATAAGTAACGTATAAATACCGCTGTAAGTTCAAAAGTTGACAATAGTTGTCTTGTATCGAATTCAGTGGGTTTTATGATTGTGGACTCCTCAGTTTGTCGGATCTTTTGTAAAGGGTTTACATTTAGTGGTCCTTCCGTGTTACTTGTGGAAATTCGTTCTATCCGTTTACCGAGATGAAAATTATGGTGGTGGTAAAACTATTTTTACTATGTTACTTTCTTAGAATATATATATATATATATAAAGTAAGAACAAACATAAAAATAAAATAAGTGTTGAACGAAATTTGTTATTGACATATTGTCACATCTTACAGAAGTTAGTAGATTTTACTCAGAATGACTTTAATCGTGTCATTGAACCCCTTCCTGGGGTTTTAGAGTTAACAAATAACGTATGACTCACGTATACCGACGTGAGTTATACAGTCGTTTGAACCTTTTGAGTGGTCACCGGTGTCCTGACCTTCCAGTGGAAAGTAGGGTTAGGTTTCCTTCCTGTTACGGTTTCTTACAACTTCGATGGTATTTTAACGTGAGTCAAGTGTACGATCGTTCGATTACGAGTTTTAAGAAGTTCCATCCGAAGTTGTCATGTATTTGGCTCTTGAAGATCTATATGTTCGACCTAAGTCTTTTCCGTCTCCTTGGTCTCTAGTTTAACGGTTGTGGACAACCTAGTGTCTCTTTCGTTCCCTTAAGGTCTTTTTGTAGATGAAAACGAAGTGACTGATCGATTTCGGAAACTGACACACCTATTGTTGTTTGACACCTTTTAAGAAGTTCACTACCCTACCGTCTGGTGGACTGGACGGAGGACTCTTTACACATGTGTCCGGTTCGTCGTTGTCAATCTTGTCCTGTACCTTGTTGTCTGACCAAGGTTTAGCCCTTTCCTCATGTAGTTCCGACATATAACAGTTGGACGAATAAATTGAAGATACGTCTCATGTAGCACTCTTTACGACCCGACCTACTTAGTGTTCGACCTTAGTTCTAACGACCCTCTTTATCGTTGTTGGTGATTTTACCGTCTTTCGTTTCTCCTTGATTTGTCGGAGAACTACTCCCAGTTTCTTCTCTCAAAAGTTCGACCGAATTTTACGTTGTGAGTTTTTTGTACCGTAGACCAGGGTAGTGAAGTACCGTTTATCTACTCCTTTTTTACCTTTGTCACTGTCTAAAATAAAAGAACCCGAGGTTTTAGTGACACCTGTCACTGACGTCGGTACTTGAAATTTCTGTGGACGATGAATCTTCTTTTCGATACTACTTGGATAATATTTCATCTCTATAATGAAACGACTATTTCCTTGCATATCAGTTCGATTCCAAAAAGGTCATCAGTACATATCTACACACTCAACCTAGTATTTCTTTCGAGTCTCGGTTTTTGAACTGTGAAAGCTTGACACCACGACCTCTTCTGAACTCTCAGGGAACCTGACGTTCCTCTAGTTTGGTCAGTTAGGATTTCCATTAGTCAGGACTTATAAGTAACCTTCCTGACGACGACTTCGAGGTTATGAAACCAATGGACTACGCTTCTCGACTGGGTGACCTTCTCTGGGACTGTGACCCTTTCTGAATTCCGTTTTCCGCTTTTCAGTTGTGTCCGTCTCTACCAACCTACCTTAGTGGTTGAGTTGCGTGAACTCAAACGCTTTTGAAGCCCTCTGTCACTTCCTGTCCCTTCGGACCGCACGACGTCAGGTACCACAGTGTTTCTCGACCTGTGGTGAATCACTGTTTCTGTAGTGTAAAAGTCTTATTTATATATATTACGTGAAACTTGTTACTCTCTACTAAAGATATGTTCTCATAAGTCTCAGAATAAGTCGGAATTGACGTAAAGTAATTTAGAGTGGATTTTTTGAAAAAAATAAACTATAGAGTAATGAATTATCAATCTACAGTAAAATCCCCACGACCAACGAGTCTATCGACTTTTAGTCACTGCACAAGTCCCCAAAGTGTCCCCCAAAGAGTCTTCTGTTTCGTCCTGTGACCGCCTTTACGCGATGCAATAAATGAATTTACCTCTGAGGGCCATGTGTCAGAATCAGTTCAGTAAGTGGAAAGGACCTGGAGTCGAAGTCATCGACACTATCCGGAGGTAAATAACTATTCTTGGTTATGAAGTGAAGAACTTGTGGATGACATGTTTTTTTGTTCGTAAAA
Source organism: Capra ibex (assembly GCA_006410555.1). Classification (NCBI taxonomy): domain Eukaryota; kingdom Metazoa; phylum Chordata; class Mammalia; order Artiodactyla; family Bovidae; genus Capra; species Capra ibex. The sequence goes on along the minus strand of SJYO01050114.1, from coordinate 207,524 downwards.
TAGGTATCTCGATAACAGTTTCATTTATACATAGACTACCGTTGTGAACCTTTTTAATAAGACTTACCTGACTGTCTTGGTGAATCGATTTACTTCCAATTGTTAGATATGACCATTGTTGATTATTATTTATTTACTTATCTAAAGTGCTCATCCTGAAAACGTCTTTGATTATTCCACCAAACGACCCGGACACATTTTGCACGGCTTCCCCTCATCCTAAGAAAGTAAGCACCGGTTCATCAGTAAGTGGAAAGAAGGGAGGTCATTCAAAAGGAATATACCAGTACGGTACGATAAAAAAAAAAAAAAATTTAATTTCTTTTATTTACAGTCTGTCAGTAGGTTAGATCCAAATGGAAAAAATCCATCACAACTGAATGTACTTATGAATCATCAGATAGTTGTGATTAATATTTACGTTTAATTTACAGAAGAAAGAGGGAGGAGATCCGAATGATACAAGTAATTTTTCTTCTTGTTTGTAGTGAAATACTAAAAACTCCAAGACAAGTCCAACTTTTGATCCTAAGTTGAACCAAAAGGATTCAGTGTCGACTTTACATTGTGACGTTGACTCTACAGTCACTTTTGTCAAGAGAAAAACTTTGAAAGTTCAATCAACTGATACTTTAAATTAGTGTGATATTTTATATAATTGTGGAAAAACTTGCCCTAAAAATACCTATAACTATCTTTTACAATGGTAGTAGGAGTAATTTTCCTTTAATTGTTTTTCCCATATGACGATCTGGTAAGTCCATACTGGATTTATTTTAGGGAATACTAATATGACATCTTCACTCTTTATCTAAATTACCATTTGTGGGAGAAGGTGTTGTGTTCTCTTCTGAGATGTGTACCTGTAGTGGTCTACCAGTCGTGGTTTTAGTCTAACTGATATAAGAAACGTCGGTTTCTACCTCTTCGAGATGTGTCAGTTGTTTTTCTGGTCCTCGACTGACACCGAGTCTAGTATTTGAGGAATAATGGTTTAAGTCTGAGTTTAACTTCTTTCATCTCTTTTGGCGATCTGGTAAGTCCATACTGGAGTTAGTTTAGGGAATACTAATATGTCACCTTCACTCTTTATCTAAATTCCCGGATCTAGACTATCTGTCTCACGGACTACTTGATACCTTACTCCAAGCACTGTAACATGTCCTCTGTCCCTGTTCTGGTAGAGGTACCTTTTCTTTACGTTTTTTTCGCTTTACCGACAGACCCCTCCGGAATGTTTATCGATACTTTTCTTCTCTTCGCTTTTCGTTTCCTCTTTTCCTTTCTATATTCGTAGACTTACGTCTCAGGGTTTCTTATCGTTCCTCTCTACTCTTTCGGAAGACGTCGTTAGTTACGTTTCTTTATCTCCTTTTGTTGTCTTACCCTTTCTGGTCTCTAGAGAAGTTCTTTTAATCTCTATGGTTCCCTTGTAAAGTACGTTTCTACCCGAGCTATTTCCTGTCTTTACCATACCTGGATTGTCTTCGTCTTCTATAATTCTTCTCCATCGTTCTTATGTGCCTTCTTGACATGTTTTTTCTAGAAGTACTGGGTCTATTAGTGCTACCACACTAGTGAGTAGATCTCGGTCTGTAGGACCTTACACTTCAGTTCACCCGGAATCTTTCGTAGTGATACTTGTTTCGATCACCTCCACTACCTTAAGGTGAACTCGACAAAGTTTAGGACTTTCTACTACGACACGTTCACAACGTGAGTTATACGGTCGTTTAAACCTTTTGAGTCGTCACCGGTGTCCTGACCTTTTCTCAGTCAAAAGTAAGGTTAGGGTCTCTTTCCGTTACGGTTTCTTACGAGTTTGATGGGTGTTAACGTGAGTAGAGTGTGCGATCATTTCATTACGAGTTTTAGGAGGTTCGGTCCGAAGTCGTTATGTACTTGGCACTTAAGGGACTACAAGTTCGACCAAAATCTTTTCCGTCTCCTTGGTCTCTAGTTTAACGGTTGTAAGTGGCCTAGTACCTTTTTCGTTCTCTCAAGGTCTTTTTGTAGATAAAGACGAAATAACTGATACGGTTTCGGAAACTGACACAACTAGTGTTATTTGACACCTTTTAAGACTTTCTCTACCCTTATGGTCTAGTGGATTGGACGGAGAACTCTTTGGACATACGTCCAGTCCTTCGTTGTCAATCTTGACCTGTACTTTGTTGTCTGACCAAGGTTTATCCTTTTCCTCCTGCAGTTCCGACATAAAACAGTGGGACGAATAAATTGAATATACGTCTCATGTAGTACTCTTTACGACCTGACCTTCTTTGTGTTCGACCTTAGTTCTAACGGCCCTCTGTATAGTCATTGGAGTCTATACGTCTACTGTGGTGGGAATACCGTCTTTCACTTCTCCTTGATTTTTCGGAGAACTACTTTCACTTTCTCCTCTCACTTTTTCAACCGAATTTCGAGTTGTAAGTCTTTTGCTTCTAGTACCGTAGGTCAGGGTAGTGAGGTACCCTTTATCTACCCCATTGTCACCTTTGTCACAGTCTGAAATAAAACCCCCCGAGGTCTTAGTGACGTTTACCACTAACGTCGGTACTTTAATTTTCTGCGAATGATGAACCTTCTTTTCAATACTGGTTAGATCTTTCGTCTCTATAATGAAACGGCTGATTCCAGGCAGATCAGTTCCGATACCAAAAAGGACACCAGTACATACATAAACTCTCAACCTGACACTTCTTCCGACTCACAACTTCTTAACTACGAAAACTTGACACCACAACCTCTTCTGAGGACTCTCAGGGAACCTGACGTTCCTCTAGGTTGGTCAGGTAAGACTTCCTCTAGTCGGGACCCACAAGAAACCTTCCTTACTACGATTTCGACTTTGAGGTCATGAAACCGGTGGAGTACGCTTCTCAACTGAGTAACCTCTTCTGAAACTACCACCCTCCCTAACCCCCGTTCTCCTCTTCCCCTGCTGTCTCCTACTCTACCGACCTACCGTAGTGCCTGAGCTACCTGCACTCAGACTCACTTGAGGCCCTCAACCACTACCTGTCCCTCCGGACCGCACGACGTTGAGTACCCCAGCGTTTCTCAGCCTGTGCTGACTCGCTGACTTGACTTGACTTATGACATTTGTGTACTAGTGAATCCCTGACATAGTCAAAAACTTGATACGAGTAACCGACTTAGGAGTTAAAATGTGCTCTGTGACGGGTTTCTCCGTAACAATCCATAGATCGAAAATCTAACAGTAAAAAACTCTTAAGGCTACATGAGAGAGATGAGACTAATTTTACCGTTTATGGGTACTCGAATACTTTTGTTTAGGTTTGAGATCCTTAGATTGACTAAGAAATCTTATTATAGTCTTGTATGGTAACCTAAAATTCCATTTTGATTTTATGGACTTAATATTTTATTCATAAAGAAATATAGAACTTCTTTTTTTTCGGGTAGAGACATGTTCGCAAACGTACTTCATAAAAGCAGCCGACGTTGAAACCCTTCCTCGCCGTCGACTCACCATCTTACCCGATATTACGGACGGCTAGTACTTAGTGAATATAGACGCTTTAACACCTTTCAAAAACAGTGACAACGAGTTCTGGCTGTTTTACCTCGAAACCTGTTTCTGTTTGATAATTTTAGCGAACTTCCTACTTTGTCTGCTCCGGATAAACCTTGCGAAGTCAGATATTTCTACTTCAGGTTCACCTCTACACTAATTTTAGTGTTTACCTTTCCTTTTAAGACTTCAAGTATTTTATACTTTTTGTGCAGTGCAGACTTCCTTTTGGACGGTAGTCGGTAGCAGAGGACGGAGGTGCGGAGACGAGTGTGTCCCGGGGCCGGAGCCACAGAAAGGGGAGTACAGTCGTCGAGACTCAACCGAGGTTACAGGTGACGACCCGAAGGACTCGAGAGGGGTGGAGTGAGCTGGGACATGTGCAGAGTGACAGGAGAAGACGGAAGTACCTCCAAAGAAATCTCAATGAAGATTGTGACATGTCCAGTCTCCCGATAATACGTAAGTACAAGAAGTTAGGGGTGGCATTATATGTAAATAATTACAAAATACCTTGTTTTCCCCGTATTGTACCTTAGAACATCTAAATACTTCGAGATACCTTCACACTCCGTAATAAAAAATTGTTTCATGATAAGGTGGTATCCCTCTTCCGTTACCGTGGGGTGAGGTCATGAGAACGGACCTTTTAGAGTACTTGCCTCCTCGGACCACCCGACGTCAGGTACCCCAGCGATTCTCAGTCTGTGCTGGCTCGCTGAAGTGAAAGTGAAAAGACGTGACCTCTTCCTTTACCGTTGGGTGAGGTCACAAGAACGGACCTCTTAGGGTCCCTGCCCCCTCGGACCACCCGACGGCAGATACCCCAGCGTGTCTCAGCCTGTGCTGATTTCGTTGAATCGTCGACGTCGTCGTAAGGTGGTATTGTTTATAATTCCGTTTCTTTTATAGATTTCCAGAATCAAAGTTATCATAACCCGGTTTGAGAGTAAGATAATATACTTAGTAGAGTCTACGTATTTCACTTTTGTATGGACATAGTTCTCCAAACTACACTAGTCGGTTCCCCGTAGTTTCTCTTCTGGATCGTAAACAAATCTCCTCGAGGAACTCTAGGGTCTTAATGAATTAGGTTGTATGAATACAATGTCTACTCCTTTTGGTGTTTGTTTTCTATTTTTTATTTGTTTTCATACGACGATCGAATTCGTTAGAAGTTTATAGTACATTTTCGGAATGTTTTTGGTAGTTGGAATCCGTCGAATTTTCTAGAGTTTGGACGTTTCGTTTTCTTTGTTCGTTGTTTTACTTTTCTAGGGGTACCTTGACCCCGCTTTTTTCACGTTTGGTATATATAAACCATTCGCCAATGATAGGTTTTATAATTTAAAGTAGAGTCTTTCGGGGATATATTAGGGTTATTTTTACCCGTTTCCTGGACTTTTCTGTAAACAAGTTTCTTCTATGTGTTCCCGTGCACTTTTCTACGAGTCCTAGTGATTTGTAGTCTCTTTCCCTTTACTTCTGGAACTACTTTATAATGACGGTCTGACACTCTTACCGTTCGTAATTTTTCTTCTCTGTCGTTTACGACGTCTCTTATTCCTCTTTTCCCTTCGGGTCATGTGACGACCACCGTAACGTTTGACCATGTCGGTGACCGCTTTTCTCATCCCTCCCAGGAGTCTCTGACTTTTGTGTTGATGGTATACTAGGTCGAAAACCCATACATAGGTTTCTTTCGGTTCCGTGATTGAGTTTTGCTATAAACCTGAGGGTATAAGTATCGTCGTAATAAATGTTATTTGTTTTGTACCTTTGTCAGATTGACAGGTAACTACTCGCTGGTCTATTTCTTCCACACACACCTCCCCCACCCATCGTGAGTCGGATTTTTTGTTCCTTTAGGACGGTAAACTCTGTTATACCTACTTGGAATTCTCGTATTATGATCCACTTGATTCAATCTCCCTTTTTCTGGTTATAACATGCTAGAGTGAATATACACCTTGGAATTCCCCCAATTTTGCGAGTATCTTTTACGGTGGTCTGAGCACCAATAATCTCCACCCGTCCCCATCCCCATTGACCTACTTCGACCAGTTTTCCATGTTCGTGCGTCAACATTCTCTTGATGATTCCTGTATTACATGTTGTACCCCTGCTGTCAATGGTGACGACGCACTGTGTACTTACGACTTTCTCACTTAAGTTTCCCAAGAGTAGCAATCCTTTTGGTAGGTAAAAAAGGAAAAAGGTAAGACACACTCTACTACCTACAGCTCGTTTGAATACCGTTGACAGAGTGTTATATATGTTCAGTTTAGTAATACAAATGTGCGATTTGAATGTGTCACGACGTACAGTTGAGATAGAGTCATTTTGACCCCTTCTTTTAGGGTTTAGAAAAACAAGAAAGTTATTTGACAAATCCAGGCGGAACAGAGTATTTTGGAATTAATGAAGTCGGGGATCACTATAAAAGAAAAGGTTTTCATGGTGTCATATCATATAATGAATAGTAGGTTAGTAAATTTGTAAGTAAAAGAATTGAGATTCGTACCATCATCCACGTCCCCTTTGTTTTGACTTTAGCAAAGGACCAAGACTCCCTAAGATGTAGACGACGTCCTGTAGACAGACCATACCAAATCGAGTGGTTGATCTAATATTTCTTTTACAGATATTAATAAACAAATAACAAGTATGTGTTTGTAAATATAAGGAAAGGACATATGGTACAGTTCCATGTCTTTTTGTTTGAGTTCAATTACTGACCATCCTTTTTTGGAGTTCTTATATGTAATATATATATATATAAGGTTCTACTTGACAATTTTTAAAGTGAAATTAGTAGGTTTCTGTCGTGTTGAATGAAGATGATTGACTTCGTTCAGGACTGTATATAAATCTAGTAAGTCAATAAAGATCCGTATTGGACTTAGAAAACTTAGTGATTTGACCACATTCAGTTATATTAATTTCTTGACGACTTTAATTTACCGTTTGAATGTATCTTATCATATTACAACCTTGACTTTCCTTTGAACTGCTGGTTGTCTGGTTACCAAATTAAAATACCTACCCCTTTACCCGTCTATTCTCTCATAACATTGAGTCACGAACGTCACCGAGACACTGTCCAAAGACTGAGTGTCTCATCGTGTCACAGGCGACCGTTGTGGGTCGGACTAGAGGACTTAGTTCATCGAACCGGTTCTCTCCGGTCTCACTTTCCCCGTACCCGTGGTGGAGTGGACAGGTTGTGGACGATTATAGTTCCAGTGACCGTCTTCGTAGACGTTGACGAGACTACGGACACTGAGTCTCCTACTTGTTGTTGCGTGTTGTTTCGGTACAGTAGTCGTAGAATGCCCGGGAAGTAATCGGTCCGCGAATGACTTCTCGCGTGCACTTGGTCCAGTGATTGTTTCTCCTTTTCACTTGGGGTCTTCAAGAAAATGTCTCTTCACGTTCCTGGAGAAGTGACCTGAGAGTCAACAACCATAATTAAATGTAACTGATGAGAAATATCAGGAGATAGAATTTAATGTCCCTTTTGTGGACTCAATGTGATTCTGGAGAAGAGAAAGGAGGACCTGTGTGTCACCAGACCGGAGACCAGGTCACCCGACACGGTGTGACGGATGTCCACCTCGTAAGAACTAGAAGGTTCAGGTTAAGAGAGAGTGGAACATTTGCCGTTTTGACTCTGGTGCCACCAGTGAGTTCGTGGACGGACTCTAGCACTGTGGTTCACGCGCCATTTCCGTCTTGATTTTAGGGTCAGAGGGCAGTCAGTTGTAAGGAGCGAGGGTCGGGAGAGGGTACAGGGGGGAGTGGGTGTGTGTGTTCTTATTGGGAGAGGATATGGTGTGTGTGTTTTCCTTCTTTTGTTTTTATTTAGATGTGGGTTCGGTTTGTTATAATGTTTTGTCATAATAGACCTGATGTCAAACTTTGTGAAGGACTTGTGACGATTCACGTTCCATGATGACTGTAGTTTTACTCAGTCTGTGTCAAGGACTGGACCTTTACAAAGGAAAATGACCCTTTCTAGGTGATTCTATTTCAAAATTAACTTTTACTATGTCACTCCGAGTACAAAAAATACCTTTCCAAGAACCAGGGTGGATCCATATGTCTCCTGTGTGTCTCTTCTATTGGAGACTGGACGCACGAGTTTTTAGATATTTTAATCGAGCGACTACTCCGACCTTTTCGGAAGGTGTTTCCCTCTTTGTGTCCGATTTAGTGTCTTCACATCGAAAACAGGTGAATTTATTTTCCCGACCTCATCTAAAGTTACTTTGGTGACGTTGACTTTTTCTAATTTGTAGTAAGATTGTTTTTCTATCCAGAGATCTGTAATGATTTACGGGGGACCCTCCCCCGTTTTGGTTAGGGCAACCTTATGCTGATAAGATCTGAACTCTTATTTTTGGTACACAATAAGTTGATACATGGAGATCAAGGATTTTTTTTCAGGGAATATACAAGATATTACAACTAAGTTGATTCGATAGAAAGAACACTTGGATTGTACGATATAATTTTACAATGGGAAATCCTGACGAGACCATCATGTCACCGATCCTTCGACGGACGGTTTCGTCCCCTACGTCCAAGCTAGGGACCGACCCTTCTGACGTGTACGGTGTCCTGCCGATTGAGCGACTCGGGAACCCAGTGGCGACGACGCCGGACGTTGGGCGCTGGCTCCTCGGGGACGAGCGGCGTTGACTCTTTCGAGAGCCATCGTCGGCTCCGGGTCACGTCGGTTTTCGTAGAACACTCACTCGTTGTTTCGTGAGTCTGTGACTCCCGCAAACCTAGGGCACAATGAGTCGTAGTGGAGGGGTCAGGGTCCTGTTTTGTGGTTTTTCGCGACGATCACAGGCTTCGCACAGGTGAGTCTACGAACTCTGTACGTTCGTGGATGAACGACTTCTCAGGAATACGACGTTTTGAGTGGATAGTGTGTGTTTTTGCATCTTAAAAGTGATATTTGTGATATAAATAAAATTTTCTATTCGTGGGTTTATCTGTAAAGAGGTTCCTCTTGTATGTTTACCAGTTGTTCGTGCGTTTTTCTACAAGTTGTTGTGATAATAGTCTCAGTAATCCCTTTATCTTTGATTCTGGTTTACTTCATGTTGGGTAAACTACGGATAGTAGTTCTTTTCCCGAAGGGACCACGAGCCACCAGTTCTAAAGCGGATAGTTACGTTGTCTGCGCCCAACCTAGGAACCCAGCCCTTCTACGGGACCTCTTCCTTTCTCGTTGGGTGAGGTCATTAGAACAGACCCTTTAGAGTCTCCTCGGACCGTCCGATGCGAGGTGTCCCAGTGTTTTCTTAGCCTGTGCTGAATCGTTGACTTGTTGTTGTTAAATAGTTCTTTTGTTTTTTCCTCATAACCGTCCCTTCATCTTGTGAATCCTTGAGAACACGTAACTACTATACTTACTTTTGACGACGTCGGTGACACTTTTGTAAAACGTCAAGAATTTTTTTTTTAATTTATATTTTAATGGTATACTAGGTTATGAAAGTGAAGATCCATATATGAGCTTGGTTCACGAGTTCGTCTACACATGTAGTCACAAGTTTTCATCGTAATAAGTGTTATCGATTTTCCACCGTTGTTGGTCCGTAGGCAGTTGTGTGTCTGCCTATTTGTTTTACACTGTGTGTGTGTGTCTTACAATAAGTCGGCACTGTAAATGATTTTGTGCTGCTTATGACGTACCATTTCCCGAAGGGGGCACCGAGTCCCCAAATTTTTTTTTGTTTTTTGTTTAGACGGGCGTCACATCCTTTGGACCCAAGGTAGGGACCCAACCCTTCTAGGGGACCTCCTCCCGTACCGTTGGGTAAGGTCATAAGAACGGACCTCTTAGGGTACCTGTCTCCTTGGACCACCCGATGTCAGGTATCCCAGTGTTTCTCGACCTGTCCTGACTCACTGATTGTGTGTGAATATTCTTCCTGGATTTTATCCGTTTAAGTATCTGTGTTCTTACGTCTGATTTCGGGGTGGAGGGTGGGGTGGGGTCCCTGCCCCATTTCCCCTCTTACGTCTCGATGATAACTTGTAATACCCGTGTCCCATCGATAAAGTCTACTACTTGTTTAAGACCTTTACCTATAACTACTGACAATACATTGTAATACTTACTTGAATCTACGGTGGCTTAACACATGAAGTAAACTTAGTCAAGACTACTCTACCTACTTTGACCTCGGCTAATATGTCTCACTTCATTCGGTCTTTCTTTTTGTGGTTATGTCATATGATTGTGTATATATACCTTAAATCCTTCTACCGTTACTGCTGGGACATACGTTCTGTCCTTTTTTCTGTGTCTACACATATCACCTGAAAACCTGAGTCTCCCTCTCTCTCTCCCACCCTACTAAAGCCTCTTATCGTAAGATTGTACATATGATAGTACATTCTTAACTTAGCGGTCAGATACAGACTGCGTTCTATGTCGTACGAACCCCGACCACGTACCCCTACTGGGTCTCTCTACAATACCCCTCCCTCCACCCTCCCCCCAAGTACAAACCCCTTCGCACATTCTTAATTTCTAAAATTTTAATAATTTTTTAAATTTTTTTTTCTTTTTTTTTAACAGTTTCACCATTTAAAATACCATATACAATATATGGTGTTAAAATTTTTTTTGAAAAAAATTCATTTTTTCAATTAGTACGTCTGATAATCGACAAAAGAAAAAGGAAGTGTTGGATTACGGACCACTTTAAGAAGATTTGCGTCATGACTTGGTGTAAGGGTTATGTCAGATTCTTGACGGAGTTTCCTTCAAGTCACTTGGACATGTCGTTTTTTAAATCACTTTTAGTTCTAGAGACACGTCATAGACAACTGAAGTGTTTAGGTGGATTATGGTGACCGTCACAGTCGGAAACTATCGATGTCATACCATTCATTCGTTCCATGGTCTTTAAGGACTTCTTGATTTCGTCTTGATATTTGTTATTCAAGGTTGATGTTTTGACCTTTCCATCTATGTCTTGATCTTTCTGGTCAGAACACACGTTAGTTGTCACTCTATATGAGTGCAGTCCATTTCCAAAGTCCGAGCAAAGTATGAGTTCTCCGTCATAAAATTGACTGACACTCTTATGACCTAAAACCGTTTTATAATTCATCTTATAATTCGACACATACCACTTTCTGACCCATGTATCAAGACACTGTGAGGGCGTGATAGTAGTTTTTGTTCATTCATAGAGAGTTACTTTAGGTGTCGGATTTAGGATTTCACTGGTTGTATTTCTGTGATGCATCTAACTTTTTACCAGACTATTAAAGTAGTTTTGTTTCTTTTACTTTAAAGTTTGATACTAACATTGATGACGAATCTATACATAAAAGTATTTCTTCACATCTGTTTTTATACACATACATTCTTAAAAAGTAGGTGTATACGTTTACTATGGTGGGATTACCGTCTTTCACTTCTTGATTTCTCGGAGAAGTACTCCAACTTTCTCCTCTTACTTTTTCAACCGAACTTATAGTCGTAGTTTTTCTGGTTCTAGTACCAGTGCAGTGAAGTACCGTTTTTCTTCTCCTTTTTCACCTTCGTCACTGTCTAAAAAAAAGAACCCGAGGTTTTAGTGACTTCAGCCACTGACGTCGGTACTGTAAGTTTCTGCGAACGAGGAACCTTCCTTTCGATACTGTTTGGATCTGTGTTATAATTTTCGTCTCTATGGTGAAACGGCTGTTTCCGGTGTATTAGTTTCAATACCAAAAAGGTTATCAGTACATGCCTACACTTTCAACCTGGTATTTCTTTCGAGTCGTGACTTCTTAACTACGAAAGTTTGACACCACAACCTCTACTGAGAACTCTCAGGGAACCTGACGTTCCTCTAGGTCGGTCAGGTAGGATTTCCTTTAGTCAGGACTTATAAGTAACCTTCCTGACTACGACTTCGACTTTGATTATGAAACCGGGGGACTACGCTTCTCAACTGAGTGACCTTTTCTGGAACTACGACCCTTTCTAACTCCCGTCCTCTTCCCCTACTGTCTCCTACTCTACCAACCTACCGTAGTGGTTGAGTTACCTGTACTCAGACTCGTTTGAGGTTCTCTGTCACCTCCTGTCTCCTCGGACCACATGAAACCCAGGTTCACCAACGTTTCTCAGTCTGTGCTGAATCGTTGACTTATTATTGTTCTTAAAAAGCTCTTAATTGTGTATGTAGTCTGATCATATATCCATAAAAAATTAATGACATCCGGTACGCATTGATATCCGTAACACCTTTGATGTTTTATTTATGTTCTATCTTGGGAAGGAGAGAATTCCTACGGTAGATTCCCTTTTTTCAATAGAGTTCCTTCTTTTCTCTCAACCTACTTTGATAATTTATTGGTTTATATAACAAATTGACACCGAATTGAACAATTGATTTCGATGAAGAGTACTCTGAAATATAGAGTTGTTAAACACTGTGTTCTATTAACTCGTGATTAGGTAGTAAAAATTTCGAGGGTTTTATGACGAACTGTTATGAAGTTGACCGGTTGTTAGTTTCGTAGGGCTCTGAATACAGACTGTTTGTTCTCTGCGATTTTACTGTGAGGGTTAAAGAGACCTTTCTTCACACGTTTTTGACGAGCGTTAGAGAAAGACTCGTTTAATTGTCGTCGCCTCAATTTTTTGCCTTTGCCTTTCTCTCACTCAAAAGAAAAGAAGAGAGGAGGTTCAGATTCGTGGCACAACCCTAAGGTCTCAAGAGAGACCGTTTCTAGGCGCCCGGGGTACCGACAGAAGAGTGAAGTACCGACTGTCGAGAAGGACAAACAGGTCGGACCTCTTCTGCCTACATCTGTCCGGGGACAGGGGCATGTCCTGCCGGGACCACGACGTCGTCGGGAGCCATTCCGTACAGGGAAGTAGACACGTTAGTCTGCTCCTTCCACGGATTCGTGGTAGACACCCGTTACGGGGGTACCTCCCCACTACACCCGTTCTCTTCCCTCTAGGTCAGGGGTTGGTCTCGGGGTTCTAAGGAGTCTCGTTCCTAATCTTTCCTTTATTCAAATTATAAAATATATTTACGTTAGTTTTCGATAGTAAAATTGAAAGGGTTTAAGGAAGGTGGAAACGTGTTAGTGTTTTCGCCATAATTTATAAATGTACGGGGGCGGGGGCAAAAATTGGTGGATGTGAATCGTTATTGCTCAAACCGGTTAGTAAAGTATAGGTAGGACTAATTTCCTGACTCTGAACTGACGGGCGGAGTGTCCGGTGGTGGAAGGTGTGGTCGAAGACCCGGTCGAAGGGAATTTGTGTTGAGGATAGACAAGAGAGGGGAAGGAAATGTTGTCAGTTAGACCGAAGGGGATAGTAGTCGAGGCCGAATTGTGAAGTAGACTGGAGATGGGGGTCGGGGCATAGATAGTCGGAAAGGGAGGAAGTCTATATGACAATTAAAAAATAGGTCGTGTCTCCAGTACGAGTAGAATAAGGTAGAGGGACTTGTTTGGTACGGAGAAGAAAGATAATAGGATATGGCGAAAGTTTAAGAATGATGTTTTGTCGAGGTAATGGACACGTTATTTTTTACATTGAACAAAAATTTTTGCATAACTATGTTACTAGTCGACCGTCTACTCACCTGTAAAGTCTATGACAGGACAAAATGTGTCTTGTCATTTGATCATAAATATTCCGTAAGCACGAAGCAGCGAGTCAGTACAGACTGAGAAACGTTGGGGCACCTGACATTGGGTGGTCCGAGGAGACAGGTGCCCTCAAAGAAGGTCCGTTCTTATGACGTCACCCGACGGAAAGGAGGAGGTCTCCTAGAAGAGCTGGGTCCCTAGTTAGGGCACAGAGGTCCCGGAGAATATAATATCCACCTAAGAAATGGTGACTCGGTAACCCTTCGGGTAAATATTTCGTGTAGTTTATGATTGATGTCACAACTGTCGATGGGGTTTTGACTGTGGTTACTACTCGTCCGTAGTATTTGAGAACACCCTAGGAATTTGGACCGTGTAATTACGGAAGGTCTTAGTGGTCACACACGTGTGTCCTGAATGACTTGACTTACTTTTTTTCACAATCAGTGAATCAGCACAGGTTGAGATACACTGGGGTGTCTGACATCGGGTAGTCCGAGGAGACAGGTACCCTAGAAGGGTTGGGTTCCTGACTTCGACCCAGAGGACGTAACGTCTGTCTAAGTGACTTGACTTATTTGGGGACGACTTGATACAGAATCAACGTTCAGAAAAAAAAAAGGGGAGAAGTCAAAAAAAGATAATGTGTTCTAGAAAGTCTGTGTCTTTAATTAGGTTCAGACGAAAGGAAAACGTCTTTGTGTCCGACAGGATATACATATGAGTCGAAACTTTGGTTACCAGAAAAGTCAAGTCAAGTCAGCGAACACAAGCTGAGAAACGCTGAGGTACTTAGCGTCGTGTGGTTCGGAGGGAGGAGGGCCTTTCGGGACTTTTAGTCCATAAATGTCTATTCGGTCTGTAAATGAAGGTCAAATCTCTGGTTGCAACGTAAGAATGCTCCGTTGATTCTTTATGGTACCGTAGGCCAGGGTAGTGAAGTACCGTTTGTCTTCCCCTTTTCACCTTCGTCACTGTCTAAGATAAAAGAATCTGAGGTTTTAGTGACGTCTGTCACTGACGTCAGTACTTTAAGTTTCTTCGAACGAGGAACCTTTCGTTTGATACTGTTCGGATCTGTCGTATGATCTTTTGTCACTGTAGTGAAACGACTGTTTCCAGGTGTATCAGTTTCGATATCAAAAGGGTTATCAGTACATGCCAAAATTCTCAACTTGGTGTTTCTTCCGACTCGCGGCTTCTTAACTACGAAAACTTGACACCACAACCTCTTCTGAGAACTCTCAGGGAACCTGACGTTCCTCTAGGTTGGTCAGGTAGGATTTCCTTTAGTTGGGACTTATCAGTAACCTTCCTGATGACGACTTTGACGGTTGTAAAACCGGTGGACTACGTTTCTTGACTGAGTGACCTTTTCCGACTGCCCTTTTCCTCTTACTTCGTCGTCTCCTACTCCACCACTCTGTCGTAGTGGTTTCCTGTACTCAGACTCGTTTGAGACCCTCTGTGACCTCCTGTCTACTCGGACCGCACGACGTCAGGTACCCCAGCACTTCTTAGCCTGTCCTGAAGTTTGGTTTGTTCTTTATGGTTCAAAGGGTTCCATTTCGTACGAGACCAGTAAACTCTACGATACTTTACCAATCTAAAATTTTGTGATAAAATTTTTAAGAAAAAAAGGATTATGTCTGATTTGAAATTAATAAAATTTATTAGTTCCCCTCGGTTTTAATCGTACCTGAATCTTTTAAGTGTTCTTGTGAAATCTTCCAAAATTTTCTGAAAAGATTTCGAAATAAAACGGCTTTCCTAAAAGTCGTTATATAAGTTTATTAAAAATTTTGTAATTGTCATTTGTAAAGGAAGACGAAAAGTACTGATAGTGAGATTTAAAAAAAAAAATTATTAGTCAAAAATTTCAGGTAGTATACCAACCGTCTCCGTGGTACACCGATATTATCATTTATGTCCAATTTTTAAAAACTATTATCGACAAAATCCTGACCCCTCTTTTTTCTGAAGAATTTTTGGTCTTTTTATTTTATTGTGGTGTCACCAAGACGGACAAATCTTCAGTAAGAGCTCCGTCTCCAGGTTACGATTTTAATTTGAGATAAAGAATAAGTTATCAATTAGAGAAACTTGGATCAAAGAAGTTGACATTTTGTCCTTACTACAGGTAGAATGCACATCTTTCACCAGTTAACATCGAGTAAAGGAAATTCAGACCAAAATAAAGTCATTAAATTATTGAAGTTTTTTATCTTCTTCGGATCTCTTTAGTAAAATAATTGGAGTTATGAGGTCATAGATGTACATTACATTCTTTAGGGAATAAGAATAGAGAAATATCACGGTTTTATCCCTGGTCTTAAATATCTCTACTGACCTACCTCATAAGACAATATACTGTAATATTTAAAAGTACCAGGACACAACTCTCAATATACTCTTTACGTCAATCTCGTATATTACCTAGTGATTGATAAGTCAATAAAGGTTTGTCCTTTTCCTTATGCAGTTCCGGCATATGACAGGGGGACGAATAAATTGAATATACGTCTCATGTAGTACTCTTTGGGACCCGACCTCCTTCGTGTTCGACCTTAGTTCTAACGACCCTCTTTGTAGTTATTGGAGTCTATACGTCTACTGTGGTGGGAATACCGTCTTTCACTTCTTCTTGATATCCCGGAGAACTACTTTCACTTTCTCCTTTCACTTTTTCGACTGAATTTCGAGTTGTAAGTCTTTTGATTCTAGTACTGTAGACCAGGGTAGTGAAGTACCCTTTATCTACCCCTTTGGCACCTTTGTCACAGTCTGAAATAAAAAGACCCGAGGTTTTAGTGACGTCTACCACTGAGATCGGTACTTTAATTTTCTACGAATTGATGAACCTTCTTTTCAATACTGGTTGTATCTGTCGTATAACTTTTCGTCTCTGTAATGAAACAGTCGTTTCCAGGCAGATCAGTTCCGATACCAAAAAGGTCACCAGTACGTACCTATACTCTCGACCTGATATTTCTTTCGACTCACGTTTTCTTAACTACGAAAACTTGACATCACAACCTCTTCTGCGAACTCTCTGTTCTCTGAGAAAGTTCCTCTAGGTTGGTCAGGTAGGATTTCGTCTAGACAGGAGCCACAAGTAATCTTCCTGACTACAACTTCGACTTTGAGGTTATGAAACCGGTGGACTACGTTTCTCGACTGAGTAAACTTTTCTGGGACTACGACCCTTCTGACTCTCGTCCTCCTCTTCCCCTACTGTCTCCTACTCTACCAACCTACCGTAGTGGCTGAGTTACCTGCACCCAAACCCACCTGAGACCCTCAGCCACTACCTGTCCCTCCGGACCGCACGACGTCAAGTACCCCAACGTTTCTCAGTCTGTACTGACTCGCTGAGTTGACTTCACTTTATCAGTTAATACAAAGTCAGATCACGTCGCCAATTCTCATACCTGAATTCACAGTCTGACTGCTCGGTCCTTCCACTATATCGGTGATGGCTATATGAGAACGAACTTCACACGGAGTCAAAGGAGTAGTTATTTTACCCTTATCATTCTCAAAAACACTCTTAAGTAACTTAATGAAGAATATTTTCTGAATTTAGTCACGAACCGGAGATTATCACAATCAACGAGTCAACACAGGTTGAGAAACACTTAGGTACCTAACATCGGACGGTCACGGAGACAGGTACCTTGAGAGGTCCGTTTTGATGACCTCAGCCAACGGTAAGGGAAGAGGTCCCCTAGAAGGGTTGGGTCTCTGACTCGGGTCCAGAGGACGTGACGTCCGTCTAAGAAGTGACAGACTCGGTAATATCGAACCGGATATTACTCGTGAGTTCTTTATGATCAACAATAACAATGATAACGACTATGTCAAATCTTGTTTGGTACAGGAACATTGAGTGGATTTATATAATTATCGGTTTACTTATTATTTCAGTTAGAGTACGTTGTTACGGACTCGTATTTGATGACCCACGACTTTTCTTTAATTTCAATGTCGGGGTTGTTTGTCATGGTCAAAGTTTTCCATAAACTGGTGTCTTTGAGTTAAGAGACATTATACATCGTCTTCTCTCCATGAAATGAATAATTAGTTTAGATTCTAAGGTACTTTACAATTCTTCGTGAGATTAAACTCTCACTTTAATACAATCTTAACTTACAATAAGTTTAATACAATCTAAAAGAAGTTACAATCGTGACTTCTTTACGATGATTTTATTTTTACTCACTGGAATTACGATGGTTTCAACTCTATCCTTCCAAGTTTATGACAGTTACGTTCGATGTATTTGTTCTAGACACGACCGTAGACTCGACCTCGACAAAGAATTTACTATTTTATTTTTAATCCTCTTCGACTCCCCTGGCCTTCCCATTCGTCGGGTTTGTCTCCCTTGGAAGGTACGTCTCAATGTGTACGTACTTGTTCGTGCCAGAGCCGTCGTACCAGAGACGTCACACGCCACACGTCCCGCTCGTCCGCCCCGTCTGTCTGTCTCTCCTCCGACCTTTCCTCTGAACCCGTCCACCACTTGACGTTGGAGATCCTCTCGACGAGGTGACCGAACATGTGCACGTTAGTGATGTCCACTGAATTGATTAAATTGATGGTTTGATTCAATAACTGCTTCGAGTGGGTTGATTGAGTAGGATTCACTTAGACCTAATTCACGGGACAGAATTGACGAACCCGAGTCCCGAGTCCCGAAGAGAAGACACAGAGACCACCTGGTACCGAAACCTGTTGGGGAAACCAGGACTTTCTGAGTGTTTATTAGTCCGTAGTTTTGTGGTGTTTAAGACTTTCCGTATTTCTTGTTCTCCTCATCCGTTTCCTGTCCTTTTCGTCTTTATGTATATTCCGTTGTACCTACACTCTTGTTCTTAGGACTTCAATAATAATTAGAACAGATGAGGAACCTTCCTTTCAATACTGGTTGGATCTACCGTATAAGTTTTCGTCTCTGTAATGAAACGGTTGTTTCCAGGCAGATCAGTGTCGAGACCAAAAAGGACACCAGTACATACCTACACTCTCAACGTGACACTTCTTTCGACTCGCGGCTTCTTAACTATGAAAACATGACACCAAAACCTCTTCTGAGAACTCTCAACGAACCTGACGTTCCTCTAGGTTGGTCAGGTAAGACTTCCTCTAGTCAGGACCCACAAGTGACCTTCCTGACTACGATTTTGACTTTGAGGTTATGAGACCGGTGGAGTACGCTTCTCAACTGAGTGACCTTTTCTGACTACGACCCTCCCTAACCCCCGTCCTCCTCTTCCCCTGTTGTCTCCTACTCTACCGACCTACCGTAGTGGTTGAGCTACGTGTACTCAAACTCACTTGAGGTCCTCAACCACGACCTGTCCCTCCGGACCGCACGACGTTGAGTACCCCAGCGTTTCACAACCTACGCTGACTCGCTGACTTGACTTGAGTTGACTTCGTTCACTTCTGGACATTCCGAACGACACAAAACTAAAACTTGTCAAGTTTGATTATGCCAGTTGTAAAATGTCTGTAAAGTGTCTACTTAGATAAATAAATACGAAGGATTATTAGAAAGAGATGGAAGTCAAAAAAAAAAAGAGTCAAGTTGGAAATGCCAAAGATCCCGAATTGAAAGGTTCCTACTTTTCTGAATCTACTATGTGAATAATGTAAAGAAAAGTTCAACCAATATACATTGTATTTTTACCGGTGAAGAGAGGTGTAGACTTCTGTTGGAGCCACCAGGGTCGTCTCCTTCCGGAATCCGTCGTCACCATAAAGGCCATATGATCTTGAGGAAGGGTTTGGGCCTTCTTTAATAAGGGTAAAAGGGAGAGGAGGAGGGGTGTTTCTTCATGGACGGACAGGTGACTTTTCTGTAAGTTTTGGTTGTACACATAGACCCTAAGACTCGTTCATATCCTTTTGTGGTATTCGTGACTTAGCTTGAGGTTAGTAATTCGTCTCTTGAAGATAAGAATCCCCTGTCGTCCCAAACCAAGTCAACCGTTGTGAGGACCGGAGACCTAGTTCTCCAGTGTCAGAGTGCATAGTTCATTCTTGCGGTCAAATGTTAGAAACGATTGTGAGGACGTCTTAATTAAGTTCTCCTTAATTTACTGTCAAGGTAGTTTTCGGTTCATAGGTCGTCTTAAAGTTTAGATCTTGATATTATACCTTTATTTGATGTGTGTTATTAGGAAAATTCGTTTTCTGACACTGAATCTTTGCCATCTTTCCGTCTCCCTCTTCTTCTCCCTCACACTCACACTCACACTCACTCACACACACACACACACATAAAACCGGTTTCCGTCCGATTTACTTAATATAAAGTATTGATATAACTGTGAACGGAAATTGTGACGGGACAAGTTTTTGTCAACCCTGTTGTAGACGTTATTTCTAAACTAATTTTCATTCGAAGGCCAGAAATTTATAAAGGTTATTTATTATATCTAAATATGACGTCACTACCCGATTTTTATATTTTTTTTTTTAAAGACGTTTTTACTTTCCGACGTAGTTCACTAAAGTACATCTGTTAGGTGTTCGTGTGTTGAGTCTGTGCCACCGTGGTTCACTAATTGTCGGGAAATGTTTTTATCTATTTATTACAACGTTATGTCCTCGAGAGTAGACTTTGTGATCTTACATAAGGACTTTTGTCTTTGAATAAGACATGAAATTTTTATCCGTAGGGTGCTTTTAGTTATTCTGAATTTTAAGTATATGGGCCACAGGATTTCTAATCTCCAGGATTACGATGTTCCAATTAAAGGATTCATTTTGAAAAAAGGGATGAATTTTAATGTATCAGTTTATGAACTGAGGGTCCCTTTATTAAGTCGGGATGTTATTTTTGATACGTTGGACTTGACTGAAACATGTGTCAACCCTTTTTTAATAGATACACATACTCAACATTTATCAGAAAAATATTACAGTACTTAAAAGTCAAAAGTAAAATTTGTCCAAACAGACCATAATAATAAAAGTCGTAAGTTTCAAAAATCAATACTTAAAAAAAAGAAATTTTTAATTTTTTTAACAAAAAACCGGTGTAGAATTAGGAGACTGGTCCCTAGTTTGGGAACGGGAGACGTCACCTTCGTACCTCACAATCGGTTACCTGGTGGCCCTTTCAGGGATCAAGACTTACGAATAGTGTCCAGATCTCGGTCTTCCGTAGGTGCTACCGTAGGACCGAGAAGAGTGTAACCTGACGGTTACGAGGTTACGGGAGGTAGTGTGTGGACTAACGAGAAATTTGCAGAAATATTGTTTCCGGTGAAATAGAATTAGTCCATGATATTTTTTTTAGTAAGGATAACGAATTATAAGGATCTTAACCCTTTAAGGTTGACCCTGTTAAGGTAAGTCTTTCAATATGATCCTGAAGGGACCACCGAGGCACCCATCCTTAGACGGACAGTTACGTCTCCTGTACCCAGGTTAGGGACCAGGTCCTTCTAAGGTGTACGGCACTCCGTTGAGTCAAGTACGCGGTGTTGAGGCCTCGGAGCACGTCGTTGACTCCTTCGGGTGTCCGGGCTCCCGGCGTGCACGTCGACGACTTCGGTCTCGCGGAGTTCGGACGCGAGGGTTGCTCTTCGTGACGAGAGTTGTTCTCCCCGGAGGAGAGCAGTAGTCTCCCTCGGACGTTCGTCGTGATTCTGGGTTGTTGTTTTTAATTAGCCTTTTTTCTGTCAACATTACTTACTCACCGTTAAACTTAAACGACAAAAGTGTCAATACACTTCCGTCTCGTTGTACTGTGATTTAGTTTAGGAGTAATTTAAGATTAGGTCACCCATTCATAACTGTTCATTAAGTGACTTGATTTTGTGTTGTTTCGTTCCACGAGACCCATTGGAGAAGAAGGAATCTGAGATGTGATACATTGGACGAGAATCGTTATGTGTTTCGGTCCATTATTTTCTGTTGTAACTATATCAGGAAATGTCAAATACTTCGTGAGAACGTATGTAATGGTGTTTACATATTTTGTCATTTCCCTGGAATTTAATCGTCGTCGACCCGCTCTCCGTGCGGTCGACTTGGAGGTGTGTACAGTTTGCTCCTAGGGAAGTAAGGTACCGGAACTACGTAAATTACTGTGGTCTCATGTCGGAGGACCTCTTAGGAGACTCTCGGCCAAGGTCTTGGGGGAGTCTGTGGTTTTAGGCTCGTACGAGTTCAGGAAGTAAATTTTACCGTAGCATAAACGTATATTGGAGGTGTGTAGGAGGACATAGAAATTGAGTAAAGATCTAATGAATAATTATTGTTTGTGCTACATTTACAATACATTTATCAACGACTACGTACTTTTTAAGTTCAAAACTAAAAACATTGAAAGACCTTTTAAAAAAAAGGACTTTTAAAAGTAAGAAGCTTACCACCTTGGGTACCTATACTTCCCAGTTGACATACATGTCTTCGTATACAAGTCAGAATTCAGGAAAGTCAATTAAGTTGTTGAATATTCATTTTAGTAGAGTCTTACTGAGACCTTCGAAAACTTTCTCATCTATTAAGTCGGAATGACCATGGTAAATTCCTTCGACCATTTCGTTAATTTTGTAGGATCAAATTAGGTTGTTCACAAATTAGTAGTGGTTTACTCATATGTTAATGACTTACTTTGAGATGCTATTTATGTCACATCTAAATCGAGTCAGATGGTTTTTTTTTTTTTTTTGGAGTGTCCTGTTTGTGTTTCAAATAGTAACATTTCTCTAAATTATCCTTCTCGAGTACGATACTTACTGTGTCCGGTCCTATCCACTTAGATATCTTCAATGAAGTGGAGAAGTTCCGTCTCCGGGTTAGATATATTGCCCTTTATAGATGTCCTGATACCTCTCCTGATTTACTCTACCATACCATTCATGAGTACCAATTCATGGGTGTGTCGTCATAAGTTCCGTGCCAATGAGATTGAAATTTCGTCATCATATATTTGATTAAGACGTATAAGTTTTCCTTCAAAGAAATTTACAAAAGGAAACTTTAATTTATATTTAGTGATAGACAGAGTGTTTTATAATTGTAAGAAGGTATGTGACCTTACTTATTTCGTTGCATTTATTAGTAGTTGTTAAACGTGATGGTGACTGTTACCCGATTTTTTTTTTACGATTCAACATAGACTGTTAGTTTTGTCAGGTTTCAATGTCGACTGATACTTCTGGTCTACGACGTTTACGCCTTCCACAGACCCTGACACTACGACGCCGAGACTGTCTGTTTCACGAGAAGAAGTCTTCCGACTTCTTCGGAAAACACCCTGAGAGCCCCTGTCACTGACGGAAATCAAAGACACGGTTGTCTCTCCGATGTCTACTCTCTCTCGAGGTTCGGACTTAGAGTTCAACGAAGAAAGATTATAAATAAATGTCGACTTAGCTATTAATCACTATACAATCATAAAAGAGTTTGTGTTATAAAGAATTTTAGTCGGACCGTTCGACGTCAGGTAGTCCAGCGTTTCTCAGTCTGTGCTGGCTCCCTCGTTGACTTGACTTGAGAATCGTTTTGGTGTAGGGTTTTGATTAGTGGCTAAGAAATAGATATATATATCGGTCGGGAGAGAAAAGATTGAGAAAGTGGAGATTGATAGTTAAAGTAGAATTTAAAGATGGATATAAGGATCACAGTGACAATCTCGAGAAAATGAAAAGTAAAAGGAAATATGAATTCAGTGTTATTCTTTTTAGGGAGGAAATTTGTATTCATTAGGGGGAAGATAATGGTTGTAGTGATTCTCTAAAACGAATTACCACCATAAATGTGTAATTTGAATCATAAGAAACACATTTTACATTTCGTAACGTTTATGTTGTAGTGTAGTTTTTCAATTAAACTATGAATATATATCTGACCCTTAAGTGCACTTAAAAAAAGTAACTAAAAGTGTCGTAAAATCTCGACCTTTTCAAGAATCTTTAGTATATAAGATTAGGTGATTAAAGTGTCTACCCCTTTAGTTCCAAGGGTGCATTCGTTAGTCGGTCAGTCGGTATAATGATTTGTAAATAATTTACGGCCTGTGATACCATTCACGGTTTCTGTATGCCACTTGACTTACACCCGAAACATTATAGGTTACCTCTTCTGTTCGTTGTCCATTGACTTCAAGTTCATTCTTCCTTTAAAAAGAATGATCTGTGTCTCAAAAGGATTTTATTGTATTACAGTTCAATGTTTTGGTGAGTGTTTATTTCGTCTGAGTTGTTTTCCTGAGTTATAAGTCATTTCTTTTTTTAAGAGAAGGTAGCTTAGGACAAACAGGAAATTTATGTTGGTTTGAGAACGGATTTAGAGATTACGAACCGTGTTACTAGAGCAGGAAAAGGTCCAATGATGGATTCTGACTGACACAACGAATCGTCAGTTCACCTGTATAAGAACCTGGTAAAGATAAAGTGTATGGAACTGAGGATTGACTCTTTCCCTGGTGCTCCAAGAATTAGACATACAAAATGTGGAGCCCGTTCGTACCGTGATTGTGAAAGACTTCTGTAGTCTTGTCTACTTGTATTGAGCCACGGAGGTTTTACTGACTCTTGTTGTGAGTCCTTTGTTGAGAGTTGTGAAAAAACCACTCTTTAATAATACACCACCGTGATATGATCCACGTCCCTCTATACTATAGTTGTCGAAACTTCACTTTTACATGAGGACTATATCTTTACAAGTACTGTCCGAGCTTCCCCCTTGAAGTTCCGTCTGAACTCCGATCTTTTTAGGTCTTCTGTTAGGTCTCCTTAATTGTAGAACTCGACGTAAAACTTCCTTAGACATAAAGTAAATTTGTCAAGGGACTACTTCCCATCCCTAGACTCCTACTTTTTTCAATGGTAAATCATTTTATGTCTTTACAGGATTTAGAGTTGAATCCAGTGTCTTCATCCTTCAAAGGAAGTTAATATTGACGGTGTTAATTCTTTGAGTGATAAAGTGAGTTAGACACTTTAAATTCTCCCAATAAGTCCCTAAACAGCAATCCCACGGTGAGAAAGTTTTTTGATAAAAACCGACACGACCCAGAATCGACGGTGTGTGCCCGAAAGAGATCGACGCCGGTGGTCCTCGAGGAGAAACCCCGCCACGTGCTCGAAGACCGACTCGACCGAAGGAGACGACGCCCGTGTCCACAATCCGAGACGTCGACACCGAACGACCGGGATCTCGTGTGTCCGAAGTCATCACCGTCCCGTACCCGAATCAACGAGGAATCGTACACCTTGGAAGGACCTGGTTCCTACCTTGGACACTGGGGGTGTGACCAGCCGTCTAAGAATCGGTGACATGGTGGCACCTTCAGGTTCCCCACGGAGAAACCTTTCCGGATCATGGAACCCCAGTAGGATATTCCCATGAGAAGAGAAAAAGGAAAATCAGATACGATGACTGATAGTACTCCCCAAAAAAACTCCCCCCCGCCCCACCACTCCCCTTAATATCTCTGTGTCATTCAATCCTTTATTGAGTGGAAAATGTCTATTACAAGTACTGACCTTTTAGTGAAGTTTATAGGATCTAATAATGTCAAGGTTTACGTGAAAGTTTCTTAAACTTAAATTTCGTTTAAAGTTAAGAATATTGTATTAAGGACTAAAATAGTTAACTACGAAAGGATTATAATTTTAATATCCATACCGACTTTTGGTGAAAAGAGTCAGTACATTTTAAAGGGACTTTAACTTAGGTCTTGTCACCTCTTTTATGAAAAAAAAAAAAAATCCTACCTCTTTTAGTAACTTATTACGGAGTTAAAAAATCCTGTTGTCTGATATTGTGTCTTCGATGATTCAAAATTTTCAAACTGTGGTTTCTCAGCTTTCAAACAGTTTAAGTGTATAATCTTCACAGGATAAATTCTATTTTACCGATGATTAAAATGGGACTCACCTGACTTCGAGGAACCAAAAGTTAATTAGTAAACGACATTAATTGTTAAGGATTGGTGTAAGTGTATTTCTCGTTATGACGCAGACCAGGGTAGTGAAGTACCCTTTATCTACCCCTTTGTCACAGTCTGAAATAAAACCCCCCGAGATTTTAGTGACGTCTACCACTGACGTCGGTACTTTAATTTTCTGTGAATGAGGAACCTTCTTTTCAATACTGGTTGGATCTATCGTATAAGTTTTCGTCTCTGTAATGAAACGGTTGTTTCCAGGCAGATCAGTTCCGATACCAAAAAGGACACCAGTACATACCTACACTCTCAACCTGACACTTCTTCCGACTCGCGGTTTCTTAATACGAAAACTTGGCACCACAACCTCTTCTGAGAACTCTCAGGGAACCTGACGTTCCTCTAGGTTGGTCAGGTAAGACTTCCTCTAGTCGGTCCCCTAAAGAAACCTCCCTTACTACGACTTCGACTTTGAGGTCATGAAACCGGTGGAGTACACTTCTCAACTGAGTAACCTTTTCTGAAACTACGACCCTCCCTAACCCCCGTCCTCCTCTTCCCCTGCTGTCTCCTACTCTACCGACCTACCGTAGTGACTGAGCTACCTACACTCAGACTCACTTGAGGCCCTCCACCACTACCTGTCCCTCCGGACCGCACGACGCAAAGTACCCCAGCGTTTCTTAGTCTGTGCTGACTCACTGACTTGACTTGGTGTAAGTGTATTGGGTTAAAGTAGGGAACTACTGTTTTTTTTTTTTTTGTGTTTACTCTGGTAAAAGAAAAGAAAAGATTGTGATAAATTTTTTCTTTTAGAGACATCTCTTTACTACAAAGGTATCTATCTGTTGTTTCAATAAATTTAAAACTTTTAGTTTGAGGAGGGTTAGTACCTGAGTCTAGATTTCCTATATGTACAATTCGACGTTAAGGACACTGTCTGTTGAGGGCAGTAGACAAAAACACTCGAAATCGTTTTGACGACCTGTTCAAGACGTAAACTATTCCACTGGACTAAAATTCATTGATCTTCCCTGAACCCCACCCCAACGCCCCCACCGTCACCTCCCTTAGTGACAAGAACCTACGACTTGATAAAGGACTTTTGAATTTTCGATCGAAGATAAGATATAGGTGAATTATTAGATTGACAAACCTTACGAACTTTGGAAGGACGAGAAATTTTTCATTCGCTGACTGTCCTTGACTTCTCCCGTCTAAGACGTCTCGTCCCAATGACTCGAGGATGGGGTGTGTCCGACGTCCCACCCCCGGAGTCACTGACGCCCGCACATTAGTGACTGAACGAGTCGTTGAAACGACATTACCGAAGTTTAACGTCCGGACTCCTTTACGAGGTATTTATCGTCGAGAAAAAAGAACATTTCGGAGAAGTATCTGGGTTATCTTGACGTGATGGTTTTTACCTCCTCAGTGACACCTAGAAATTTTTTTTTTTTTTTTCCAGTTCTCTTGTTCCTCCTTATAGGACGATTGGTCCAATGAGTAAAACCCCCTTACTTAGTGTCATGACTTTAGACTGGGTGACAAACGTAAGTTGAAAATCCATTGTTTTTAATGTTCCCTAATTCAGTCAAAAACATTAGTACGTTAAAGTACTTTTCCTTTTTCTTGACGACAAAAATATCCGGCAATCTTTTTCCCTACATATGACTCAAACTTTAATTTACAAACTCTTACAGAAGAGTTGAGGATCACCTCGTCCCGAGGAAGCCACAGGTAAGTAATCGGTGGACGTTCGACTCTACACCACACCAGTGTCTTGTGTGAGACCCCTTCGTCCTTGGCGTATATATGGTGCCGAGCTTCCAGTGGCAATCGTGAGTGTGGAGGACGTGAGGAACACAAGTACATATAAGTGTATATACGTACATTGAACTAGTAAGTCTATTGGATGACATTTAATTGTTTTTGAGTTACTTGTCGGTGAAATTCAGATTATATAAACGTCATTGTTACTTCTAAAAAGAGTCGACTTAAGTCCGTCCCTTTCTTTCGTCGTTACGTAAATTTGGTTTGTGTCTATCCCTGATCCTTTAAGTCCAAGGCACAGCGAGGTCAAAAGGTGCACTCAAGTACGGATTAAATTAGATGTTGTTTATTCCGTCAAAAATTTTTGTTTTGTACTCTCAGTTCAAAATGTCCTGTCCATGTTGATCAACAGTTAATCTTAAGTACCAAAATTTGTCTTTACTACTGAACATTAGTTTTTCGGTCATAAGACAGATTGAATGATTTACCAAGTCTTTGTTGGACTAGTCTACCGTGGAGTTAAGTCTAATGTAATAAATGGTTGTTAATCTGAAATGTAAAATTGTTATATTTGACAAAAGGACACTGTAATACGAAATGGGACTCAAAAAATCCGGAGTCCACTTTAAGTTGATAGGACTTGTAATAAAAATTTTTTGAAGGTAGGTTCATGCCCTCCGACTTTTTGTACCGGTGTGATAAAACGTCAAGGAGGGTGCTTGTTTCTCAGATGAAAAGTTTGGAAAGCCAGACTCGACTCTCTTACGTCATTGTTCACTGTAATACCTTGTCGGAGTCTTCCGAAACGTCGTAGACGGAAATAAGGGGTCTTCCGAGGGGGGTTGTACCTTCCTCTGGAGACACGGGGTGGACCGTCGGTGGATGTTCGGTCCTCTTGTTCGGAGTCCTACGTTTGCTGCAACTAGGATTCTGAGGTCTCGACACTCTTTGCGATCCACCATCAACTCCGGTGGGTTAGGTGCAACGAAAACAACAACGACAATACCATCGGGTCAAACCATTTCGTTGATCATTCTCGTTTATTGGAGGTACACCGAATGATGTTTTGTCGACCTTCAGAAGTGCTGGATTATACGACGATAGCCGGTATGCGTACAGAATTAATGATCGTAAGGACTTTGAGGATTGAAGGAAGGTTTTGGTACAATTACTCAAAACACATTTTTCTTAAAACTGACGAGACACAGGGTGTTTTCAAAATAATTATTTAAATTTAGACTAACAAAATTGACAATGACCCACAAAATTGTCATTGAATATTACCACTATCCGTCTTATGATTTAAACGAAATGTTAAATAAAATTATATCAACTAATTATTTATACGTGAGTTTACAAATAAACCACAACCATTACATTTTACCTGAGATTCGATGGACTAAAACGAACAGATAGTGAGATTTCAAATTTCTTAAGAAATTTAGAGACTTTCTTTTGTGAAGGCAATAATTGTCGAAAGGATGGTTGAAATTTTGCATTTCTGATTGAAAAATGTCGTATAAAATAATCATTAAGTTAAACAGGCTGTCATTATAGTTACTTACTTTTCCCGAATGTAAGTAAAACGTTTTAAAATTGTTTCAAATGAACCATTTATTTGTAGTTCGATTTGAATTTTTGTCATGGTCTTTCAACTTTTGTTAGGGAAAATTGATCGTAAAGGATGTTTGTTATCACAATTTTTCATCGGTTTTTTTTGGGGGAATTTATCGGACATTGTGAATTTCAATTTTTTTGTGTATATCCTATGTTTGCGTAAACTGTTACAAGTACATTACCTACCAGACATTATCTACCAGAAGTGAACATTTTGACAAAAAAAGGGGTTCGTCACTTATTTTGGTACGGTGAATCACCAAAAAGTTCACAAAACTATATTCTTAAAAAAAAAAAATTACGGGTTCCAGTCTCACGTCTTCATTGGTGTTAATTATCGAAGGAAAACTACTTCCCTCCTTAGAGAATTCTACGTTTATCTTAAGCCCTACCCTTCCCGTTGGAGAAACCAACAATGGTCTTTTAGAGAAACGTCAACAGAAACAGAGGGGTGAAGGATACGGGGGTGTAAGTGACTTAACTTTTATGATTAACATGTTCGAAGGGACCATCGAGTCTACCATTTCTTGGGTGGACGTTACGCCTTCTGGACCCAAGTTAGGGACCCAACCCTTCTAGGCGACCTCCTCCTGTGCCGTCGGGTGAGGTCATAAGAACGGACCCCTTAGGGTGCCTGTCTCCTCGGACCACCCGACGTCAGGTGTCCCAACGTTTCTCAACCTGTGCTGACTCGTATCGCCTCGGGTTGATATATTGAATTTGTGACAGAGAAGTTTCAGGGTGACGGTAGTGAAGTAATTAAAAGGGGACTTAAGAGTGTCATGAGATGAGTGGCATACATTACGAAATTGTTGTACTAAAGTAAAGAATAAGTAAATTAAGATTTCGTCAGTATATAAGGGGCAGGTACCTTGGTATCTAGTAAGTAAATATCAGGGTTTATTCACAGAAAGAAATTATCAAGATCGATAATCTCAAATTCTTATTAGAGTTTGAATATTTGAAATCTTATGTGTTCATTCGTGAGAATCGTAGAAAAATCGTACCTTGCTTATTGTTATTATTGATTCGTCCCCGATGTCCGTAATAAGCCCCACTGATAGTTGGTTACCTGACTTTATTTAGTCGTCGGATTCCCTGTCGTCCCCTAAGGGACCACCGAGTCACCATTTCTTGGGTGGACGGTTACGTCCTCTACGCCCAAGTTAGGGACCCACCCCTTCTGGGTGATCTCTTCCTTTACCGTTGGGTGAGATCATAAGAACGGCCCTCTTAGGGTACCTGTCTCCTCGGACTACCCGATGTCAGGTACCCCAACGTTTTCTCGACCTGTACTGTCGCTGATTTATTGTTGTTTCCCTGCAGTAGGTGTTTATTTGTGTAGTTTTCGATGTGTGTGTGACGACTTGTTTCTAGACAGAAGTAACTCAGGTACTACTGGATCGGAGGTGTCGAAGAGGTCTCTCTATTAGTCGTTGCTTTTCCGTTTGGACGTTATTTACACAGGACTCTAGACAGACCAGATAGTTCTGACTATATAATAATTAAAACGGGGTTGAGGTGTCTCCCCTTGGGTCGCTTGGGAATTTGGTTGCGGAAGATGTATTTTGGTTCTCCATTCCCGAATACTTTACTTCTCTGGTGATTCGTGTATATTACTTAAGTTTATTCTATTAATTCTTATCTTCTCACTTTCTTTAGTATCTGTAAAGTTGCATTCACTAGGTTGTGTGTGGTAGGTTTTGGTTCACCCAGAAAACATTCTTTTTAGTGGGACACAAACTCCCTCTTCTCCCTCGACACGTTTAGGGATAGACATCACTGCCCGTGATTGACTTTTAGCTTTTTGTCTGCCCCTATACCCCCCACCCAATAGAAGTTCGTGTCTCCTGTTACTATGATTGAAATAGATAGTGACACGTCTTTGTCGCTAATGACGTACTGGGTATTCTTCTCTAGACATGATCAGGATTGTCCTTTCAGACGTGTGGGGATGTTGACCCTTCCCAGTTGTCGCTAGATAGATAATGTAGTCGACCGCTGGTAGGTCTGATGTGTTAAAGCCTTTATATTGGACATAGTCAGACTTGTACACATCTCCTTTTTGTCTTTGTAGACATAGAACCGGTTGAAAAGGGGTCAATAAAAAAAACAAACAAAAATTTTACCTTTTTTTTTTTCAATAGGTCCTTTCGAACCATTCAAAATTGACACTGGGATAGTGACCATTGCTAATCAAGGTCCGTAAGAGTCTTTCGACTAAATCGAGCAAAGATTGTAATCATGAAACAGTAAAATTGTGTGGTGCAATGTATAAATTGATTCTATATAACTAAGACAAGGTAAGGAGATGAGGTAAGTTTAGAAAATGGTGGGGTTTCATAGGTGGAAAAGTCATAGTAAATCGTGAGAAGAGACTACGATCTCACAAGACCAGACCAAAACACAACCAGTGAATTCTAAAATACGTCTAAAATTTTCCAAACGAAGAAGAAAAAGATAGTTCTTAAAGGTTGAAAAATGTGATGAGTTCCTTCCCTGACGACTTTTTCACCTACACTTCTTTAAGTTGAACGATGGTTTCCCAGGATTGTGTAGAGACAATGGTTCCACTTAGGTAAAATTGGATTTGGGTCAAAAGTATTTTAAGATTGAAAAGTGTGCAGGTACCGAAAAAATATACATTTGTTATGAGAGAATTATAGTGACATACTGTAGATGTCACCGGACAACTTCCGTCGTGTCCAGTGAAAGGGCTCGGTAGTTCTCTCGTCAACAATCTCTCGTTGGTGGATTTGATTCCGCCCCAGTGCGACACACGGACACCCCCGGTCGGGTGCGTTCCTGTGATCATTGACAAATTACTCAAATCTGTACGTATGCACAAAAGAAATTGTAGACACAACTATTTTTGGTCCACTTTCCTTTTCTTACTTTCTTTTAGATAGACGACTAAAGTTTCCGATAAAATGAAAATTCGGGATGAAAAATTTCGTCACCTATGATCTGTCTTTTGATCTTTTACTGTGCTTTTTGTCTATCCTAGTCGAATAATATACATGTCTATCTTTAATTCAGAGGTCCGAGACACGGGGAAGTGTGAAAAGTCCTAGGTTTAGGAGACTTGTTTGACTATGTGACGGATTTCGGTTGGTGGGACGATAGTCTCGTGTGTTAAGGGAGGAACTCGCTTTAGATTATACTGCTGACTTTCATCGTTTTAGCTACGACTTTCTCTGGTTACTGTGAGTTGATTAGCGAACGGACCATTTGCGTAAATAAATTCATAACTAAATTTTCGATTCAGTTTAGTATACTTAGACAGTCACCAATGACAAACCTCGAATCTTTTGACCGTTGAAATATATCAGTTGAATCATTGACGTTTTAACTTTGGTGTTTTTAATTCGGATATAAGTTGAAAAATTTTGGATGACGTGTGTGAGGGAAGGGACCGGATCCGTCTTTTACGCTTTAAATACAAGGTCTCTTCGCCTGAATCCCCCAGACCTAAGTACATGGACCGTGTCATTTCTCGTTCCTACTTCGGGGTATGAAAGTCGGGGTTTGTGATCGACGGTCAGAATTGTGCGTAAGGTGCCGGTCTCGAGATCGCTCCCCCGACCGTCTAAAATAGACCTCTTTGACCGGTGATGTTCTCTGGATGTCTGTAAATTCCGAAGGATGTTTAAGTCCCGGACCGACCAAGGACAATGTAGTGAGAGGTTACTTCGGGTGAATTCTGTGACGTTCGTCTTCTTTTAAATTCTTCTTTGTGGGTGACAGTATAGGAATCTCTCGATACTGTAATGATGTAGGTACTTTATTCTTGTCATACGATAATTTTTTATTGGTTCCTTGTTACTCGAGTCTTCTCAGCGACCTTTAATTCTTACTATTTATCGAAAGACCTTTTTGTTTTTTTGTTAACTTTCAATTCTCAATTTTCTTAGAGGGTCTTTCGTATTGTTTTCCGACTCTCTTCCTTTTTATCCTTCCTTTCTATTCTTTTAAGTTCTCGATAAGACTGACCGTCCTTAAGGTTTTTGTCTCTTCTGTACTTTTTCTGACCTTCTTTAATAGGTCCTTTATTATTTTCTGGGGTCCTCACTTCATGTCCCTTTGCCGTGACGTTTTAGAACTTCCCGTGGTAAGTGTGACTCCTAACTCAACGGTTTGTTGTACTAGAAATGTTACTTAAAAAATTTCACGTATGGTTTCGTATGATACTTTAAATTCTGCGGAGGGGGGTGGTTGGTTTTTATTTCCCCTTTTTTTGGATTTTAGTGGTTTCTTTCGTTTAGCCCAAATTGACAAGTTATATCTTCTATCGTATTTTACCTCATAATGGACCTCATAATGGAAGATTTGAGATTACCTTTTATCGAACTCAAGATGTTGGTTTAACGGTAGTCTCCGGTTGTCTATTTCTATGAAAATTTGTATTTTCTAGAGTTGTCAATCGATGGATGTGGGAAAAAGAGTCGTTCAAGGACTTTTTCAAGTTGAGATTCTCACTCATTTAGTTCTTTCTCTTTTTATCATTTGTGTCATAGTTTGGTTCTTCTCACTATGTCCCTGAACGGTCCGACTCTCACTTCGTTTCAGGATCATTCTACTGAGACTTCGTTCGACTTTCGTTGGGTAGATCGCGTCCCGTCCTTCTGTTTTCCAAGTCCCTACAGAGGTTCCCCGGTGTTCTCGTTGTCCTTATGTTTACTCTTTTTACTCTGTGAATTGTTAAGGTTCTCTTATAGATTCAACAAGTCTTTTAGTATAACGTAATATGTTGAGCCGACATGCGTTTAGGATCTCAGAATTGTTATGATCATTCTTATGATCGTTTTGTCAAAATCGCTAAAACCACCGTTCCATTTCCTTTCCCCTTAAAGTCTCCCGCGTCTTTTTTAACATTTACCATTGTACAAAATATTCATGTAATAAAAATTTGCCCTTTTAGAGTTTTCTTGACTTCACAAACGGAGACCTCTTACATTCAGTCTCTGTTTCTTTTCAGGACAATTTTGACAAGAAAAGAAATACTGGGAATATCGTCGTTCCCTAACAGACTTAGATACATATACAATGAGGGGATTTTAATTTAAATTTTATACATAAATGTCTACTGCGATATATTTGTACTTACTTAGAAGTTGGTGGAAAGAGACCGTCTTTAGATCACGAAGGATTGTAATAAGAAAGGACTTAAAAGGTTAAGAGAGATTACTTGTACACAATGAAAGTATTAAATTTTTCATATGAAAGCAATTTTTAAGTGTTTTAGTCTATGAACCCTCTTCTTCGTTTCCTTCCTTCCTGTCAAAATATTTATATTTTGTTTCCTTGGGGTATAAGTACGAAGATGTCTTTTTTTTTTTAGGTGGAGAATGGGGATGGACGATCTACTATCCTAAATGATTTAATAAAGGAGTTTGGAATGAAGTATAATATCAGCGGAGTCCTATACACTCTTCAATTTTAAAGTCCAATGAAAGATTTATGTGTTAATTGACACACTTCCGAGTTTCATCGTGAGACTTCTTTCTGTGAAAGTGAGATTTCGGGTCTAGTTGTTCAGATATCGTTCAGAAGTACATGTATGGTTTTTCGAGTAAGAGATTTGTATATAGACAACCAATTTGTTTCTGGAATGAAATTTTCAGAGGAGTGAGATCCAATTCATTCTTTAATGTTCTCGTCTCTTCCTCGAAGATTGTTTGACATGGGAGTGGTGGGAGTTTCGTTCTAAATCAACTTTTTAAACGATTCAGATAACTCATTGTGATAGGACTCGTCTCTTTTTCGGGTGATTTCACTTTTACTCGTCCATTATCATGATTGGTGTTTTTGTGACTTTTATAAACCATCTTCCTTTATCATTATAAAATTTATCTGTCGGAATAAGTAAAACGATTAAACGTTGTGATAAGTCTCTTTGTAGTAGAATAGTGAACTACACAATTTCTAACACTAAGAAGAGTACGATTTGCGGTTTATTCCTAATTTGATGGCTGGTGAAAAAGAACAGTTTTTATAATTTCCCTTCCCCCTTCTTTTTCTGGTAACACTAAATATGGTTTGAAGAAAACAAACGAAAGTCTTCCCCAGTTCGGGACGCGTTTATCTTCACGAAGGTACCCCCGTCATGACAAGGGTCCTTTGAAACACGATGTCATGAACTCGTAGGTCTTGGTACTTCATTAAGAAGAAGTATTTTTGTCTTTACAGGGAAAGTACCGAACTTCAAGACTAATTAGGTGCTTAGTCTTCGGGAAAAACATTTTTGACGTAGTGAATCATTGGTATCAATATCTTAGTGTGTCGAGAAATTCTGAAAGAAAATATACACGATGAGTTGATAATAATTTGAAAGTTCAGTATTAATTACCGATTTAATATGATAGTGAATTCCATCGTTTAATTCAAACTTATTAGAATTGGGAATTGTTGACTAAAAATTTTGTTGAAGTGAAACTAAACGGGATTCAGATTTGGAGTGTTTATAAAACTGTTTATCTGATGTAAATCTCGAATGTAGAAGGGGTTTTAGACTTCCATTTTACTTTAAGTCTCAGTATGGTCCTAATGATAGAATTCTACGATTAAATAAAAGGGTTGATGTTACATTTTGTATGAAGAGATATAACAATTGCTCCTGACTAGAGTCCCAGAGTTCTTCAAAAAGTTCAAAGTTGATAACCTGATAGTGGGTCCGAAAAAAGATGTCAATTGTACTTCGAAGCCCCCTCTTTATAAGATTGCAATGAAAAATTTCTTTTAAACGGATGGCAGCAGAACGTCGATTGACTCAAACGACGTTAATTTGAAGATCAAATTATTTCCAGTTCATGGACAGAATCATGGAAGTGTGACTGTTATGGGTAATAAAAATCCTTTCATTCAAGATACGATGTAAATAGTAGTGTGAGTGATAGAAGGTTGACAAAAAGGGATGGTGGTATAAGTTGTGAAAGCGCATTTAGACACCGTACCGTCCGGTAAGAAGGGCCCCACGGGTGGGTGACTCGTCTTCCTTCGTAAAAAGGACTCTCGACTCCCGCACGAAAGTAGAGAGAGGTGAGTCAGAGTTAGTCGCTCTGTCTGCCTATCCAACCGGTAGGGGAGTCTGTCCCTTCATTGAGACCCCTAAAAATTTTGATTTCATGTTAACTGAATGTTATAATATAATC
Organism: Capra ibex; assembly: GCA_006410555.1. NCBI lineage: Eukaryota > Metazoa > Chordata > Mammalia > Artiodactyla > Bovidae > Capra > Capra ibex. The sequence continues at coordinate 171,889 of SJYO01050114.1, read as the reverse complement.
CCTTTATAAAACACTGACGTTAAAGTTGACAAATACCCGAGCACAGGAGTGGGAGGGGAGAAAAGACCCAAAACAAAAAAACGTCGAATTAGTTGTCAATTCCCGTTATAGTGTCCGAAAAGTAAAAATTTCCCTTTAGTAAACCCAATGTAAACTATATCGTTCTTTGGTTTCCTCGTCTAATCGGAGAGTTATTTTGACAAGGAAAACTTTTGCGGATTATAAATAATGTCATCGTTATGTGTAATATACACAAGTATGAGAAGATTCACAAACCCTGTTCTACGTTCTAGTTTAATAATATTATTCTTTGTTAAATTAACTATTATACAGAGGGATTAATTATGTACAAACGTCATCGAAATGAATCCCATCTCCTTGTAAGTAAAACTTTTGTTCCATTCCCAGTTTTTTTTTTTCTGAGGTTAATGAATGTCGTTAATTATTGTGGATCTTCCGTTAAATTACAACCTTATGCCCGATTAAAGATACGACACTTTATAGTTTTTAGAGACTTTTCTATGGAAAATTTTGACACTTAGTTCTATGAGTTATATGAACAATTATTTTAGTGTCGGTGTTCTTTGGAACTTAGAAGTTCCAAATTTTTGTCTCAGGTCAATAAATCTTTTACTATTTTTTTGTCTTTACTTTGTTTTACTGGAGAATTTTTAATCTTCTAATAATTTTGTTACTTTTAGATGTGTAAAAATCTTAGTGACCTACTCTGAAGAATTTAGTTTAATATTCAAGGATGTACGATGTAAAATGTATTCTCCAAGAAACATACAGTATTGTCAATGTCTCGTAGTCTCAGTTATTTTGTTTAACCTCTTCATTCTTGTGAGAACATTGGTCTCTATATCTTAAGATTAAGTCCTTCAATAAGTCGTCGAATACTTCTTTATCCTTCAACAACTGGTTGATGAACTTCTTGATAAAGGACATCCTTTTGACATTCTGTCTACTTCTTTCGTCATTAAGAGTTTCGTTATTTTCTTAAGAGAATTTCGAGTTATGTATTAAAACTTCCTTAAGTAAAATTTGTCATTTGAGTCATCTTGTTTATAATATGGATTATACGTCTGATTTGGATTTTATGAAGCGTTAGTATGATCTTGGACTTATACACAGTGACTATTTATCGATCCTGGTGTGAGGGTGGAATAGTGAACGGTTGGATTCCGTGCTCAGAAGAGGTCTTTTAGAGTGACTACCTCCGTCCCGAAATTTTCAGGGTTGTCGACGGACGGACATTAGGAAGTCGTCAATACGACGGAACTTTGTTGTCCTACCCGGTTGATTGAAGTTTCAATAATTAGATTACAGTGTTCTGCTGTTAGTCAACGAAGGTTTCATTTACAAAGATTCAAAATTTAATATAGTAGAACGTTTAAACCTGGTAAATACCAGTCTAAAGAGATACGGTTCACACATAAAGTTGTGTAATATATGAAACATTGAATTTTAACCACGGTTGTTCATAGATTTTTTTTTTCCATATCATTCCAGGTCGAAAGTGACAACTTTACTCACGCTTCAGAGATTTAGAAGTAAGATGTAGATCGGTCGTTATTCTTAGAAGAAATCTGTGTTCTCCTTTCACGACGACTAACGTTTCTCTGGAACTGAAATTTTATAGTTTGGGTCTCATTTTTACTTGAAACTGTTAATTGTTGGGACGAGGTTTTTGAAGTAAATAATGTTGAGATTCGGTTCCGTCTATGATTGAGTAAAGGATACGTTATGTGTTTTTATTCAACAAATCCTGTTGAGTGTACGGGGTGCTGTAGTACCTTTATCGATGGTTGTCCTACACTTGATTAGAAAGATTTCGAGAAGAGGTTGAATGTGTGACGAGTATTTCGTCTAGGAAATTTTCTATGATTTAAACATTCAGATGTAGGTTGAAGGTGGCAGTCACGAATCCCCGGGAGAGACATTAAGGACTATACATGGTTGATTGGGTACTAAAACGAAAATGACTGGCTCTAGGTAGGTATTCCCCTGTAGAAAAATAAAGACTTCCAAACTACACTCGGTTTATAAGGTGTCTCAGTTTTTAGAAGTACTAAGAATAGTGTATTATTTAGATTAAAATGAAGGTCACTCTTAGAGAGTTTTTAGAACTTTTTGTTAGTACGATTAGATAGAAGAAAGGTCAAAAAAAGTAGTCTAGTAAAACAGGACCAAATGGAAGCGGTCTCCGACTGAACTCACCCCACAAACCCCACCGCCCCACATACACACACATAGGAAACAATTAGGTGGAGACTCTTTGTGAAAGAGTTTCTTTCGTCGTGACCTTTGAAATTTTTTTATGTCTTGCAAAGTGCAGTTTTGTTTTTCTAGTAATTTACATGTATGTATTTTTACATCCGTCTACAGTGGAGTTTCGTTAATAATGTTCTATGTTTTCTACTTTTCCCTCGTATTTACAACGAGAAATTAGTGTCTGAAAGTCGATATTGTAGTTGGTTTCTTCTCTCCGTTCGGTCGATAATTTGACAAATTTTTAGAGGGGTCCAGTCGTACGCTGGGTCGTCCCTCTCGAAGTCTTTTCATGTCGGAAAGAAAAAGGATTGTTGGACCAAACAAAGGTGAGGAAAAGGGAAGTTCTGTGTAGGGAGTGTCGCTCGTTGAGAAAGTTAGTAAATGACACCTACAGACGAAGTCTTGTTTACTAGAACGAGTACGTCTACTCAAACGGTCTGAACACACATGGAAGGTCAGAGTCCGAGAAATAACAAGACCAACTTTGGACTGGGAGACTTTACCTATGGCCCTGTGGTCTTTTGCTAAATTTTTTCTTTTTTCAACGTCCTTTCCCCTCGTTTTTTGACGTCTTTGAAGAGTTCTAGTTTGAAAAGGGAGACGAAAAGAGGATTTATTCGAACAGTGTTTTGACATAGAATATGACTTTCAATTGTTGGACGGGACTTTCCGTTATATTTTATAATTCTATATGTTGTTTTGTCATAATAATAATAACATAATAGACTAGATTACTTATTTACAATGTAAACGGAACCCTCATCTGACAGTTTCTGTTTACAGTTAGTTTTGAACCTAACAAAAATAATAGAGTTGTACTGACTTGTCTTGATTCGTTGAAAAACTTTTATAGTCAAAGTCAGATATTAATGAATATCCTTTGTAAGACATATATGAATACGGTTTCTTCGGTTTATTTTTATAATTTCAGACTAGGTATTAAAGTTTCACTCTCCTCTGTTTTAAGATGAAACTAGAAAAGTCGAAGTTACTTTTAAACGGTAAAACAATTTGTGTTTTTTTTATTCCGGCTCTTTTTGTTTATTGGGTTATCGGAACAAAAACAAATGGGTCTCTTCTCCCTAAGATAAAACTTCTGGACGACCGAGTTTTCTTCAAACTGACTTGACGACATATAGTTTATACTTTTACGTATAAAGAGAAACGAAAAACTCCCTCTTTTACGTAGTTTGACGTCGCTTTCCCAGACAGTAGAGTGTAGATTTTATGACATTTTAGTCTGCAGGTCCCTTCAGGATGAATAAAAATATCAAGAAAAGATGGTCATTTTACAAATTTTCAACACGGTATGGATGAAGTATTTTGACACGGTCGGATGATTAAGAATGTTAAACTTTAAGAAGTACCCTAGGAAAGTCAAATCTCGATCCGATTAATTGTCCAAACCGTGTTTGAGTTTTACTCTTGTAGGATTGACGGTGTTTTCTCAAATCATTCTCCGATACTCGGTCCTTAGGTATTTCGAAAGTTTTATAATGGGTTTCTTCCATAAATCCAACATGATAGGACCCCTTTTTTTTTAATACCTTCTCTAGTGACTCGAACTGTATTTATAATTCCTTTTATATTTTTATTTAGTATAGAACCACGGTCTTTTACTAGGGCGTGGGAAAAAGGTGAATGAAATTCTTCATGGAGACTGGTCTTCTACAGAAGCGGTAGAGGGTCGGCCGACCGTCTCCGTGTAGCAGTCCCTAGAGTTTCCTTCTGACAGCTTCCACGACTCGTCGGCCACGCCGACGGCCCGGCCTCTGGTGAGGGCACCCCCAGTCGCAGGGACCTCTGTGTCGAGGGTCGACGTCCCTGCGCCCCCTGCTCACTCGGGCGTGCACGACGCCTCAGTCACGAGGTCGCCACGGACGTAGGCATGACCGGATAGCCCTTCCACTTTTGTTTCTGAAGAATTTTATGCAAGAGTTTCTCTCAGGAACGTTTGAAGAAGATCTATAAACCAACGGTACTTTAAGATTTATGGTTTCCGTTTAAAGTTGTAGATTGTGTAGCCTTATGTCCAACGTCTACCTATGAAAATTTTCGGCTGCATTTGCGGTTGCGTCACGCCCACAAAAAGGTTCAAGACTTGACAAAATCTATATTTGTTTTGGGTTTCTTAGTTTATTGATACATGAGGGGTGGAAAAAAGTTTTGATTCAAAATGCATTAACAAAAAAAGATTCGGTTCGGGATTTGTGTTCTGTCCACAGTAATAAAAGAGTGGTACCTGTTTACAGTAGTTATGTCGTTGGTAGTTTTAAATATGTTGAAAAATTCTTGATGTTTTCTAAGTCTTTGTAGGTTTCTAAGAAATTTTCGGTGGATTACTTACTTTATATTTGGGACGGTATATAAACATGGATCTACTATTCTACAGTCGTTACATTGATGTTACCATTGAATTCTTAAATGTATGAATGTATAAATGTTGACACATCGTCGTCTTTCTGACGAGTTCAGTCTGGGATTTCTATACCCAAAGTCAGGTTGGACCAATCACACTGTGTGACCTGTTATAGAATGAGACTCGGAGTTCTGAAGAGTAAACATTATGAAAGGGGTGGCGGGGGGGGGGGTGCTACCTTTTTACTCCGTTATTTACTTGAATATAAGTTTATAAGTTATTAAACACTTGTTGTCATAAATGTTGGGGGTAAGTATGATAAGTATTCGTTTATATCAATAAATTTAAAGAATTAATCTCAATCCCAGACTAAATAGTTTTTCAATTTTAAAGGGTCTAAGTATATTGGTTCTTCTCTCTGACTTTCGTTAGTCGTTCCCGTAGATACGAAACTACAATTTAGTATATATAAGGCTCAAAGGTTAGTCTTATTTAACCTTAAATCCTGAGTAATCGTCTTTATTTTCAGATTGAATGTCTACGTGTGAACCAGTTGTTTGCGTAATTTTGTTTATTTTGATATCATTTAACACTTATAATACTTAGGTATTTGACGACTATGTTTGAAAGTACGTTAGTAAATGATCTTCTTATCCACGTGAAAAGTTACCGTTAAGAAAAGCCGAATGTCTACGGTGTTTTACCCCTTAAGTTATAGTATACCCATAATATGAAAACTTTGTATAATTGGTCGTCGTATCGACACGTCTGCCACCCCACGTTACGGTTGTGTGTAAAAATGGGTACTCAGGCCTTTGAGTAAAGGTCCCCATTCTCTCTTCGCGTGGGTTCAGATGAAGAACGTTTGACTTTATAAATCCCGTTCGTCGATTTAACAAAAAGGAAGGAGAGGGAATTGGGTCCAAAAACAGTCGTCGCACTCAAAAAGACTCAAGGGTTTGGGGAACCAGACTCCCTCCTCTTGAATAGTGTCCGGAGGTTTATCCTCCCCGCTACCCTCACCCCCGCTATTTACAAGAAAGGCGAGTTCAATGTCGGCTCACCTGATTGAAGTAGTGTCAATAAACCTTTTGGTTAATTGAAAACCCGTTTCAAGGATACGACTTCAAATCGGACTTCGTTCAAGAAAAAATTTTTCCTTCCTGTCTTTCTTTTCAGAGGGGATTTGTTTAGAAGACCCTGGCTAGCTTTACAATTGTGAAAGTATTATATGTCAACGTGAAGTTGCGACCTAGTGCGACTGTTTTATTAGCTTGCGACATATACACCCTGTCGGTACAAGTATAGGAGTCATTCTTAATTTCTCGTTACCGCTCGGAGCTTAATCAGTAGCGAAGGGTTTGTAATTGAAGATTAGTGTCGACTTGATCCGTCCTGAGCCGGACACTCAGTTGGACGCCTCGCAATAGTTCCTGAACACAATTTGGGGTCCGCGCCACGTTGGGTCGGGTCTCGGGCGCGCGGCACGTCTACACCGGGTAAATTTTCGTAAAGTCGCCTGACATTTATTAGCAGGCGGCACCCCTTCGGTCGTGCACTCGGGTGACGCAAAGCCCCTCTCACTCGGACGCGCTCAACGTCTCGCGTTCCCCCTTCCCGGCCCCACTCTCGCGGGTTGAGGTATTTGTTGAAGGTCCTTTCAGACCTAGGACACGAGCCGCTCGCGGCCCCGGCGCTCCTCCTCTTCACGAGGGCCCTCCCCCTCCCCCTGTTTCTCGGGCCCTGGCGGGCCCGGCCAAGCTCGGGGCCGAGACGAGGTGCGACCGGTTGCTCCCGTGCTGAGGCACGGAGGGCCCCTCTGATCCCCCGGGCCCTCTGGGACGTCCTCTCCCCCGAGCCCCGCGCTGAGGCGGGCGCCTTCGGTCCCGGCGGGGGCGAGCGCCGGGCCGCCGCCCTCGCCTCCACGCCCCGCGCGCGCATAACACGCTCGGGGGGCGCCGGGCCGGCGGAGCGGGCGGGGACGAAAGGGGGGCTGAGGCGGCCCTCGGGCGCCCCCTCCTTGCTTCCCTCGTCCGCTTCGCGCGGGGGCCCCCGACGTCGGCGGCTCTGCCTGAGGGCTCCCGCCCCCCCTGTTTAGAGCCGGAGCCTGAGGCCTCCTCGCGCCGCGGGGCCGGCCGGGCGGGGACGCGCGCGGGTAGGGGCGGGGCGGCCGCGGGGGCCTCGGGCGTGGGGGGCTCGCGGGGGCGGCCCCCGGGTGGGCCGCCCCTTTGCCCCTTTGACCGCCGCGCCAATGGACAGCCCTCACCCTAAACCCGAGCCCTCCGAACTTCTTCCTCAGCCCGTCGAAGGCCTCGGAGTACCCGTGCCAGACGCCGTGCAACCGGCAGAACCCCAAGTACTGCCGCAACTTCTCGCGGAGGTCCAGCCAGAGGCTCAGGGGGGCCTGCACGTGCTAGACCACCGGCCGCCCCCCCCGGACGCCTCGGCGGCCCCCGGGGCCCCCGCGCCCGACGGGTCCGCGCCTGCCGCCCGGGACCGGGACCCCCGGGACACGCCCGCCGCCGGGGACCGGGACCCCCCGACCGACGCCGCCCCCGCCGGGCCCTAGGTACCGAGGACGGAGTGGGCCGCCCGTGCCCGAGGCGGGCCTGCCGGGCCGAGCTGCCCGGCGCCGCCCCCTTCGTCGCCCGCGCCGCGACCGGAGCGCGAGTCCCGGCCCCCGACGCGGCGCCGGGGCGTCGGGGGCGGGGCGCGGGCCGAGGCGCCCGGACGCCGCGCAGCCCTCCCCGGCGGCCTCTGGCCCCGGGCGCCGCGGGCGCGAGCGAGGGAGCCGAGCCCGACGCCGGCGTGCCGGGCGCGGCGAGGGGAGGGGGAGCGGGCCAAAGGAGAGGAACAAGGAAGGAAGGAGGGAAAGAGGAGGGGCCGCCGCCGGCGAGGGCTGACTCTGCGTTTGAGCGGAGCCTGCGGTTTTGATTTCAACCCTCTGCGCGGGCGGGCTCGCCGGCGCCGGGGCGGAGGAGCGCCGCGAAGGAAGGAGACGCGCGGGCGGGCGCGGTCTACGAGTCCCTTTGAAAGGGGCCGCTCCCGCGGCGTAAGGACGCCTGAGGCCGGCGGCGGCGGGGCGGGCGGGCGCACGGGCGGACGGGCCGGAGGCGCCCCGGAGCGCCTCGGCGCCGGCGCCGACGCTCGCACGGACCGCGGGGCGCTCGCCCCTCGGCGGGCGGGCTGCTGCGCGCGCGCCGCCCAGGTCCAGCCTCGGGCCCGCGGCGGCCCTCGCGCCGGCGGGACCCGCGCCCCCGAGGCCGGCGGGCGGGCCGGACCGGCGGAGGGGGATCGGGAGCCCTCGCCGCCGCGGGGAGCGGGGAGCTACGGCCTGTCGATTCCGTCTTTCCTCAGACCGCCCCTGCCGCCTCAGGTGGCTGCGGGCGGGGCGCAGTCGGGCTGGCGTGGCTGCCCTCACGAGGACACCCGAGTGCCGCTCCCACCTGGATTTTACCATGGGCATTGTGTGCAACTGAATTATTCCTAGGTAATTTTTTGTTTTGTTTTGTACTTGAACTATGAAAAGTGAAGAATTTGTACGTTTTAGGTGAACTTTCTGTATTTGGTCAAAACACTATACTTCGAATTTCTGATTTAGACCCTGAGTCAGATTAAATGATTCATTGGGTTTTTAACGGAAACAAATTTCACTTTTGCAAAAAAATCATGAGTCTAAACGGTGTCTAAACTTCAAAAACAGCACTTTTGAAGTTGCCCCTTCGGGTCCGAAGTCCAAAGTTCATAACGGGACACATGGACAGAATAGGAACTGCCCTACCCTCGGATAGAAAGAAACAATGGGGACACGGGCCCTGGAATTGAAAGTGAAACACTATCAAGTGGCTTATTCTTCATTTACCCACTCCTTGAGTGTGGTACGTGGACCAAGAGAAACACCGCCACAGTATGTACGTTCAGGTGAACTTTAGTGAGTTTTTCGGCACTTTTACACAATTCCAAAAAACAAACAAACTGGTGCGACGAACGCTTGAACACGGAGGTCGTCACCTTTGTCCCTCAGGTGACCTCACGGTCCCTTAAGAGGTTTTAAACAAAGAATAAAGTATGTCAGACTAAAAAATTTTTCGACGAAATGACTCTATAGGGTAAGTTCGTTAGGTAATAAAAAGCAATTAAGTGCCCCAATACGTTGTAGTGAGACTAAAATTTAGGTGATCAAGTAATATTTCTTTTTGATCGAAGGACAAAATTACTAACACAGACGTTACGATCACTTTGTCTACACGTTTATCCTAATTTGTTCTTTTCCAGGGGACTTGTTTTTTTTTTTTTTTTTTTGTTCTTTTTTGGTGTGGAGAAGGAGGTCGGTCTGGTCAGTCAAGTCAAGTCAGCGAGTTAGCACAGGTTGAGAAAATCTGGGGCACCTGACGTCGTACGGTCCGAAGGGACAGGAAGTGGTTGAGGGCCTCAAATGAGTTTAAGTACAGGTAACTCAGCCACTATGGTAGTTTAGTAGAGTAGGAGACACCAGGGGAAGAGGACGGAAGTCAGAAGGGGTCGTAGCTCTAGAAAAGGTCACTTAGTCAAGACGTGTAGTCCATCGGTTTCATAACCTCAAAGTGGAAGTTGCAGTCAGGAAGGTCACTTACAAGTCTGGCCTAGAGGAAATCCTACCTGACTAACCTAGAGGAACGTCAGGTTCCCGGAGAGTCTCAGAAGAGGTTGTGGTGTCAAGTCTCCCTCGACATGGTGAACCACACCTTCCCACCCGGTCCCTTTCTTCGGAGTCCGGGAGTTCTAAAATTCCGTTCAAAGATTAGTTGACGAGACCTAAGGTGAAAGTACACTTCTTACTCTAGACGGAGGTACTACGGGTACGGACGAAAATATAAATAGGGATGGGATAGGGGTTTACTTCGGAGGGTCCCCCACAATTACCATATCTTGGGTGGAGGTTACGTCCTCCGTATTATCTGTACCCAAGTTAAAGACCCAGCCCTTCTAGACCTCCTTCCGTACCGTTGGGTGAGGTGATAAGAACGGACCTCTTAGGTACCTGTCTCCTCGAACAACCGATGTTAGGTATCTCAGCTTTTCTCAGTCTGTGTTGACTCACTGAACGTTACGTGTGGGGTTTACAGTTCACGTAAATTGGTGTTTAAATATTCAAGACCTCAATCTCTATAAACTTAAATCTAGGGTCTAGGTGGTAAATGATAGAGACACTGTAACCTGTTCAACTGAATAAAGGATCAGAAATTAAAGAAATTACAACCCCAGTCCATTACTGTGGATGACGTATACAACTCTGTTCCTCAGTCACCTGTATTTCATTCATAATTATGAATCGGGTCAAAAACCGTACAGCACTCTAGACGTATTTACAGTCGAGAGTAGCAGGACACAAGTGTCTGATGAGTGCCGGAGAGGAAACGGTGTCGCGAGGAACCCCTGTGACGGCCGTCGGGGAAGGAGAGTGTAGACTATTAGTTAGGTGTGTTTGTTTCGGAAACGCGTGTTTGATACGTAATTCAAAAAGTTGATTTTTTTTTTTTTTTTTTTGGGTTTTTTTTTTGGAAAAATTCTTGATTTCACTAACTTTTGGATCCTAACATTACGTTCAACAGGGAAGTGATCTCATAAATAATGATACTTGTGACATTAATTTCCCGAATCCTATTCCGACTCCAACGAAACAAGTCATAACAAAGTGGACGGCAAGTCAACTCTTGTTTTAATGAAACTATTCACCTAAATTTCCGACAGACCTCACTACAATACAAGACATTCGTGGAGTCATTGTAGTTGGTTCTAAAACATTAACTGATAAGGAGTAGATATTTAAAGTCAGTGTCTAGTCGTTCCCTATTTCTATTGTACTTAAGTCAGGAAGCAGGGGAGACAAGGAGAGATCGAGGTGAAAATCTCCTCATTAATTGGGTTCCGAGAAACTCTGTCCCTCAACGGAAGAAGTATGTGTCTGGGTACCATAGGGCCTAGTGAAAGGTGTAGGCACATCTAGTGAGAGACTCTTGTGATCAGAACGTTACTGAACGGGAGAGTCGATGTTCCCTGACAGAAGAGGCGAAGTGAAATCGCTAGACGTGGATACAGGTGTGAGGTGGTAGTGAGTCTTTATGAGATTAACACTTTAGTTCGACATAATATGATAAGGGAATTACTAAGTATGGAGTAAATGATAATTGGAGACAGAAAAGATGGTTGGATAGTGAGGACAAAAGTGAAGGAAGGGTTAAGTCCAATCTTTAACATTGAGGAACGAAGTCGGAGGCAATAGTAGACACAGGAGTTCAAATAACATAAAGCTGTTCGACCTAGATAATTTGACCTAATTAGGTCAGTAGACAGAAAAGGTAAGATTATGGACTCCGACTATCCCCCGGACCCGAGGTGTAAGGAATTTTCGGAGTTTACTTTGAACCCTGTCAATGTCGTCAGTCTCACCGGTAGTACTTTTTAAGATGTTTGTCATTTACGACCTCTCCCACACCTCTTTTCTCTTGGGATAACGTGTCAAACCACTCTACATTTAACTATGTCGGTTATACCTTCTGTCATACCTCTAAGGAATTTTTCTTTGATCCTGATTATGGTGGTATACTGGGTCGTTAGGGTGATCATCCGCATTTGGGACTCCTTTAGTTTTGTACACTGCCAAACAGGTTTACTTCAATAGGACAGTAGGGTCTATATGGATACGTTAATGTTCTTTCGTAAGTGATCTTTGAATTTGAAACAGGAAAATGGTTTACTGTGGTAGACATTACGTAATACTTAATTATAAAATTCATTTAAGACATTAATACCTTACTTATCGTGTTAAAATGACACATCATTACTAACAGTCAATAATTAAACGTTTCATATTCCTAAACTTTGTATGAGACTAAAACATTGTGAGGGAACCGTAAAGTCGTGTGAGTTTATGTGTCCCCCCGAACTTTTCTCCTTCACAGGTCGGGAGAGGGTGAGTCGGAGGTCTTTTGGACCGACTGTGGGACCAAGGACCCTTATCGACCTTCATTAGAGTGTCCGTGCATCTAACTAAGGGGAGGTGTAAATATCAGGGATTGGTACAAAGGACTACAGGTGTCAGTAGAAGAGTGAGTATACTATAAGATTTGAAACGGTGAGAGGAGGAGTACAAATAACTAGTAGGGGTGGGGGGGGGGTGGGGGGTGGGGGG